>WKFP01014367.1:169068-213287 GCA_011057875.1 Pterocles orientalis | reverse complement strand
TTTTTTTTTGAACTTTTGCAGATTTTTAAGTAGTTGACCTAGTATCCAAGAGTTAATAAAATCTTACTTATCCTGATAGACCCATAAACTCAGAAAAAATACATAAAGAACATGTAACTTCACACTTATTAATGTAATTCTTAAAACTATGTAGTGCTTTATATCACAGCATTTGCAAAAAATATACAGTGAAAAAGGTTAGTTTATTAGTAACATGGAATTCCTAAGCAGCACGTATCCCCTCCTTATTCAGATTTCCCCTTTGACCACACTAAACAGTGTCTTTCCTTGATACTTGCAGCCTATAATTATATCTGTATACAAGCCATTTTTGGTCAGTCATATCTGTTTTAGTTGGCTTTAATCTTTCTTCATAATGCAGTTCTAGTTCAGTTGCTCATAGTAAGTGCAAAAATATCATATACAACAGACTCCTGACATAATACAGTAGTATTAACAAACAATGTCATTTTGCCAAGATGAAGTATATACAATATGAAAAAAATGCATGCATCAGATGACTCTGATAGATTTTCAGATCACAGTATATACAGACCACTTGCAATATGTAAAGAAAATGTGTGCCTTATGAATGGTTTTCTGAAGATGCATCATCAATGGTTCGATTACTCACTTATTTTTCAAAGAAACCAGAATCACAATATTCTAAGACCATTTGCTGACAAAGGAAGCAACTCCAAAGTTCATTCTCTGGCAACAAACAAAGAAATGCATCCTGTCCCATCCATCTGCCCCCCTCCCACTCCATCCCCCCCAGCTGATGCAGCAGGCAAGATTAATTTAATCACATTCTTTTCTGTCTGGATAGTTTTAGTTACAGGGATGCAGATGGTATGAGTGCTTTGGGCAAAATATAAAAACTTTGTTTTAGAAAAAAAACCTTAAAGAAATGCACAGGTAAGGAATCTGGGCTCAAAAAGTGTCACTGCAAAATGTCATTGGTCTTAAACGTTATGAGATAGAAAATGCAGAAGGTGAAGGGTTTACAAAGCAAGTAATCTCAGACGATCCCTTATGCAGTCAGTGTACAGGGGGACTTTTAATCAGTTCAAAGGTGGCTCAGTATTTTTATATAAATAGCTCATTTTCATTTCCAGCTAGCTGAGTGCTCCTGTGGCTGGGCACTGAAGGAATCTCAGCAAGGGCACAGCTGTTGAGAACTGTGTTAAGGTAACTTCGAATGATTTAATGCCTGTCCTGTATGAGAAGTTAATTTATCATAGGAGAATGTGTTCAGACAAGAACTTCTTATTTCTGCTAACAAAATATCTTCTTGCTAGAAACCTAGTTTAGGTTTTTCATCCAGGCAGCAATTTTTATCAATCTCTACCATTTGACTGACACACATTTCAATTTTCAGATGATTTTTCTACAGTGCAGGAACAGTATATTAGCTGAAAAATACACTCTGGAGTGTAGGTGTAAAGTATGCATCCATTATGCAGCAGCATCAAGGCAGAATTAGACTGTACTTTGGACAAGATATAGTATCTGTCGCTCCTGTGAATGAGCCTTGATTAAATTAAATTCCCTACAGGGACAAAGGTTCAAAAGTTTCTGGTTTAATAAAACATATGGCAGAAAATGTGGGAAATACGTGAAGCTTCAGCACTGTAAATGGATCTATTTCCCAAGTATGTGCATTTTCTCTGTACACAGCTATTCCTCGTCTGGGGCTGCTGACAGATGCTGTTGCCAGCCCCTGGCTCCACTGGTCCTGCTTATACGCTGTGTGAGAGGCTGTGACCTGGCTGGTAAGGGCATTGCCTGTGCTGGAGTCACCCTTGGCTCCTGGCTCATCCTCCTTTGGGGAGCAGCCCCACTGTGATTGTTCCCTAACAAACAGGACAAGAGTTTATTGAAATTGCAGCAAGATAAATTTGGGATAACTATTAAGAAAACTTCCCAGCTCTAACCTGTTCTTAAGGCCCCTTCCAGTACCTGTGAGATGCCTGCAGCAGCCAACCACTGAAGTTAGATTCACTTGTTATAAAGCTATTTTTTTTCTCCTGCGTGGCTCCAGGGTATATTTGCATGGTTTTTCACAATTACAGCTGACACCTCTTCTTCAAAGCTCAGTAGAACTGCTGCTCTCTGACAGACCTGTAACTGATCTTATAATAAAATTTCAGTTAGATGTCAACCTTGACACCAGTGGTGGTTGCAATAACCCAGCAGCTTGCCTTTAGTTTTTCTCATGCAGATGGACAAATGGATTCATAGGCAATCTGCTTTTGATGCCAGCAAGCATATCTTGAGACTTTTCTAACTGCCACTAAGGTATATTCTGACCACCTTCAGAAAAAGTAGACCAGATAAGCCTATATGGGATTCTTAAAATATCTGCAACATTCCAGAGTAACAGATTTTGATATTTTGCAAAATACCACTGCAAGCTTTCCCACACAATACATTTTGTATGAGGCATGAATAAATTCTCTTGATACCAAGATGCCCCGCTGGGGTGTCTCAGGCCACAGCTTGTGTGAAACAGCACCGTGGCATCAATATGACGGCTGCCTCCGGACAAACACATTAAATTAAAATAATCATGAGTGCAAACTGGAAAATGAGTTATCTTTGTATTTGCAATGGAAATCAACTAGGGTACACGAGAGCTTTCGCTTTGATGATCTAACATATTCGTATAATAGATGTTTTGATGTTTGCCTGAGATGTGCCTCCAGATTCTTCCAGTCATGTATTAGGAAAGTGAATGCAAAGTGTAACAGCTGCCTCTCTTTCTCCTCCCTCACTTGACTGCTGAGTCTTTCATCATATATTAACAGAAGGAAAGTGACCCAAAAGACTTCAATTTAAGATGTCATGTACAAGCAATCTGATGGAGAAGGAGATAAGGACTATGGGTACAGTCAGAGCAACTATTCTGGCTACAGCCAAGCTGAATCAATATTTCATTGGCACCATTCCCCTGACCCACAGACCTCCTTGTTCTCACCTTTATCTGCTGCCTCTGCCAGAGATCCCTGCTATTGGGTTTGGGTTTCCTTTGTTCGTTTCATTTTGAATAGGTTGAGTTATGTAGGCTCTATATCAGTTCTGAGAAACAACCGAACTGAAAAACCCTCTTTATAAGAAAGCTGGCTTGATGTATAGGTTAGAGATCAACTGGGAAAACAATTAAATGAGTACTACTGAGAAATAAAAACTCTACTGGGCTTGTGATGTGGGGGGAGGAAGAGGACAGGGACATAACACTGAATCTGCTGCCTACAGCACTACTCATGTCACCATTGCTTATGGTAAACAGCATTAGCTA
This sequence comes from Pterocles orientalis, assembly GCA_011057875.1. NCBI lineage: Eukaryota > Metazoa > Chordata > Aves > Pterocliformes > Pteroclidae > Pterocles > Pterocles orientalis. The sequence goes on along the minus strand of WKFP01014367.1, from coordinate 209,986 downwards.
AAATACAGAAATGAGAAGATTACATTTATGGCATCCTTATTAGATGTCTTATTCTAAAATCACTGAAATGACTGATTAAATAAATTTTAGGGCACTGTAAAAAAATTTGGGCTCCACTATCAGTGTGGGCTTTTTTCCCAGACAGGAAGTTGAATCAGACTGTTGCTAAATAAAGATTTTTATGAAGTTGCTTTAGATGATGTTTATTATCAGGAATTTGATAGCTCCTGGATTAGCTTCTGCACTGTGTAGTGACATGCATTTGTACTTGTCAAGAAAAATCCTCGTCATTTAAAAAAAATCTGAAGAACTAACCCATTTCTAATTATTAGAGTTCTATGCTGTTCATCCTACTGTCTTCCTTCCAGGTCTTGTTTGATTGGTTTTTCTGTAACATTCATAAATAATTGAAACTGTTGATAATTTTCCTTAAAGTATGACATCTATTAAAGAGCTTAAGAGAATGGCAAAGATAAAATGGCACAGCAGAGTTTCTTATCTAGAGGAGAAATAAAAAATTCAAATTCCTGAAGATGCATGCTCCCCAGGATAGATTTTTCATTATTATTACCTTTGTCTTTCGTCTGCCTTCCTTTCTGTGTTTTTTGGTTCTTTTTAAACAGTACTCAGGCTAGATCTTTCCTGCTTATAAGCAAGGCAACACTTAGATTCTCCAGCACATTTTGTCTTTTCGCATTTGTAGAAATATAAAGTGCTGGAAAGGCTTCTTGCTAAATTTTTGACACTAGACTGAAAAGGAAGAAAGAGGTGATCTCCCAGCCTATTTTCCTGTCGAAGCATTAAACTCACTCTTGTAAGGTACGACTTTGGGCTTTGTAAAAAATTGGCATGATTCTTCTAAGTTTCCCAAGGAGGGCACTTTCTTACCTTTGGCCTGCTACATACACATGTATGCACAAATACATAGGCTCACTTTCTGTTTCATCATGTGAATACCCTGCTATTCCCTACTAGTTTGGGTATGGGGGTTTTTTCAGGACAATGTATAAATATTTCTAGCTTGGCCTTTGAAGACAGTCTGTTTACTAAATGGTATTGCTTCTTTCCTTAGTTATGATTATACTGATCTAGATCCCTTCTTGTGACTGGCTGGAAGTGTGAAAATGAGGTCCCAACAAGAGATACACTGCCTGGTAAATTTCATCACACAATCAGAGACACTGCGCATTCAGGAAGGAGGACAGGAGTTAGGAGATTTGTATGCCCAACAAACTCATGTAGTCTTAGATTAGCTGTAAAAATCTAATCTGGTCAGCCAAACACTATGTAATTTTTTGAGAAGATCACTAGCTTGGTTCGAAAAAGAAATGCTCATTAAATAGTCTGCAACGTGTTAATCTCAGACCTACACTATGGTTTAACTCTCAGAAAAAAAAAAGAAAAAAAAAAACAAAAACCAGAAAAACAACAAAAAATCCACACCCAAAACAAAACCCAAAACACCCATCACTGTCAGAATGAGTGTAGCCTCTAGTAGTTGCAACCATCTCAGGGAGAAGAGGGTTAAAAAGCTGTTGAAGAAGATTGGGCACACTTGCAAGCTGTCTGTAATATTCAGGGATAAAAACCTGAATTCAGGCGGAGGGTAGTATATGTAGGTCAATGTGATAAAAAGGACCCGGACTTTATATGCGAAGACTATAGATAAGATTTCAGAAGAGAGGGCCCTCTTCTGGAACTAAATAGGTCTAGCAGGATGGAAGGCAATCTTTTTTTTTCTGCTCAGAAAGCTGAAAACAGACAGCACAATTGTCCTGTGAGCAGGCAGATAACCTCACTCTACTGTCCTAAGAAAGACATACTACTCAGGAGGTGGTGTGGGGTTTGGTTTGGTTTGGTTTGGTTTGGTTTGGTTTGGTTTGGTTTCTTTGCACCAGCGGTGAGATCACTGTTGAATGTCACGTGCAATTCTGACATCAGTGCTTCAGAAAAGATGCTGAAAAATTGGTAAGGCATCAGGGAAAAGCCCTGAGAATGACTGTGGATCTGGAAAAGTCCAAGAAAGAAAGAAAAACTGAATCAGTGAGTATGTGCTGAGCTTGCACAAAGAAAACTTTGCTGAAGTTGCACACAGATAAATGAAACCAAAGGTTTGTTTTGCTTGTCTTTACAGGAAGGAAAGCAGCTTACTCAGGATTTCCATACCAAGCAAAAATTCAGTCTTTTCCAGTACCTGACGTTACCTCAAATGGAAACTCTGATGTTGTGAAGAAATAACTGGGGTGAGGCCCAGAGGATCAAAGCCCAGGGCTGCACTGCAGTGTGAACAGGTGGCTCGGGATAGCTCACGCAGGTCACTGACCAGGTACACCAGGACATGCAGGGCTTGCCTCTGTGCTGCAGCGGGCAGGACTGGCAGGAGTCCTGTTCCCAACATGTGGTGCGAGGGCCACACCTGGGCATGAGTGCAGTGGGCAACCCTAGGCTGCTCAAGCCACAAGAAAAGTTTTCAGTTCTCTCTTTATTGCCTCTTCACCTTTCCTTGCCCAGCTTCTTGTCCCCAGTCTCTGAGCTGGCAAGAAGCCACAGGTCTGCGGGAGAGTCATTAGTCATGGCAACCCTATGCTAGGGTGGCAGGGAGCCCTTCTGCCCCTCAGGTTTGGGATGTTTTCACCTAAAACAGTCTGATCAACAGCCACATTTGCCTCATGATCTGTAAAGCTGGCTGTAAATCTGTCTTACATGACTTCCAGAAGCCTTACATTTGTGGTAGGAAGCATTTCCCTCACCTCTGGAATAGGTGGATTGACTTGGTGGAATTAACTACAAACATACACAAGCCTCAAGGGTCTCAGCAATTTCCTGGAAAACATTACGGTGGGGGACAAGTAGGTGACCGCTTCCCAGAAAACCCCAACCGTGTGCATGGTTCAATCAGCAGTGCCTCTCCTCTGTACGTGCGCACATCTGGACTCACGCTGACCTGACTGGAAGCGTAAGGGCACCAACACAACCAGCCATTTCCCCCGGTTGTCTCCCTACTACATGGAAGACGGTGTAACTTCACTCGAGTAACCTGACCGTCCCGTGTGACCGGATTTCCCCTGTGTGCTTTCCCAAAAACGGCCATTTCCCGCGGCTGTACCCGCCAACAGCCAGGCCTGGCCTCTATCGACCCTCAGCCGGCCCGGGGAGGCTGCGGCCGGGCAGGACGCCTCGTCCCGGCATGGAGCAGGGTTTCTCGGGGAGCAGTGAGCAGTGAGCGGGCGGCGGGGACGCCCTCCCCTAAACCCGGCGTGCCCCGTAGCAGTGCCGTTACCGCACAGCGGCACCGGGCAGCAGCCCCCTCCCCGCTGAGAAAGGGGGACGGGGCGCGGAGGTCCCCAGCCGCTGGCACCGCCACCCGCCGACCCGCCTCAGCTCGATCCGCGCAGCAGGTGGCGCCGCCGCGCCGCGGAGTGGCCTGTGACCGGGCCGGGAGTGGGTGACGGGGGCGAGCGGGGGCAGGGTTAGCGCGCGGTACGTGACAGGGCCCGGTGGGGCCGCCCGCCGCGGTGGCACGGCCGAAGGGCCGGGGGGCTGCCTCTGCACCCGTCGGGGCCGGCCTGGCCGCCATTTCCCTCCCGCGGCTGGGGAGAGGGCTGCGAGGTGTCCGAACGTGGCCCTGGGATGCGCGTTCCACATCAGGTGCAGTTAAAAATAAATAAAGTTGGGTATAATTTAGAGCATCTGTTTCAGAGCACTCAGCGGGACCCTGTGGGAGGCTGTGGAGGTTTTTGAAGACTTACAGAGAGCTCAATAAGGGTTGGAAAAAAAGGGAGTCGTGCAAGTAGTCTTTTCAGAAGCCTTCCCAGCCCCAGCAACAAAAACAAATGAACAACCTTGAACAGAGAAAAAAACCCTAAAATCCCAATCCAACAACAACAAAATAAATCCACAAACCCTAAAAAATTCATCTGGTTTGCATTTACTGTGGAGCCCAAGGTTTGACCTGAACGAGAATGGAGGTGAACCTGGGCAGAACATGGTTGGTGGTGGGAACATGGCCTGGACATGCTCAACATGAGCCGGCAGTGTGCGCTTGCAGCCCAGAAAGCCAACCGTGTCCTGGGCTGCATCAAAAGAAGCATTAGCAGCAGGTCAAAGAAGGTGATTCTCCCTCTCTGGTCTAGTAAAACCCCACCTGGAGTACTGTGTTCATCTCTGGGGCCCCCAACATAAAGACATGGACCTGTTGGAGTGAGTCCAGAGGAGAGCCACGAAGATGGTCAGAGGGCTGGAGCACCTCCCCTGTGAGGACAGGCTGAAAGAGTTGGGGTTGTTCAGCCTGGAGAAGAGAAGGCTCCAAGGAGACCTTCTAGCAGTACCTGAAGGGGGCCTACAGAAGAGATGGGGAGAGACTTTTTACAAGGGTATGCAGTGACAGGACAAGGGGTAAGGTTTATTAGCTGAAAGAAGGCAGATTTAGACTAGATGTTAGCAAGAAACTCTTTACTGTGAGGGTGGTGAGACACTGGAACAGGTTGCCCAGGGAAGCTGTGGATGCCCCATCCCTGGAGGTGTTCAAGGCCAGGCTGGATGAGGCTTTGAGCAACCTGGGCTAGTGGAGGGTGTCCCTGCCCATGGCAGGGGGTTGGATCTTGATGATCTTTCATGTCCCTTCCAACCCAAACCATTCTATGATTCTGTGAGTCTACGACAGTGTCCACAGTCTTGAGGAAGTAAATCAAATGTTCGGTGAGCATGGAGGGACCTGGAGCAGTGTATAAGGAGGCAGACACAATTTTTGCTTCCATTTCTGCAGGAGCTGCAATGTTTCATCTGTGCTTTGCCTCTGGTCAGATAAATGCTGCGTGGGGGAAAGGCGTCCTTCTGGCTGGGCACCCCTGCAGCCCTGCCTGGGTGAAGCAGAGTTGCCAGGGTTAGTTCATTCGTATCGCTGGGGAGAGGTTGAGGTTGGGACACTTCTGTTTTCTGCAGAAGGAGAAGCTGAGTTTTGACCTGCTGCTGAAGGAATTTGAATGAAAACTTGACTGTAAGAAATAACAAGGAAAATGGACCTTCTGATATCAGGGTGGTCAACAGAGATGACGGAGCACTGCTCTGGCCAGATTGTAATCCATTGTCTTTTGGATATCTAAGTTATGAAAGTAAAAGTCATGAAAATGTAGGTGGAGATTGTTGTTCTGAGTTAAGCTTTAGTCGGCTATTGACCTATAATTATCCTTTTTTTTTTAATTATTCAAAAGATTGAAGACATCAGCTTTGTGAGGCAATACTCTATATGCCATATACTCTTACACTATGGTGCTATTAGAATACTGCCTCGGGGAGATGCAAATGTAGAGAGCTAGCTTGTGTAAATTCTTCACATTAGTGTATTTAGCTGGATTAGTTCCTTTAAACAAATGTCCTTAGGCTCAAGTTTTAAATAAGACACTGAGCAGTCCTGCTGAAGTCGGGGAAATTGAAAATTTGGTATGGAAGTTAACTCTATTGAATCAGGACCAGCCTCTTTGGAACATTTGCTCTTTTGAATGTGGGTGGAAAACACCTATACCTATTTTACTTTCTTTGGGTTTTCCCAGTGTGTCTGTAACTACAGCATGACTGGTCAACCTGCCAAAGCATACAAAGAAAATAGTAAAGCTGCTACCATGCAATGCAGTTCTCTTTCAGCTTGAACTTAGATCTATCTGTTGGCCTTAGCAAAGTTCTGCTTAATAAAACTGAAGGTCTGAAATGGACAGAAATAATTTATTATTAGTCTGTTACTGACTGCAAGGAAAGCAAGGTCTCTAAAAATTAAGGCAAGTCATGGTGCTTGTCTCAAGGGTTTTATTACTCAAGCTGAGATAGCAACAAAGCACTTTGAAGGTTAATTATGGACCATATGATGACGGCAACAGGTGAGATGTGGAAATCATTTAATCACCATAGATGCTTTATAGACTTAAATTTCCTAAGACAAAGGGAGATGAGATACAGCAAAACCTATCAAGTGGTGAGAGAGAAAGCATGAAGAAAAATTCACCTAATAAGAAGTTAGAAGTAAGTCTTGAGACAGTGAAATACTGTTCTGCTTGTCTAGCACGGGACATTCCATTTTAGCATCCAGAAGAATTCAGGTGTTTATAAAATACAATCAAGCAAGTAAACCAAAGCATTCACACTTTCTGTTGTTAAGGAGAGTGTATGCTGAGTTTCAGTGACAATTAAAAATTGTCATATGATTTTGATGGCTTATATACGATTCTTAATGCTGACTGTGAATGTGAATTCAGAAGATAATTTTAAAGTCAGGTTTCCAATGATGAGGGAAGTCTTGTCAGATGTTAGATGGAGCCTGACTAATTAAGAAAGTGCTTTCAGGCTCTGCTAGAAGATCAGAGATTATTCTTGATTTGCATCTTAATAGGAAATCATTGACGCTGTAAAGAGTTCCTTTGATTATTAAAATATGACATGAATATTGAAACCTTTTACAGGTAAGGACATGTTGATATTAAGTGGCATAATAAGGAAAAAGTTTTTTCTTTTTAAATTTTGTTAGTGTTTCCGTTTCATACTGTCTCAGCAGATCAAATTAAGGGACTCCAACGTTCTTCTTAAATTCACTGATCGGGAGCTGAGAAACTTTATTAAGTGCTTGCATTTGCTGCTTAAAATATGGCAAGAAGCAAAGATGTGTAAGACACCAGTGAAGAGCAGTTTTACTTTCAAGCTCACCTTTTTATATACTGCAGATTACATGTCATTCTAGTCCCTCTTCATGTTCATATTGTCACCTGTGGAAGAGAAGGGGACACATACAGCACAGGCAGAGAAGAATAAATAACAAAAGGAACAAAACTCAAGTTCAGGGGGAGGCAGAGTAATAATGAGACTTTATATAATATTCTTCATCTACTTAAAGCTCAAGTTAATGGTAACTGTAGGCTTGCTGCTGTTTCCTTCACTAGCTTAGAAATCACTAAACTGTAGCACTATTAGTTGTCAGCCAGAGTACGGCATAAAAAAAAATAATCTGTCACTGAGGCCGTATGCATGTATTATGTACTGCAGGTAATGTTAGTAAGAGGTTAGTCACACCATAATCTCATGTGATATAATTAATACAGAGTAAATGACTCCGAAATTTAACACCAGCCAGAGTGTAATAATTGTGGAATTGTCCCAAATCTCAAAGAATGTGTGAGTGGATGGTGTTAATAGCCTGATTATGTAGCAGCAGGGGTTTAAATATAGAATTTGAGGTATATAATTTGATTCCTCAAGGGGCAACTAATTTGACAGCACGTACCTCGTAGTAGAAGCTGACTTTTTGGAAGAGCAGTGGAAGTGGCCAGGTTTTATTTTGGGAAACATATGAGACCTGTTTGATGCTGCAAGAATTCACGTCTGACCTGCAGTACTCCGAGAGCATTTCCAGCATCTTGATTCACGAGTATGCCTCTACTCCTGCTCTTGCTTTATTTTAGGGTTTAGTCTTTTAAGAACACATTCTGCGTTGTTTGTACCACTACCGCATCTGCAGCCTATAGCAAGATTTGTATCAGATGTCACAGACTCAGCCTTTAGAAATCTCACATATCAGAAGTTTACATTTCAGAGGAATGGCAGGTACTCAGCACGTGTGGAAATCATATAGAAAAACTGCATTGACCTTATGTGAGGTATGTTAAATGACCTGTATTAGAGTAGAAAAATAATAAGCAGTAGTTGTGGGCTCACTTTTAACTGCACCAGAAAAACTGCCATCATACTGGTACATAGAAAGAATCTCAGAAGATTATTCTTAAAAAGTTTTACGTTTCTTAAAATTTTATTTTCCAGTTATTGATCATGTGCAATTTGGGACGTTTTCATTTTTATAATATAATTTGTGTTCCATAGCCCTGCCTCAGTTCTTGCCAGAGATTCTTAGAGTTCAGTTGTGCTTAGTGCTAGAGAAATACAACAATGTGACAATTATTCTTTCAAAGAAAGTTCAGATTTAGTTGGCTGGCCAGCTGGGAAGAAATTTTAGATAACCCATGACTTGCAAATGGTTCTGAGCTCTCTTAAATTTTTTTTTAAAGTATTATCTGACAGCTACACAATAAACTAAATTATTCTAACACCAGGAATCAAACAGAAATAATTTAAAAATATGAGGAGACTGTATCAATGCAAATATCACATGAGAAATTTAATAACAAAGTGCTCAAAAAAATGTAAGTTGCAATTTGAAAGACTGAATAATCTGATTTTCTTAGAAGTATATTTCAAATGCTTCTTGATTTACAGCAAGTGATACCTCCTAATTTGAGGGACCTTTTCAAGTCTGGACTAATCCCCATTTTCTTTTTAAAATGAGAGAGGATGTGTAGGAGTTGTTGCTGTGACGATGCATTATTGTCTGAAAACCTGTTGTTAAAAAATTGCTTAGAAATAATAAACTGGAGTTATCAATACTTGAACTAGCTTTAATTTAGCCATTGAGGTACCAGAATTGCAACACAAGAGTTTGGTATGGAGTAATTGACTCTCGGCAGGTAAGCTGGTAAGCTCAGTTCCTTGCTGCCATGGATAGACTTCTAATATAAACTGCTAACACTTGACCAGCCAGCTTAAAATTAACTTGGCTATCTCTTTGCAGTGCTGTGCTAGCTACATTGTCTCTGTGTGATAACTACTGTGACTTGCTGGCCTAAAAAGGTTTCTGAACCCTCTTTTTTCTTTCTCTCATTCCAAAATAATAATAATGCATTCTCTTTCATATAGTAAGATGTATTTATCTTTTAGGAATGTAGAATTCAATTTCTGTAATCCAAGTCCATCTTGTATAAAAGTTTGATTCCCATAAGTTACCCCTTGCCCTCCTTTCAGATGGTTGGAAGAGAGAGTCAGACCTTTCGTCCTTCAGCCTCAACATTGAAGGTCTCTAAAAACAGTGGATGGATTTCTTACTGTACCAGATGAAGTTGAATGAGTTAAGTATGGTGCCAAGGTAGATAACCTGTTTTAAGACGTTTCTTTTAAGTCAAATGACCCTTAAGTAATATTCATTTCTGAATTATCAGTGTCGAGAGTTTTACCATACTGCATTCCTATTCCGTGTGCTTAGAAAATAGGTCTAAAGACAGACATTCACATGAAAAATTACCAGACTTTTATTGCAGTGCTGTCTGTACTGAATAATTCTCTAGTTTCTGGCTTACGTTGACAGCATCATGAAAACTGATGGCAAAAAAATAAAACCAGATTAATTCAAAAACACTTCCTGCAACAGCTGAAATCTATAGATTTGTCAGATAATATGTAATTAAACATTAAGCTTAAGGAAAGTTAACATTTTGAGCAATGGTATGTATGGAAGGGCAGGCTACAGATTTGACTGAGAAGTGAGTGGATCAATCTTAACTGTATTGTTCAGGTAGTATGATACCTATCACATTTTCTCAGTGCTAGCCCCCTGCTGTTTTTAAATTTTTCATGCATCATTTTCTCTTTCCTTTCTATAGGAGTGAGGGGGAAACTGCATATATATGTATATTGTGTATATGTCTAGAATAGCTTACTTGAAACCTTAATAAAAATTTTTAGTGAGAGTGTCTTTTGAATGTGATGAGATTTGTAGTTATCCTGTCCTGCAGAAGAAGCTTCCATAGTATGAATCCAGTTCTTCCTGGCACAATCCTTCCTCCAGGAAGGATGCCATAATATATTTGTAGCTTTCTCTGAATTCAGAAAAACAGTTTACAGATGCAGAATTGCAGTTATTTATAAAATAATTTTGTATGGATTTGGGGAGTGAAGGCTAGGTCTTAAATAGTTTTGTATATACAATGATTAGTTTCAGCAAAGTGGAAATAAGGAGTTGCATAAGCATTAATTATACCTATTAATTATATTTCTCATAATAAGATTCTTGTGGTAATTTGGAATGTCTGCTATAGTCTCTGCAGTATTTTTTCTATAGGTGCATTGCAGTAGTGGAGAAATTACTTTTCAAAGATCAAATTTACTGGGAAATTCATATTTTATTCCCTCAACATGTTTATTGAAGTACATATGTCCGTATTGTGTTTGCTGAAGATGTTAGTTTAGGTCTCTGCCTGCTCCCCAGGCTTTGACCTGGCAGGTGCTGCCTGCACTAACTATAACCCCACAGTCATGATCCTGGCGAGCGGCATCCATCAGCATAAGTCCTTGGAAATATGCCGCTAAGCCTCTTCCTGGAGCTGTGCGCCCGCTGGGCTCTCACAGGAGCCATGCTCAGTGTCACCTGGACGTACAGGGCATGTCAGACACTTATGGGACGGGGGCTGTGTAACCCAGGGTAGTACGTAGCCCAGTGCAGGGAAGAGAGATTCTCACAGAGAGGCCTCCTTATGTTGTTTAACAATGTGGATAGTGATCTTGCTTGGTTGTGGGTCTTTTGCACCCAGAGGTGGGAATTTGGATTTCTAGGCTGTTAATGCTAATTATACAAGGAGATACTTAGCAGTTAGAATGCTAGCTTTCAGGGGTTTTGACAGGTTGTTTGGTTTTTTTTTTTTTTTCCGTAAATACTGAATGGCTATGATGTAATGTTGCTGAAGAAACTCAAGAGCATTTGCGCTATAAATTCCTAGTCTATTCACTGCTTTTATCCTGAAGGCAAGTACTAACTCCAGACAGTTCCGGGCACCTGCTTTCAGTGTTGCAAAGTAGCCAGCTAATCTCTCATAGTTCCTAGTAAAGAACTTGGTGCTCTGGACTAAAAAGACTTGTGCTTCTGCAAAAGTCTCTCTCTTGTCACTCTAGCTGGCTAGATACCATTTGTGGGCATGTGCGATGTACACCCTTCTTAAGAAACCTTGACATAACTCTACAATTTAAAAAACAAAGGGAGAAAGTCATGTTTTACAGGTGACTGCTTTTCTTCTGCATGAAGTGTTAGTTTAAAAAGTTGTTGTTATGTAGGCAGCAAAGGCCCAGCATTGCCCTTGCCCTTTGCTCACAGGGGAGTTCATACAGATGGCGGGATTAGACATGGCTGATCTTGTATCTTGTCCTGCAGTGGCTCTGAGTCGTAACATCACCACCAACTGCAGAGGACAATGTGTAGCACTAGTGAGTGTCATCGGCTGACTTTGCCCATGAGGAAGCTGAAGAAATTATCAGCGTGTCCAGTTCTGTTCTTCCTTATTTCATTTGTATGGGCTTTCTTCACAGTCTTCTGTTATAACCTTGAATCTTGCTGTAGCGTTTCAGAAAGCTATAACATATACTGTATGTTTCATACCAAAATTGTCTAGCTGCTTCTAATTACAATAGCTCCTTGTTCTGCTGCCAAGAAAATAGCATCATCAGCTACTTGGATTATACAGACTATTACAGAATAAAGACAACAACAGAAATACACTGTTATTTTTCCTTCCTTATATCCTGCCTTGTGACAGGAATCCCTCCCCCTGCTAAATTCATTGGTTAATAATAAACAAAGCTGCTTTCAACAGCTGTTGCCTCTGTGGAGTGTAATACAGTAGAGCCATGATAGTATTAAAAAACTAGCTTACCATGATACTTACAATTTTTTTAGTAAACTTTATTTGACTTGTAACCTCTCCTAAACAGAGATTATACCTTTTTCTTGCATCCACATAGAATGGGGCATCTGCAATCCCAATAATAAGGAACAACATAAATAATTTTCTTTAATTAACATCAGCAGAGACAATGGTCACTGCAAGAGATACAGTGTCACCACAAAGACTCCAGAAGTCACCAGAGGTTGTAGTTTACTTACCCCAGGGATTCTGGGTTGCTTTGCTCAATGTTTTTGGAAGTTATGTAGAAGTATTTGTCTGAATCTCAAACACTGATTTGTCAGAAAACATTTTTAAAACCTTAAAAATTTGTCTACTTTGCAAAAGGGAAATGCCTTGAGGAAAGTATAACTTAGATTTCACATTCCCTAGATTTAGGTGACTACTTTTGGTCAACAAAATTAAGACTTTAATTTCCAAGGACTCCCTCTGTAGTCAACAGAGAGAAAGAGGATATTCCAGGGGATTCTTGGCCAGAAGTCTAACTCAGATATTCCATGCTACCCTTAAGAGGAGGCTTGTGAGAGAGACGACAAACCTCCCTTAGATACCATTGGCAGTATGTGAGAGGTGGACTTGTGTTGGTGGTCCTGGCTGCTCTCCTGACAGGGTGCCATGCACAGATGCAGGGGGAGGTACCAGTTTTCACCTGCTCTCATGCCCTGTCTCCCCTAGAACTGCTGCAAAAAAGGTGGTGATTTAGGACCATCTTGTGTGTCCACTACCTGACCTGCGGGCCACCAGTTCAGCCACCTATTCTTCGGAATATCAGTCTGTCCTTTCTCTTCCCTTACAGGTTCCCTGTCATACCTGGCTTTTGTTTATCAAGGATATTGTAGATGATGTATCTGACATTTTGGGGCAAGATCGTCTTGCTTATGCTTACACCAGGCAAATTATATGACATTAAGTTCTGACTAATGCTTTGTTCCACTTGTGGTTGTCAGCTGTGGGTGATACCATCTATATTTAAAAAGCACTGACTGTGGCTTTGCAGTTGGAGAGTGGTCTCGGCAACATGTGCTAGTACTGTGGGTCCTTTGATCTGCCACATGCTGTCCCCACAGCTGTCTGACCACAAGGAGCCTGGTCAGTTGTGTCAGTGAGACCGGAGCTGCTCAGGCACTGGAAGTTGTGGGTGCACCTTCACCCGTATCTGGGATTGTCTTTCGGATTTCACAGTTTTGGATCTACCCAAAACTGGACTTCAAAGAGGTCACCAGCAGACTTCAAAGATAATGTATGCACTGACTGATTTGCCGTAGACAGCCCTCTAAGTGGGCACTGACCTCCTGAAAGCTTGTGCTGGCCAATCTCTGTTAAGAGGTCCTGTAACTTGCTGTGCTCTTTGGCACTGCACTGAAGTATCCTCTTATTTAGTTAGTATTAAACTTTTATTCAGACAGAATGCTTTAAGTATCTGGATCTTGAAATTTGTTGCCAGATTCTTTAGTATTCATCCTTCTCATCTGATAAAATTGCTCAGTTCTCCTCCAGTGATTAAGACATAAAAAACTTTCCTGAATCTGAAACTTTGGTGGGTACAAAAGTCTGAAGGCTACTGGCTCTTCTGAGTATAATGCCATTTTGTTCACTGTTATCAGTGTTTCTTTTTTTTAACAGATACTATGGTTTTTTTCTCATTTAGCCTGGCAGCCTAATATTTAAAGTAGGTGGGAATCTGATTTTACTTAGAGAACATTACATTTATTTAAGGCTATTTGAAATTACTTGTTTAATGAATGTATCACAACTTAGTTGATGACCTCATCTGACTTCTGTGCAATTACATTTCTGCATAACAAAGAGAGGACCATACGTATCCAGGGGAAACCGAATCACTTGAGCAGACAATAAAGTCTGTCAAAACACTACATACATGCACCTTTTTTAACTGAGACTGGCAAATTGAGATATTTACAGTGTATTCTGAAAGTTTAGTCCCTGGACCAAGTCAAAAAATGATCTGCCACTCCTCAAAGTCACAACTCAAAGAACTAGTCCTTTTAAAGAACAGTGAATATGTGTACATTGGTGATCATTTTAGAGCTCCTTGGTTCAACTCATTAATTTAGTTTATCAATTAAGAAATTTTCTGCATCAAGAACTTCACTGCCACCCTCCTCACAGAGATGGAATGCTAAAGTACAGGCTGACATAAAAAGGGCTTGAAGTTTACAGTGCTATTCAGAGGTGTGCCTCCATCCAAGAGTAGCTCTTACAGTACATTTGGCTTAGCACATGGAAAAGACCTTAAATATTTCTGTTTTGTACTGAGAGCTTCAAAAACATCCTCTCTTGGGGAAAAGACTTGAAGGGAGGGTGAGAGGCTTCTTTACTTAGTGATTCCTTTCAGTGGTTCACTGCTCTGCAGTGGCTCTCTAAACTGCTACGGATTGTAACATTTACTCGAGCACAGGTGGGGTTTTTTTCCCTTGGCATTATTCACTCAGACATAAATAGATACTAGATCATTATTACTAAGAGTATTTTTGAAGAGATTACCAATGAAGTAATAAAAACTGCCTTGAACTAAGGCCATCCAGAATGACTGCCGTCATTTCTATGCTCCTGGGTGCACGAGGCTCTCTAGGAACTGTAAACTTAGAGAAAGAAATAGAAGGGTGTATGCCAAATACAGTAAATGGGAATCTTAAATGTGGCTTGTTCAGAGATTCTTTATGTTAATGCAGCATTATTTCTGTCAAAAATGAAATGCTTTGAAAAATATGCTAAGTTGATGTAAATCAGAGGAAAAGGAAAACTGATAAAGCACTAAAAAAAAAAGTCCAGGAACAAACATTTTGACCATTTTTAGAAAAATGTAAAATGTGACTTGTTTCCTTTAAAACAACTCAAAGAAATTTGAACTCTGTATGAAATGTATTGCAACTATAGAAAAACAGAGTTTATTAGGATGAAATGGGAAAAAAATTGGCAGCATGAAGTTTCCTGTGACATGGAAAATCCAGTTCCCAGACAGGTCTGTTTAGTGACAATTTCCTAAATCTGTAAATACTTTTGATTGATGGTTTTAAAGAGAGAGAAAACTCTTGAATGTCAACTCGCAAGTGCAAGTGGATTAAAATCTCCCAAGCCACTTGCTTACTGTAGTGGGGATGGCTGGAACCTAGCGTGGAAACCCTGCTCCACATGTTGCTCAGAAAGGTGCCTCGGTACTGAAGCTCGTCGTGCCCTTCTGTGACAGCTGGCTGAAGATATTTTCCCAAGCTGTAGATATGAATGGTCTCAGACTAATTATGCTTTTGCCAAGCCTAAGACTCTCAATTACCTGAAGTGTATGTAGGTTGCTGTTCATTTACTGGCTGATGACAACTTGTGAGTTCAAGTTGACCTCTGCATATTTTAGATCGGGTACTAACTCTGAAACAAAAAGAACATGTCAGATGAGCTGTTACCACATCTCTCACATCACCGGAGTGCCATACCGTAGATCTCACTGGGAGCTGGACGGTGATGGTGGAAGAAAGTTGGGAAATTGTATTATTTCAAAGAACATCTTCATAAGTGGAAAAAGTGTTGGTGGTGACAAAGTGTCGAGGAAGCAGAGCCCATTCATTAGCTCTTCTTTCTATGTGGGAAGTTGAAACATGAAATGAAAAAGGAGTAGTTCCACTGTGCAACTCGTTACTGTGCAATGAGCTTTGCACCTGTGCTTTGAATGTAACAACCACTGGATTCTAACAACCAGCTAGTGGCCAGATCTCTTTTTTCTCCAGGGATTTTGATCTATTTCCTGTAAAAGCAGATTTTTTTTTGTGTCACATCCATGCATTTCCCATTACTTTGTAAGTTGAAGAAGAAATCCAGTCTGCCAAATTAGTTAGCTATGGTTCTCCTACGCAGGAGAGCACGTAGGAGTGTGTAGACCTTAGAGGAGTGTTTGTCACCAAACGTGTCTGTGCTAGTTCAAAATGCCCTTCAAGCTACGTCTGAAATATTTCTCTGTTCAAATGAGTTACTCCTTCTCGTGGGTGGAATGAAGAATCTTGTCCTTCATCTTAATTTGTATACACTAGGTTCATGGCAGAGTAACTTAGTCATATAAAAGAATGCAGACATCACCTCCCTTCTGCACCATGCAAAGCTGTTGTGAGACAAGGAGTTGTACAGCTATCAGACTAGTTAAACCAGGCCTGTGAGGTCTACCAAAACAATCAGGTTGCAAACTCTGCATAGTCAAGTAAAAAAAACTAATTTGGCTATTTGTATGGGTTCTTAATCATCACATTAAAGTTAGACTTAACTACATCTTTCAACTCATCCATCTAAATGAACGTTTTGCTGAATGTAGCTTTGTTGTTTATAAATATCTTCCCATTATATAGCAACTGAATATTCCTATTTTACCTTGGCTTTTGTGTGTGGGAGAAGCACTCTGGAAACTAAATATATCCAGTATTAATTAAACTGTGCATCCAGGAAGGGCAGCAGAACAATTCTTTCTAGTTTTATAATCAGATTTGTCTGTACATGAAAAAAATTCAGCCATTCAACATTTTTACTTCAATTTTAGATCTATCTTTACATCTGTGAGAGTGACCAACAATTGGCTCCTGTATTTTACAACCTGGTACATGTGAAAAACGAGCTTTTGTGAAATTGAATTTTAGAAATACTCAGAAAATGGGAAGAAACAATGCACGGGGGAAAAGGAAATGGGGAACAAAACATGGAGAAAATTATTAAGATTTTTTGGCATCTAATGAAAAGGGAGAGAGAAATGCCTAGAAAATGTGAATCTGAACATGAAAGTCTTGCTGAATCCTAAAATGACATGGGGTGTGTTAGTTCATAATTTTCTGTCTCTGTTATGTCTCTCACCCTACTAATCCCCCTACATATGCCCCATTTGATGTGTTCTCTGTGTGCTTATCTTCCTTCCTGATATCTCATATGAGCTAGCAAACTTACTGTGGCTACCCTTGAAGCCCACAAGGCTGGGGTATCCACGTTTCATGCTGTGAGCAGTTCGCAGAGAGCTGCCAGCAGCCTAGCTAGAGCAGTGTGGTACCTTCCCTCTCCCGGCACACACACCAGCCAGCGCGCATTGGCACCATGCTGTCCTGAGGCCACGGTGCTGCCCGTAGTTCCTGGCCCTCCCTGTGCTCTGTAAACATGCTCACTGTCTTTAATGAGCCCGGCTGGTGGCTCTGATGCAGAACCACAAAACTCTGAAGCCTTTTTTACTCCCAGCTGTCTGCAGTAACCATGGACAGGTTTCACCTCTACCTTGGACTCGGCAGAAGGCCACCAAACCTGAAGGTGTTGTGAACTAAATGCTCTGAACTCAGTGAACTGGATTTTTTCCCACTGAAGTCTCCTGCTTGGAAATGGGAGCAGTTACAGGTTTACTTCATCCATTGTGCAGGTATGCTGTTATGTGTAACACTTGTGCTTGTTCCTTGAACAAGGCAGTTTACCCACTCTTTCATCCCAGGGATGAGAACAGGGACAGCCTGGCAAATTGCACTGAGGTTGTTGAAGGCACAACCCCTCCAGCTGTCCTGGCTGTCCTGTCCCTGCTGCAGCTGGTCTGGCAGAGTGCAACACGTGTCTCAGCACAGAGCCTGCTGTCTTAGCACCAACCAGCTTCCATCAGCGCTTTAAAGAAAATTGATGGACTTTGCATCTGAGGCATGTATGTACAGCCCCAGCCAGCTCCTTTTCTGCAGGGGTGTTTTCCCCTGGCAAGCAAGGAGTAATGAATTGTGGAGGGCCTAGAAGATGAAGAAAGAAATAGTGTCTTAAGCCAGCAGTCATTTCTGTCATGAGTATCCAAAGGCTTTTTTCCATGGTATTGCAGAAATGAATCCTTAGCCCTATTTAAATAACTACAACAGAAGGCTATTACGAACATTCTCAACTGAAAGAAAAAATATGTGGTATGCAAGCACTGAAGATTACAAATAAATATTTTGCAAAACTGCCTGTAATTAAGCAAAATAAATTTTATGCAAGGAGTGGCGCCACCTAAATGGCAACATAATGTATGCACACATTCAGAAAAGTCTTTCCAAACAAACTATTGCCACCATCCTGGAATAGCTTGACTTTTCAATTACAACTTAATCTGTCCTAGTAAAATAAATTCTTTAGTGTTGGGACTTGTTCTCTCATTTTGTACTAGTAACTGCATTCTTTCTACTCGTCAGCATTGAAACAGTAAAGTGGCATTATGGGAGAAGGTAGAATTACTGCCAGTATGAACACCATATGTGGCAACATGACAGCAGTTCTGCAGCAGCTTTCATCATGGCAAGGTAAGAAATCCGAAGTTAGATGCCTCAGATGGTACCAAAGCTGGTTTATACCTAGAGTTTATTAGTTTCTCACTTTCAACTCAGACCTGAGCGGTAAGTTTTGTACAAGTAAGAATTCTGATACTTAGGTTTTTCTCCCAGTTACCCTCTTTTCTGTGTTTCCTGATAAGTAGAACTGGTCTTGTGGCATTGGGCTGCGGCACTTCACTGCAGACCCAGAGGAAACGGGGCACTTCCAGCCACAGCAGTCAGTATCTGCTGCCTGCTCCTTTGCCAGGATGCGTGTTCTTCACACAGCCTCTCCAGGGAGCTCAACTGAAGTCACAGCACTGTGGCTGAGAGTGCAACTGTGTTGTAGGAGGGGAGGAGAATAAAAATCTATAGGCTGGAAACTCAAAGCTCCCTTACCTAGTTGTTGTAATGAGCCAGCTTCTAACTGCCTGCATTTTAAAAGTTGCCAGAAAGTCCATGAAAGGGCTATCTGATGCGTTGATGCTGCTGCAGTAATAGCTGTATCAGAACCAGAAGGTGTTGCAACTTCCTAAGTGGTAATAATAGATGGTTTGATACCATCTACTTCCTTAGTTTGTCTTTTCCTGTTTTGTCATAAGGGTGTCTGTCTGGCAGGGCTAGAAAAGGGAAGACACTTAAGTTCTGAAAGGTTTGCAATTGTAAGCAGCTGGGAAGGAAATGAGTACTAGCTCCTGTCAGAGGCAGAACACTTCAGTCTCTGCTGTGCAGAGGAGCGGGCTGGGTCATCACCCAGAGAGAAGGGGAGGGGGGAGTTTGACAGGTGAGAGTCTCAGCTGGCCTTTAGTAATTCTCCTGCTCATCTGTGAAAGTCTTAGGCATGTGTCTGTCAATAGAGCCATATAATTTATGAATCCAAGTTTAGGTAACTCTAAAAAGCGTAGCAGGCTTTAAAAAGAAAATTCTGATGGATCGGAAGAAGCAACATTGATTCAGAGAAAACAGATGCCTTCATGCAGGATCTTTCCAGATGGGTCCTCAAATCTGTGACTGCTTGCACCAAAATTGACTCTACAGTCCGTACAACCTGGTCTTTAAGTATGATCCCTAGATACAAAGTTTTATTTTCACTGAGTTCCTCTAGTGAAGGTCCAAACTCTTGTCATGGTGTGAATTAATAGATACAGCCTTTGAACCACAGAACCTTACAGAAAGATACTTCTATATTACATTGATCTATGGGTCTTCTCTGTGGAGAATAAAGTCCCCTAGAACAGAAAACAGTTTGAATTCCCTTTTGTCATATATCTGAAAGAAAACAAAGAAACAACAACACAGAAAACCCACCACACCATGTAAGATGTGTTTACCTGAATTTCTGACCTTATTACAGATGTAGATTTGGTGGGACAGGAAATTCTGTGTCTCTTGCCCTGTTTGTCTTGTTCTGTCACTGCGTGCACAGAACTCATATTTCCAGTAGAGCACCGTGACTTCCCTTTGGCAGGCCATGAAGGTGTGTTTACAAAGGCTCAGAGAGCGGTGGAGACACCATGATGTGGCCACCTCCCAGGCTGCCTGTTGCAAAACTTCCACGCCAGTCACCCAACCTGGCATTGGTTGCCCTCATACCGTGTTTTTTTTTTTCCTCATAGTCCCTCCTTGGTATTGAATATGTCCTTCTACAGTTAACATTTTGGCATCCCTTAATACTGTTTGGCCATAACATCTCCCAGCCTTGGTTAACAAAAATAGAGCAAGCCCTCATTTTCTAAAGGGACCACTAAACTAAATGTGTGAGACTTCACCTACCTGTAATGCTGACCAGATACTGTTAAAAAACCTTATCTGTCTCTGCCTCCATTCTTAGATAATCAGTCCCTGTCCTGTTCATGTATTGGATTATTTTATTGTCTTCATTTTGTCCATTTTTATAACAAATAATTCCCTTAGGTTTTTGCCTTTGGAGGTTTTTTTGCTTCATTGATTCCCTGGAATACTATGTTGAGCTTGTTTTAAATTGCTAACTATGTGGATGTGCAGCACGCCTCAGTAAAACATACATGAACTGCGGTTCAGAGTAGCTCTTGTCAATTGGTACATGATGTTTCTGGTGAGACTGCTGCATCCAAGTTCCCCAGAAGCACCGCCTGATGTCACCACCTCAGTCCTGTCTCCATTTTAGTCGTGGACTCTCCAAAATTAACCTCTGCTTTAACTGCAGCACAGAGTCCTAACTAGTGTATCACTCACCTCTTGCTGCACAAATGTTGAGTTTCCGCCACCAAAGCTTGCCCTAAGAATGGTTTTCCTCGGTAACATGTACCAAATGTGTATTAGTGTAAGAAGTTGAATAAAGTTTTGCCAATGCAATAGTAAAGAGCATCAATGAAAGTCCCCATCAAGAAGCAAGTGCCTCTGAAGATCATTTGTCAACCAGTGTGACTAACACAATTTATGAGCCCATCTCGTCTCATCAGGCTCCTGTTTATCTAATGTGTCACCCTTTAAGTCTTATGTTTCACCCCAGCTGTCCATGTTTTAACATTTAAAGGCTCTGCGTCTGCTATGCCTGGTACTGTACTAGTGGAGGTCACTAAGCTGACTTTACTATTAGGTGGGTTTCATTTTTATACCACAAACATGATGAGGAAGAGTCATGGTGAAGTCTGTTGACAAGATCAGCTTTAAATGTTGCACATATTGAATGACTTTGCTTTCGGTTGGTCATCTCAGCACAAGTGGGATGGGAATTCTCATTAGAATATATAAAGTGACAGATTTTGCGGTGCCAGCTGTGCCCTTGGAGCCCAATATTGTCTTTCACGTGAATACACAGAGTATAGTTGCATATTTATTTGGAAATTGTCCTATACCTGTGCTTGGAGTGCCCACTGACAACAGGCACACACTACCCTCAACGCTTCTCTGAGTGTCTTAATAGCAATAAGGAGGTCTGAAAGTGCCATGTTTTATTTATTAAAAACTTGCTTTTTCTTTCTGGGTAACCTCCCCAGAATTAATTATTAAAATGTTAACTTTTTAATCACCCAAATGAACACTGTGCTCAGATAAAACAAGTCAAATATGGCAGGTGAAATGGCCCGCAACTGTCAGCATTCTTCTGTAGAATTTAAATGCGGGCTTGTTGGTTAAAACCATGACAAGAAGAGAAAGTAAATAATTTTTGTTTTCTCAGATGCCTCCTGAGTTACAAAATTGCTATTGTTGCGTTCACTAAATGTGGTCAAACACCATGGGTCACTGAAATAACATGGAGAATATATTATTTTCTGACAAAAATATCTTACAAAGAATTCTTTTCTACATACAGGTAAAAAATACAAGATGGCATGAGCCTGACCGCGCACATATGTCAGTAATGTTTCGCATCTACTTGATTTTTTACATATAATTTAATTACAAAAGAATTCAGAACAAACTGATATTTATTCAAGAAAATGAGTGACACATGGTCCCACAGTTGGATAGGAGAGAAGACCCCTCTGACAATATGAAATAAGCAAGAAGAAATTGAAGAAATTACTACACCTACTACTCAGTAGTTTTGTGTGATCCAGGCTGAGAAGTATGAATTTGAAAAAACCTCTGTGCTGACGGCATGAAAACTTGATGTTATTAAAATCCTAAAGGTCTGCCTTGTCCTCTTTTTTTTTTTTTCCTGCAATCAAGTCTTGCCATAGAGGCCACAGTCATTTGTGAGGGACTGTTCGATCTTTCCTTAATGTTTCTAAGGGCTGAATACAACGAACCTTCTGCTAATGCCCACCATGTTCTATAGAAAGCTACTTGTCTACAGCTGGGTTGACTGAAAACAGAGATCTGAAAGCAGCAGAAAAATTGAAAGTGCCACCTAAATTTTTAGATAAACAAATTTTCATCAGTTTCCCAAGTGCTGGGGAAGCTGTCTTCTTGTATGCGTGCTTCCACCCTGCCAGGGCTGAGTGCCTAGAAACGTTACCTAAAAGGGAAGCAATGGTATTCCCCAGTTCATCTTCCCTGAGACCACTTGATAGTTTATGCTTTGAGCACGCTGACAGGAATGAATCAACATGACACACAGCAGCCTTGGGTGCTTACATTTAAAAATACAGCCAGCGAGGGAGGCAGCAATGATGTTTGTTCTTTGTTTAATCTCCTCGTGTTTAGAGTACTCTCCCAGGAGATGGAAGATTTGGGTGCTGTGTCCTCCTGCACTACCAGGGGTTTGGCGTCAACATTCCCCTCATTCCAGATGAGCAGCCAGCCAACAACGAGGCTGTAGACCATGCTGCAATAAGGAAGTGGCGTGGCTGGACGTAAGCAAGAATCATTAAGCTTTGGTTGTGAAACATGAATCCTTACTTAAAGCAGCTTCCCACCTGTTCAAAAGTAGCTTCCCACTCCATAGTAGGGGTGGGGTATTAGGCATGTGTCTCTTTCAGCAATTTAGCAAGTCGTCGGTTGATGGATGTTGTAGATCCCAGCTTGCAGCATCCAGGTTTCTTCCATGCCTAGGGCAGGGAGCTTAGGTAACTAGCTGAGGGGGGTTCGAATATTACCCTAAGAATGAAATACCTGAAGCCTACGTTAAATAATGCACTTTGGTGGTCTGGGTCCTCTCATTTCTCTAGTAGCAGATTATGAGTGTCTAGACAAGCATCAAAAAATGACAGAAGCAAAAAATGTGGATTTGGTACTAGTCACGTCAGCTTTGCCTTCTGGTTTTATTTGTGGATTACAGGATCCTAATGGAGAGCAACCTTGTTTATCCATACAGCCCATCAGATGTAAGGCCATTGGCTAATGGAGCAATTGTCTGTCATTATTTAATTAAGCAAGAATGCAGGTATGTACATGACTGCCTGCATGGGAAACTTGTCCAAGAGGTATGATAGGCTGTTACCATGGTCAGTGAGCATTAGCTTGAACAGAAAGCAAGAAATTTCTGAGAAGATGAGAGGAAGACAAGAATGTGACTTTTTCCTTTGTAGGAAAAAAGATATTCAAAGTAAAAATGAAAAAAAACAACAGAATTTTCTGCAGAAGTAGCTTAGTTACTTTGTAAACCAAAATAAGTTGTTTAGATCTTGAATATCTGAGTGTTACACACTTGTGATGTTAAAAATTTTAAATGTTTCAAAATAAACACTGGAAAGAATCATTAGGTGAAGTTTAAAGTGGGTGGGTGGGTGTTAATTGTTATATTAGCTAAACGGAAATTCATTAGAGATAGTAATTTGTTGTGAAACATGCTCCTTTAAATGAGTTACTTTTTCAATGACAAAGAAGTATTTTCAGGAAAAGTTCTGAAACTTTCTACTGTTTGGTAAATGGTGGGTAATACCTATTGGAAGCCTAGTATTCATTGCTGAGCTCCAAATTACCTTCAGCCACATAGGCTAAAACCTTATTGCCTTTGAGTAAAGCTGTGTGAAATATATGATCAATGTGGAAGTGTGGTCAAGAAAGTAATTAAAATGTGAAGATGGCTAAGGTTAAATGTAAGGCGCTTGAACCAGGTTCTCGGAGAATCCATACTTTCTGTGGAATTCAGCTCCAGTTACATGGACACAGTACTGTAAATCTCATATTTTTTATTTTGAATGTAGCATCTGACTTTTAGAAGGTATATGAATTAGCATCTACTGTCAGGGAGCAACTGGAAGGTGAGGAACCTTTAATTTAAGATATATAAACCATGGAATATGTAGCTGTGGTTTGTGCAGTAACAAAAACTACATTCATATCATTTTAGTTTTACTTTTAGATTTTCGAAGAGCTTTCAGATAAAGATCTCCCTCTTTGCTGAGTTACAACTTTGGTTAGATTTTAGTTTGGCTCCGTTGGGGAACAGCCAACATAAGATTTTGCAAGCACAGAAGAGATCTTTGAACGGTTATCAGTGACACAGAGAGTAATTGTCAAATTATGATTTGAAAGGTGTCATGCTTAAAAAGCTCCTTGAGTGGCAGTGATTTTGTTTCAAGTGGCTGAACTATTTATTGCAAAGCAAAAAGGCCAAAATGAAAGTGCTCCAAAATGGGCTTTTCAAGTGCAAATCCAGAGAAACTCTAGGGTTAATTACAGAAGCTGCACATTTGCAGCCTTTACAGCACTTTTTAAAGCAGTGCTTTCTCATGGCCAATAGAGCAGGTTATACATTTGGGAAAGAAAACCAAGAAGTCCTGACTTGTACTTCCCCAGCTGTAACCAATGCAGCCACAATATAATTAAAGCCCTAAATAAATGATGCACTTTAATTAAAGACAAAAACAAACCTATTGAAAACGGAGGGAAATAATAAGCTATTTCTTGTTGTACATGATATTTGTATACAATGAAACATGTGCTAAAGTGTTTCGTGGTTGGCTGGCGTTTTGTTTGCTCTTTACAAAAATGGGAAGACAAGGAGCCTAGCAAGCAGGAACACGGTTTGCATCCACCAGGCAGTCTGCACATCAGAAAGGTGCGATCACTTACTGATTTAAGAAAGAGGTGAAACGAAGCTCAATGGGTATCACCGCTGAGCCTGCGTCACTCCCTCTTTTGGGCTGGCACAGCTGTTCATAAGGCCAGTCAGTGAACCATTTTGGGGAACTGATCTAGCAGAAGAAAACAACCGGTTCAGGGGGGAGGGCAGGCTGTGGCTGTATTTCAGATGGATCTCTTCTTCAACACTGCTGGTGAGGAGATCATGCAGACAGGGTTAACCTTGCCGAGGGGACCAAACAGCTGGAGGCAGAGGTTGTGCAAACATTGCCAAATGCTTAACAAACAAACACTGTAATATTTTAAAAGGTGAGGAGTAACTAAGTGGAAATATGATAAACTTCCGGGAAAATATGTATAGCTACACCTTATACTATTTAAGACCTTAAAGGTACATTAAGGTATATTGCCCAAGTTGTAACCACCAATATAAGCAACAGGAAGGGATAAAAAAAGAGAAATAAATTTCAGCTCTTGAGGCTCATAAGCAAATGTCATCACCTCTCTTTCTGTGCACTAGTATCATCAATAATACCAGTAAAAAAATGCTTGAAGCTCTGGGAGCGTGACAGATAAATAATAACTGTAGACTGGCAACAGGAGCTCAGAAATTTAAGACTATGGGCCCTTTGTTAAGGTAGCATGTCTCAGAAACAACACGTTACAGGTAGGAGATTAGCTGATATTACACAAGTGAAAAAAGCAAGTCTCCTATATGGTTCTTTTTGTGCTGTACCAGTGCAGCTTTTGGACTTTTAAGTTATTATGCTGAATTCTCTGCTAGAAATTCATCTGGGCTCCAGTCAACATGATTTTAAGGCAGAAAAGGAAGGAGAGGTGAAACCAAGCTATTGGCTTTTTAAAATTTATTCCGAAATGATAGTTCCTTAAAATGTTTATAGACACTAAGGAATACTAATATTATCAAGTCAAAAGCTTTTTCTAAATTGTGGCCCTGACAAAATCACCAGTGTTTTCTGCTGAGGTATGAATTCCAGTCTTGTGCTCAGTGTAGTTCATATAGAACTTGTGCTACAGATGGAACATGAAACCCCATTCTGTCTGGTTTCCAGCAACACCATATGTATGACAGAATCCTAATTTGCATGGCTGAGGCTCAGATTATGTCAGTATTTCAATGATAAATCCCTGTCTTGGGAGTGGACTGCTCAGCCTTTTTTTTATTTTAAAGAAAGCAAGGCAGGGGAGGAGTCCTTAGAAGTGACAGTTTTGTTGGGAAGAGGAGGGAAGAAGGGAAGGAATGTAATGGAAGATGATACTTCGTCATCCTATCCTGATTTGAAGAGCATTGGACGAAAAGTTAAATTTCTTTCCAACACTTTCTTTTTTTGACACATTCTATCTGTCAGGGAAGCTTTTCCGTTGAGTCAAATGAAATGGAGAAAAGACTTGAAAAACTTATTGCAAGACAAATGTATTTTTTTAAATGCTGTACTGAAGCAAATATTTTCAAATATAAACAATGAATAGCTTTGATGAAAATTATCTGAATGCTAATAGTGCAGAGTTTGTCAAAAACACAGGGCGTAGAAGAAGCTGTAAAACTGTATAAGGAAAAGCATGACTATATATTGGAAGACAAGGACAGAGAAATTAATCTAGCACTCTGGCACAGCAGTGCAACAGAAAACTTTTCTTAAAAAAACCCCTCAAACTATTACGATTATCTTTCTTACACATAGCCATAAATTTGAGCAGAGATAATTTCTGCTCTTATCCCCAGAAAAGTAATTTGCAAGCCATTTCTGATCTCATTATATTATCTGCCTACTTTCTTGTCTTTTGCACAATAGATTCGTTGGGAGCATTAATTTTAAAAATCACCTTGTATATCGCAGCATAGAACGCAAAAACATTAAAACGTATATCACCTATGAGCACTAAACCTTTGAAGAGGAAATATTCAATTGCAACATTTCCTGCAGAGAAGCTGCAGTAAATAAAGGCAGTGTTTGCAGGCTGTCACGAGCTGTGCAAAAATTGGTGTTTTACTTGAAGTCCAAGATCTTGCGGTGAGGTTACTACCTGATAATCTCAGCTTTAAAAAGACTCATCCTCTGCTGTGAGGAGGGGAATTACAAAGTCACAACTCATTTCGCTGCATCAGGCTCCCAGCTCATGATTTTTCGGCACTTGGGGTATCAGAGTGGTGCTTTTCCTACAGCCCAAGCTTCACCAGCTTGTGAAACCGAACCAGGACGCAGTTACCATTTTCTGTGCAGGCATCCAAAACGCGGGGTGGGCTCCTCTGCTGCCCTTCACCTGCTTCTGTTCAAACGCATTTTGGACGGCCCAGCGCACCCGGGACTTTCCGAGACAGGCTTTCCCCTGCTTGTGCTGATGCCCAGAGCCGAGTCCTGTCTCCCCTGTTCCTTGACTCCACGGAGCCGAGGGACAGAGGGACAAACTCTTTCCTAAACTCGCTGCGGTGCCCAGATTCGCTGTGGGGTGCCGCGGCGTGCCAAGCGCCCCCCACGCCCGCTTTAAGCAGCTGTGAAATAGTTAAGGACGCTCAGGTTTAATTTGAACGTTGAACACCATCACCTCACAGCTCACCCTCGCTAGCGAGGGAACATCTACAACTTTAAGTGCCGCTCGGTGCCAAGGTTCGTTGCCGACACGAGCGGACAGCACTGGAACCAGACAGAAATTTCCTGCAAAACCCCTGGAAAGCGGCCGCTTCTCGAAGCCCCAACAGGCCCACACCCGCCAGGTCGGGGCTGACTGCCGGGCAGGCCGCGCTCGCCTTCCCCGCCCTGGGAGCAGCCCGCGGCCGGCCCACGCCCGCCCGGTAGCGCGGGGCTCCCGGTTCCGCCGCTGTGGTCAGAGAACGGCTCCCCCGGGCGCCCGCTGCGGAGCGGGGGAAACTTCGCTTCGGTGGGGCTGCCCCTGCGGGGGCCGGAGGGAAGCCTGCGCCCGCCAAAGGACGCGGGATCCTTCCCTGGGGCGCCCAGGGGCTCGGCGGGGCCGGGCTGCCCCCCCCGGGGCCAAGGCCAGGCTGGTGCCGTCCCGCGGGGCCGGGCGTCGCCGCCAAGATGGAGGCGGGCGGTGTAAATACGGCGGGGAAGGGGCATAGCGGAGCCGGCAGCCAGCCAGCGGGCAGCCACGGCAGCGCCCGACACCGGGGTGCTCCGCCCGGGGCAGGTGCGCGGGGCGGCGCCACTGGGAAGCCGCTGCCGGGCGGTGGCGGTACGGGCTGAGGCGAAGGCGGCGCTGCCGGCGCATTCGGCGTTCCGGGCATGCTGGGCGGCGGCAGGGGCGGCCGCGCTGGGAGTGACAGCGGGGTCTGAGCGGATGCGCGCTGCCCCATGGCGGCCGCCCGCCTCGGCAGCCCGCCCGCCTGACGGTAACTCGGGCTCCCCCTCCCGCCCCTCCTCCTTTCCCCCCCTCCCTTCTCCGCCACCGCCTCCTGCTCCGCTCGCCCAGCCCGGGCCCGGCCCAGCCGTTGCCGCACGGCGCCGCCGCCGCCCGCCGAGCCCGGGACGCAGCTGGGAGCCGCGCGGGGGCCATGACGGTGGAGCAGAACGTGCTGCAGCCCGGCGGCGCCGCCAAGGTGAGACACCCGCCCGGCCTGGCCCGTCCCGACGCCCAGCGCCGCGCCGCGGGGGCCCGCCCGCTGCGCCAGGGCCCGGCCTGGGAGCCGGCTGCGCGCCCCTCGCCGCGTCCCTGCCCGCCGGCCTCGCCCGGGCCTGGTCGCCCCCTCCCTCCCTCCCTCCCGCAGGCGCTTCGTCCCGGCGGCTGCCCCCGCACCCTGCCCCCGCCCCGCCGGCAACTTTTCCCCCTTGCAACGGGGGCGCATCTCCCCAACCCCCCCGCCGCCTCCCGGGCCCGTGGGAAGCTTCCCCCGTCCGAGGGGGGACCCGCCCTTCCCCGCGCCGCGGCCTCTCCCTACCCCCGCCGCTGGGGCCGGGGAGACCGCGAAGCCGCTGGGGGTCGCAGGGGGCGGCCATCACCCCGGCCCCGGGTCAGCCCTCTCCTCCTCCCCCTGCGGGCCGGGTCCTTCCCCGAGAGACCCGCCGCTCCCCGGGCAGCCCCGTGCGGGCCTGTTGCACTTGCAGAGCCGCGGGACGGGGAGCAGCGTGTGGGTGAGGCCCGGCGGGTCCTGCCCGGGCCCCGGCGGGAGGGAGGGCGGGAGATGCTGCAGCGACCCCGCCGCGCCGGGCCCCGTGCCTGCGGAAGGTGAGCGCTATTTCCAGCGGGTGACACGCGGCTGGCCGCGGCGCGGTCTCTGTGGAGGGCTCGGGGACTCGCACCGACACACACCGTGCGGTGAGGTTAAGTGAATGGTAGCGTCTGTGAGTGTTTTACCGTGCAGCTTCTACGGCTCTTCTGTGCTTAAAGTGAGCTGCGTTGGCAAGAGAGAAAGAAGCCTAAAATCAAATCGTAGTGCTTTGAAAACTGCTTTTTATTTTTTAAAGGTTGCTGGATAATGCAACTGTTCTGGTTAGCGATGTGACTGCCTCCTCTTCCCTGATTTTTTTTTTTTTTTTTAATGATGTGATGCTTTTATAAGAGGATAAAGGTGTATTTGCCTTGGTATAGTCAGTGTGGAAGTTTAATGGCTCCAGTCCTACCAGTGGACAGTGGGAACGTGGTGATTAAGGTATAATTGGTTAAAGTGCTACAACTCACAGTCAAGAAGCTCATTTGGAGGGAGAGGCGTGTCTCACCGAAGACTGCTGTCTAGCTGGAAGCAGTTAGCACTGATTTTGGCCACTTCAGCAGGAAGGCCAGGGCTGGACGGACTAATTTTATCTCTTCGTTCCTCGGTCAGTAGTGTTTTAAATTGAGGTGTGCTAGCAGGCTAACATGGAGTTTTGCTGCTAGGTCCTGTGCTATGTGTGTGTCTTCTGTGTTTAACAACTTCATTTGTTGGTGCCGTGCACCTATCATGAACAAGGTTATGTTTTACAAAACCTGTTATTGATGGTTTACTTCAATGTCCCTTGATTATTGTATCAGATACTCTGTTGCATAATAAGTGGTGGACACTGGTCAGAGCTGCCTGTTTGGGCTTTCTGTCAATAATACCAAAGAAGAAATGTTACAGCTTTCAGCTGAGCTGCTGCTTGCGGGTTAGTAGTTCAGGATTAGTTTAGCTTCAAATTGAAGATAAGTTTAAAGGGTGGTTGGAGATTGATTGTGGTAGGTCACCTGGGAAGCCATACTGCAGTAAAAATGAAATTAGCAGTAGTTCTAAAGTTATAATCAGCATCTATGGGTGATGATTACTTGTCTAAGTATCTAGAGAAACTATAGAAAATCACAAGCTTTTATTGTGGCAGTGATTTTCTTTTTTATTTCTGTTGATTAGATTATTACATTATCTGAAACTCCTCCTGCTGTATCCCTAGTTGCGTGCTGGGGGAGGGGAAGGCCAATCTTGAGAATTTTTAGCAAAAAATATGATTTGACTCCAAAGTGAGTATTTAGTTGCTTAGTGAGACTAATGAATTGGATGACAAACTTTAACGTTTTTCATCTTATTTACATTGTGAAGGTACAATGGGCTGAAAAGTAGAGAGGTTACCATACCACTACCTCATTGTCTTCCCTCGAAAGAGGAAAATCCCATGCTCCATGAATAATGAGAGTTTGTTCTGGAGACCTCAAAGTTTGTTGTGATTGTTTTCTGT
Source organism: Pterocles orientalis (assembly GCA_011057875.1). Lineage (NCBI taxonomy): Eukaryota > Metazoa > Chordata > Aves > Pterocliformes > Pteroclidae > Pterocles > Pterocles orientalis. The sequence goes on along the minus strand of WKFP01014367.1, from coordinate 180,046 downwards.
TAGTGTGAAGAAACCACGTACAGGCAGAAATATATTGAATTTCCAAGAGAGGCCTGAGTCATCAGCATACCTTATCCAGAGCTGTGGTTCCCAACATTGTTCATCAGATGTGTTCTTACTGTCATACAGGAAGTATGTGTCAAACTTCAGCGGTACTTGGAGATGTAGGTTTGTATTAATAAATGCTCTAACTACAAACAGCCCATTTCCCACTGAAGCTATCTTTAGTTTATTGTGTAGTTAAAGCATCTGGATTGGGTCAAAAGAAACTTTTTCTTTCATGTTTACTGGTCATCTGGACTCCAACTTAAAATGTGTAATTTAGCTCCTGAAGCTAATAATCAGTCACGTTACTCTCGTTGCTCGCAGCCCTTGTGTGCTTCTCTGACATCATTAGGTGTCCATAGGTTATTTGTAACGTACACATGAAGACTAAAGCATGTGAGTAAAGGTAAATGGCCTGAGAAGTTAAAAAAAATAACTTTTGGTTTTGCCCTGTCTGTATTTGTGTCCAGTAAAATACTTTTTGTCGGGTGTTCTGCTGCTGAAGAGCTAAGGCATGTGTACTGCAGGATTCCCCATGCTCCAGGCAGTCCTGCACTGCTGCCGTGGGGGCAGCTTGCACTGGTGCACGTGTGTGTCGATTTTTCTCCTAGAGGAACACCGTCCCAGGCTGCCCATCATGCTGTGTAGACCCTTCCTCAGCCGGTGTCCCTTGCACAGCAGGTTCAGCAACAGGGGCTGGGGTGAAGGGTGGTTTTCTACTAATGGGAAGAAATGATGTGCAGAGGTCATACGTGTTTCATTAGTGTCTTGGCTCTAACTAGTAATTATCATGGTGGTCATCTCAGAACAGCAGATTGAACAAGCTGGGTTTTAAAGGGTGACACTTAGCTGGCCTCTCAGCAATGTGTATTATCAAGTTCTGCTGCTTCTGGAGAGGGACTGAGTGTTAGTTGATACATGGATTTAAAGTCTGTTTTATCTGTCCTTTGGTTTCCCACACCCACTGTTATTTCAGATCTGTGATTCAGCAGCATATTGGCAGTGTAATCACAGGAATAGTAGAATAAAGTTAGGTGTGTCAGCTCCTTTTTTTTTTTTTTTAAAAAAAAAGAAGCACAAACCTTTAACAATATTTACCACTTGAAAAAATCCAGGGCTTAAAGCAAGTTCTGAAACTACTTCTTCTCCCTTGCTCTTTTTGGGGTGGTAAGGAGAAAGTCACACTAGCTCCTGTGTGTGCTTCTGCTCCACTTGTATTTGATATACTTATTATTGAAAGATTTAGCTAATAATATCATACTGACTGCTTTTCTTTCCTGAAAGCAATAGCCACTAACTTCTTAATACTGTGGTAGTTGTCCATATGAAAGATGGTACAGTTGTATGTCTCCAGCAGTTGGAACAGAGATGTTGATGCAGTTTTGAATGGAAAGAGGTAATTGTGAAGAATATCTACTGAGGACTTAGTGCACCAGGAAGGTGTTTTGTGAGTTGTGCTCATTTCTTTTTGCATCTTGATAGGTGGTAACCTTCCAAGGTTACAGCCTTTAAAATCTTTGTGGTTTGATCAGTGGAGTTTGGGGTTTCCTGGCTGACCTTTTGCCTGGTGGAAATGAGAGGTCGCAGGCTGCTGCCCTCATCATACAGCCAGAGCCACTCTTGCCTGTCACCAATGTGCAGGTGTCCTCTTGTACCTGAGAAGTGCACCCTGCACCATGTAATGAGTATGGGATACATATCTCCTCATGAACGGGCTGCCTGTGTTTGGACTGTGGCAGGTGGGCTCCCTGCACAGTGGGTTGGAATATGGGGGACTGTGCCCGCTACTGCTGCTGTTGAAAGTTTTATTACATCTTTGGTCCAGGATGGGCAGAATAACCAGACTGGTTTACTGAAAGCGTTTCCACCAACTACTAAGTAATTTGCAAAAATTATTTGAAGCACTATGGAGTTATGTTTTTAGATATACACATCTTATGTATTTTTTTCAAAGTTCGTAAAAGAAGTTTGTATTACTTGTAGTTATTATACCTTCTATGTAGACTCCTGTTTGTATTTTCTTAAAGCTAGAGGAAGGTGCTTAGGTCAGTGATTCAAAGTAACTTTGAATTTTGTCAGACTGGCATGCTGAATGCCTTTTTGTTTTGTGAATGTTCTGATGGATTTTGATGGGAGGGGGTGTGTGTGGTTAGATTTGTTTTTTGGTTTTGTTTTTTTTTCTTTTGGTAGCTACATGATCCTGGATTTTTTTAATTGGTACAATATGATATGAATCTGCACCTTTCAGAAACCTTTAAAAACATTTTAATACCTGTTGCGTTCTAGAAAACCTTTCACAAAAGTTCAGTAATGATTTTGGTTGTGGTGGAAGGAGTTTACAACTATAGTACTATCATTAACATCTGTCTGAAATGATGCCTTGAAATATTTTGGTCTGCACCTTGAAAGAAAAATACTGCTTCAGAATACAAAAATAAGGTTTGTACATTTTCCTATTAAACTTTTGTAATATTATTTTTAAATATCTTTAGTACTTCTAAAAATCATGTTTTTAGGGTAACTAAATCTACAGCTGCTAGGAACAGCAGCTACAAAAGATGACAAAACTTATCAGTTCCTATGAAAAGGTCAAAAAGCAAATTACCCATGTCTCAAAATAGAAAAATATTTAACATTTTTAAAAGTGCTTTGTAAAGATAAGTGGGAGGATAATTGAGCAGTTGCTTTTCTTGCACTCATGCCTGAAAAGATACATTAAGGCAGAAAGTAGCATCTCTTTAATCCTGCGAATTGGGTTGGTATTCATGGACTTCTCTAGCTGAAGATGAATGAAAGATACTGTTTCTGTTCCGGTTTTGGCTAAGTCTTCTCTTCTTCCTGTCTGAAGAACACACCCAAGTGTTGACAGTCCAATTATTTGGTTTGCGAGAAGCTGGCTCCAAAACTTCAGTGCTGTGAATGGTTGGGTGGAGGGACACCCGGGATGCTATAGACTGGTGCAGTGTCAGAGTTGTTAAATCAACCCGATGCCCCAGCCAATTTGGAGGCTGCCTTTTCAGTCTGGGACAAAATTTTGCAGAACTAGCAGGGTGGTGTCTAACCCTCACACACTGCCTGTGTCAGAAATTGATTGGGGTGCTGCACCAGTCACTCCCTTACAGCCATTGCTGACAATGCCAGTGATGGGGGGGATTATCAAGACCTTCAAGGGTGCTTCGAGGGTTCCTTTGTATTTTATTGCTCTTTGCTTTCTGTAGTGAATATGCTGATTTGCAATTTCTAGCTGATCATCTGGAAAAGGCTAAGAGCCAAACATGACATTCCTTATATTCCTTAGCATAAAAAATAAACAAAAAATTTAAGAGCAGCATCTTCACTTACATGTTCTCATGTAGGAATAAATTCCTTTAAAAGCCTGCCTTTTGGTTTTGTTTGGAGTTTCGTTCGTTTGTTTGTTTTTGTTATTGAGTTCTTGTACTAATTATGGAACAGAGCTCTTAAAATTCTGAAGGGGGATGTGTGTGTTGCCAGGACTTGGACCGAGACAGGAAAGTCTGTTCTGTTTTCACTGAGTAGGAAAGCCACACGTGTGGGAGCAACTTTTCTGGGAAATGAAAGTATCCCGAGTGCTTTCACTTTCTAGTTCTCTTGTGATGATCACTGTGCTTACGTAAGGGCGGGGAGGGTTGCATTGAGTCCCAACAAAGATTTCTCTGTGTGTTGGGGTTTTTTGCATTTGGTGTTTTTTTTTTTTTTTAATTCTTTAATTTTTTTTTTAGATGGAAGTGTTAAATCAAAACCCAGTGACTGAGTTACCAGTGTGATGGTCTTTAGTCAGCAGATAGACACCTGTAATTTGAGAGTATTCAGCTTCTCACCAGGAGGCTGTTGAATTGTGTCTGGGGTAGCATCACGATGCAAACAGCAAGCCAGAATATTAGGTGAGTAATGTAGGAGATGCTGTTGTGACAATGTATTTCAAAATGATTTTCTGAATTCAGGGTAGACGTCAGTCTTTTTTTTTTTCCCCCTTAGGAAATAAAGACTGCTTCTTTTAGTTAATAATTACACTTCATCAGTTGGGGTGCTGTTAAAGAAGTTGGTATCTGCCAAGAGTAGGAGATATTTGACTGGAGTGAATGTTAGTTTAACCAAGTTCAGCGAAAGTAGTAGAACTCGCATGTGACTTCTGCTGGAGAGCAAAGTGTGCAGTAGGTGAGGTGGTAACTCCTTCCTTTCAGTTCGGGACCGTGAGGTGTGCAAAGTTCTGGTTAATGGGTGGTCAAGTATAATTAATAGGGAAAAGCTAGTACTGTGGATCACAATAGTTGGTTACTTGTAAAACTATGTAAAGCTGAAACTTTTGTGATGATTCTTCATCTTTTTATTATTATAAGAAAAAAGGGAGAAAGTAATCTAGAGTGGTGAGGCTGAAGTGGAGAGATGCTTTCCTGCTGAACAGGATGGTGGGGGCATACCTTGCATAATGTACCAACCTCAGGCTCTATGCCAAGTCAAAGGAAATACTTTTTCCTTTTTCAAGCATCAAGCTGGCAAATGGCATCTCTTGCTTTTTTTTGTGAACACTCGTAACTCTTAATTTGGCAACAGGGTTCCGAACAGTGCATGTCAGATTTTTTTAATGTTACCTTATATTAATGCTGTGCTGAATATAAATGTTGTCATAAGCTGTATTGTGCCAACGCACCTCAGCCAAACTTGCCGGTAGAAAGAGCAGCTGTAGTGTGTGCCATCTAAAATGTTGCTTTCTTACAGCATTAAAATTTATGTGCTCTCATTGTATTTCAGGCTAGATCTCTTTATCACTAGATTTCTTTAGCACTTAAAAACTTGCAGTAGGCTAACTAAGGATTATATGGGCCATTAATGGAAAATTTTAATGAAACTTGTTTCTGAGCAATCCTGTCTGTACCGCCTTTCTGCTCACGTTACTGTCTCAGTCTCCAGAAGTGAATAAAGGGAATCCAAGTCTGTCTCTTTGCTGCAGCATGTTACACCTCCCTGCCTGGATATTCAGGATGAATACACTGGTCTATGATCTGGAGTGGCAGAGATGTGCTGCCTTCTGCTGATAGCTGCGGGGCTATATCTTCTAGTAGAGGGGTGGTTTTAACATACTGAATGATGTAAAAATTTTCCTTGGGGAATGTGGTACAGAATCTGTGGTTTTAGGCTTAACGTGAATGAGAAACATCTCATGTCAACATTTTGAGTCGATGTTGAGATTCCTGTGAAGTGCTGTTAAGGAAGAATCGAGTCCTAAAGTGCTGTAAAGGACAGATTGGCACAGAATGTCCCGAGTAGGACACTGTGAGAACGTCAGTTGTCTGTGGCAGGCTTTGTGAGTTCTTGGCTATTTAATTGTGGACTGATTTTCCATGTATTTAGTAACATCATTAATTCGAAGCATTTGAAAAGCACAATGAAAATATTTAATCTATTTGGATGTAGACTCTTGAAATTTAAGAAGGCACTGTTTTTTTTTTTTTCTGTTTTGTTTTGTGGTTTTTTTTTTTTTCTTTTCCAGTTAGGTATTGTAGTTTTCATTCTTTTGAAAATGTCATTAGCTACATTCTTCAGCTTAATGGGTGAAATTCAGGAGCACATTGAAAGCCATCAGCATAAGAGTTTTCCTGAAACGTGATGTTACCTGATGATTGGACTTAAGCAGAAAGGGCACTATTGTGACAGGTGACAACCACTGAGTGTCCACAGTTTTAATGGAGCTCTCTGAAGTAAAGATGTCAGGTGGAATTCAAAGAACATGCAGTGTGGAAGAGCTTGAAGGCTGGAGGGCAACTAGATTAACTTTGGAAACATTCCTGGCACAGATTTGTGAACGTAAACTGCTTTTTTTAAGGCAGCAGAAATATCCCTATGCAAATTCTAGTACTTTTTATTGTGAGATGCACAGTTTTGACTTGATGTTTTTGTTTATAGTAGGCTTCTGAATTATTTTAACTGGTGGATTCTTGTTGAAAAAAATTATACCTGCACAAGATTTATTTTAAAATGTTTCTGTTCTCAACTAATTTGCGACAGTCAAGCTTATCAAAGTTTAGAAGCTATGCAAATGCAGGTTGTGCTTATAACATCCTTGACTAAAGCTTTTTTAGCCATCAGGTGAAAGCATATTTTGAAGCTTTACAGTAAGCACATGTAGACAAGAATAATATGTTTAATAAAAGCTTTTCAGAGAGGCATTAATGTTTTCAATTTAATTGACCCTTGTATCTTACCTTGTTCTAGACAGAATTTGTGGAAATTCATGCGCGTGATAAAATGGCGTTATATGCTTCTGTGGCTCCTTCCTACTTATTGACATGTCATCATTTCACTTGTACTTCATAATCTGGAAGGCTCCCTTTAATTAAAACAGGATGTTCACTTGACACTGGGGTCTGAGACAGAGATGTAACAGTTTTGAATTGTGAATTGTGTAACTATATTTAATGCCATGTGTTACTTTTGGTGAATAGTAAATGCTAGGCTGGAGTTTGCACATGGTTTCTATGATAGCAGTTCTTCTCACAGCTGTATGACTGTAGGAAAAGTCAGATACCTGTACTGAAAATTTCTATTCTTGTTCTCAACCCAAAAATTACTCTTTGTGAATTTCAATAAAATTTCAGTTGAAAAAAAAGTCATTTTGAGAAGTTGAATTTAGCTGTGTTTTTACTGGGATTAAGCCAGAAAAAAAAAAAGTGGTATATATAGGAGTCAAAAATAGTATTTATTTACATTTAGGTGTATGCTTTGAGAATTGCTTTAAAGTAAGCAGCTGGAAAAGGGTTGATAAACACAGGCACGTGGCATTCTTCATTCTCTTCAGAAGGGAGATGGTGAGAACAGACTCCTACTCTACTTTCCTCTTGTGTTCAGTTTCATTTTATTCCTCTAAAAGGTAGATGCTTTGAAAAATAAATTTCTCCTGGGACCACAGCTGTTTGGCAAATGTTAAAAAAAGTAAATTCCCAAGTGCATAGGTATAAATGGCCTGGTGAGAGGGCTCAGTGGTGTGTATTTCATCATATACCAGAAATCTTATGTTATGACTGAGAAAATATTTCTGTATTTTGCAGATACAAAATCAGGGAGAAATATATGAGAGAACATTTTTAAGCTTGTAAATATATTTTTTGTTTGTTTTTTAAAAAAGCTAAATAGCTTTTGGATAGATTGCAGAGTTGTTTCCTGTTTTGGTATTAGCTATTTTCCCATTTGTCAGCTGCTTTTCTTCAAATTCTGCTTGTGTCTCTCTTATAATTTCTCAGTTTTGTGAGGACCATGCTCTTTTCATGTAGAGACTTTCCCACTACAATTTTATTTTCTTACATTAGAACCTTTTAATAATTTGGTGGTAGCAATCAGACTTTTTAACTAAATTAATAACTTTTTTATTTGAACGGGGTACTAGAATTAACTCTTCTCTTTCTCTCTGTATTTCTTTACTTTTTTGGAAATCAAAAAAAAACAAACAACATCTTACTGGCAACTTTTTTAAAAGTTCCCTCTTGTGTTGCATATGTTTTATGGGACTTGGTGCTGAAAGCCATAGAGCATCTCTTGTGACAACCCTGGCTTGGACCATAATTGTCCCCTTTCCTGAAGTTGACTGGGGTGCTTTTTTGGGTGTAGTCTGCAGGGTAACCTCTGGGTTTATGGATGATAATGATGGACAGATTTCCCCATCATCATCACTTCCAGCTCTTGATAGCTTGGCATGTTGCCTTGAGGCTTTTTCTGGGCCTGATTTAAAGAAAACTGGTAAATGTGCCACCTACTTCCTGCTGCTGACTTGGGGAGTGTGTGCGGTGCACAGGCTCTGCTGTGCTGTTACAGACTAGGGAAGGGATTTGCAGCTGCCTGCTTTCCCCAGCAAAGATGCTGAGGACTCTGTTGCTTTCTGACCTGAGTAGAAAAAGGTTGAAATGTTTGCTGTTGGAGTTTATTATTTCTATTATTTGAGGAATGTGTTGGTATAATGCTGCTGCTAGGAAGGCAGCACAGAATTTAAATTCTTTATTCAAATGATTTTTCAAAAATGTGAACTCTTTAGAGGAGTCCTTTATAACCCTTTCACTCAAGTCAGCCTATGACGTTTCAGCAAGGTGTGAGGTGATGAAGGATGGCAAAAAGCTGCTATTGATGGTAGTATGGCCACAATGCCACCGAGACAGGGAAGACTGGTAGGCCTAAATTATAACAAGTAGCAGTTAAAAAACAAAGTTGTCCTAAGTTTCTTGAGACCATGTCCTCACGTTAGAATATCACATGTTCATCTTTCTATGGGAGCTGAGGGAAATATGCATTTCAAAATCAAGTAGTTCAAAGTCCATAAAAAAAAAATACCCAAAGATTCTCAAGGTCATCTTTCTCCTTGAAAGAAAGTGGCCTGGAAAATGTCAGTTACCTTGTGTGGAGTGCACTGCTGGATTTACTATTTCTTTAACTGCGAAGTAGTAAGATTATATACTTGATCCTTGGTACAAATCTTAACGCATCTTTAAATGGTATAGTGTCTCTGTGTTTGAGGCTCATCGTAATTGTAATGTCATCTGCATCCGTCAAGGTTATTACTTCAATAAAAATGAAAGCTGCTTGCTGACTGACCTTCAGGCCGATGGTCGGTGGTGTCGCAGTGGCCTTTCCTCAGGGACCCAGAACATCCCGGCCCCTTCCTGACTTGACTCGGGAAAGGCTGCCTGGGTAGACAAGCTGGAACTGCTGTCAGAAACCCATCACCTTGCAGGACCTGTTAAATACTGCCCTGGATTTTAGGTGACTTAATGTTTTCTATAGTCTTGCTCTTCTGCAGAGTTTATTTATTAATTTTCCCTCTCAAGCTAACAATGTGTGTCTCTTCACAGGATTTCTTTTTCAATGATTAGTAGGGGGCAGGATAAGCTATTAAATAATTTTTCTGAATGCTGCAAATAATGGTGCTTGACTTTTCTGATGGAATTTAATCTTGTGATGCACCTCGGATTAAAAGTTGGGGTGGGGGGATCCACTGAGGCTGCAGGATGAGGTCACCTCTGGAAGACCTCCCTGCATCAGGGTGGAGGTGCTCCCCTCCACTCTCCTTTCCCAGCCCTCTGTGTCATCTCACCTCATGTTTTTTTGGCCTGGGAAGTGGGCAGCAGCAGGCAGTGCTGTTTGGAGCTGTGTGCTGGCTGGCTGAGCTGCTGGGTGCAGCCACCGGGCTCCCCAGAGGCAGGGGGTGCTGCAGAGGGTGGCAGGGAGCCCTGGGTCCCGGCTCAGCTGCTGAGGCTGCAGCTCTTGACAGGCAGCAGGGCAGGCTTGCCTGTGTGCACACTCTCTGATCACAAGGCCTGTTTCTTGAGGAAATCAGGTTAGTGATTTATTATTTTTTTTTAAATGGACTAAATGGAAAAGCCTTTATTGCAAGGCTTTCTGTTAGGTTGTTTTTTTTTTTTTTTCTTCTCTATTCAAACCAGACAGCTGAGCTCTTTGCCTAAATGTGTCTCTTCTGTTGAATACCACGGACTCTTTGTAAAAAAGACCTGTCTTAAAAAGTGTGATCTAACTTTTGTTTAGGATTTCCAAGCTGTACTATTCTGAATTTTGTGTGGAAAAATTGTTTAGTTTATGAAACCTTCTCTGGCATTGCTTACCGAGGGCAGATAGCAGAGTTGTTTGAGGTGAAGTTTGATTTTTGATACTTGTGCCATTAGCAGTTGCAGTAAGTCAGATCTTTCTGAATGTGAACATCTAAACTAGGGAGCGGAGAGCAGAGCCCATGATCTCAGCCCATGCAGGAGTGGGCCTGGGTGTGTGCATTCATTTGCGTGGTGTGCAGCTTTGGCCACTGAGACACACTGGGAGCATCAGATCCCTGCTGCTGTGTGAATTTTATATTCACCTCTTGTTGGAGTAAGTTTTCAGCAATAATGCCTAAGTAGGATGAGGTCTGTGGGAGGCTTTTTTTTCCCCTCAGGTTCTCTGACTAGATAAAAATAAATAAAGACAGAGAAACAATTCAATTTCATAAGGCTGCTGTTCCACGACAGTTAATCGAGTGAAAATAGGCACAGCCTTGGTCTTGTCCTCACCTTTGTCCCACCTCTGGCTCTCACTAAGTCAGCAGGAAATTAATTAAAAGCAAAAGGTGGCTTTCTGATGGTTTATGGAGAGCCCAGGCTGGCTTGCTAGAGGTTCAGGCAAGTGGCAGTGCTGGTTCAAAGGGAGGAGTGGCTCATGGCCCGAGCGAGTGGCATCTGGCAACACCAGCCTAGGCTGGCTGGTGCTGGCAGGAGCTACAGCCTGGGGAGGACAGCTGACTGGTCAGGAACAGCTTGTGGTCTGACGGCCCCTTTAAACTTTATTGTTTGCAAGTATTGCATAGACTGGGATCCCACTGATTTGAGGACACTTACAGCTTCCAGAGTTGGTTTGTTTGCTCCTAGGGTTGTTGTCCTCATTTTCGTAGTAGAAGAGCAAGAAGAACTAACAAACTAGCTTGACAGTGTTTTCTTGGGAGCTCTTTTGTATTGTGCATAGCAGGGTGAGATTATCATGATGGCTAGTTGGGAAACAACCAACCAAAACATAAAAAGCTAAACACTTGAATGGGCTAATGGGAGTGCCCTCTGAGTTGAGAGGTAGGACTTAGCCTTTCAGTGACAGATAATAAATGGATGATGAAGGGGCTGTGAAGAGCCTCAAATCTGATCCAGAAGAGCTTATGTTTGGTGTGGTGGGTTAAAATATGGTTGGGATGCAAAGGAAAATACTTCAAAGTGGAAGTTAAAATGTGGATCTTTGCAGCATTGTTTTAGACCTCAGAAAGACAACATTTCAAGAATTGTTTAAAAGAACATTTTTAATAGCTACTACAGTAAAATTATGATACCCTGGGCAATAGTTTTTCCTGTGAGGAGAAAGCCTGTGTCTTGGTGATAACTACCTGGGCAGACGCTATAAAATT
>WKFP01014367.1:115379-160963 GCA_011057875.1 Pterocles orientalis | reverse complement strand
AATTTTGTGTGGAAAAATTGTTTAGTTTATGAAACCTTCTCTGGCATTGCTTACCGAGGGCAGATAGCAGAGTTGTTTGAGGTGAAGTTTGATTTTTGATACTTGTGCCATTAGCAGTTGCAGTAAATCAGATCTTTCTGAATGTGAACATCTAAACCAGGGAGCGGAGAGCAGAGCCCATGATCTCAGCCCATGCAGGAGTGGGCCTGGGTGTGTGCATTCATTTGCGTGGTGTGCAGCTTTGGCCACTGAGGCACACTGGGAGCATCAGATCCCTGCTGCTGTGTGAATTTTATATTCACCTCTTGTTGGAGTAAGTTTTCAGCAATAATGCCTAAGTAGGATGAGGTCTGTGGGAGGCTTTTTTTTCCCCTAAGGTTCTCTGACTAGATAAAAATAAATAAAGACCGAGAAACAATTCAATTTCATAAGGCTGCTGTTCCACGACAGTTAATCGAGTGAAAATAGGCACAGCCTTGGTCTTGTCCTCACCTTTGTCCCACCTCTGGCTCTCACTAAGTCAGCAGGAAATTAATTAAAAGCAAAAGGTGGCTTTCTGATGGTTTATGGAGAGCCCAGGCTGGCTTGCTAGAGGTTCAGGCAAGTGGCAGTGCTGGTTCAAAGGGAGGGGTGGCTCATGGCCCGAGCGAGTGGCATCTGGCAACACCAGCCTAGGCTGGCTGGTGCTGGCAGGAGCTACAGCCTGGGGAGGACAGCTGACTCTACAGCTTCCAGAGTTGGTTTGTTTGCTCCTAGGGTTGTTGTCCTCATTTTCGTAGTAGAAGAGCAAGAAGAACTAACAAACTAGCTTGACAGTGTTTTCTTGGGAGCTCTTTTGTATTGTGCATAGCAGGGTGAGATTGTCATGATGGCTAGTTGGGAAACAACCAACCAAAACATAAAAAGCTAAACACTTGAATGGGCTAATGGGAGTGGCCTCTGAGTTGAGAGGTAGGACTTAGCCTTTCAGTGACAGATAATAAATGGATGATGAAGGGGCTGTGAAGAGCCTCAAATCTGATCCAGAACAGCTTATGTTTGGTGTGGTGGGTTAAAATATGGTTGGGATGCAAAGGAAAATACTTCAAAGTGGAAGTTAAAATGTGGATCTTTGCAGCATTGTTTTAGACCTCAGAAAGACAACATTTCATGAATTGTTTAAAAGAACATTTTTAATAGCTACTACAGTAAAATTATGATACCCTGGGCAATAGTTTTTCCTGTGAGGAGAAAGCCTGTGTCTTGGTGATAACTACCTGGGCAGACGCTATAAAATTTAGTGCTTAGGCATGATGGCAAATGTCTATTAACAGAAGAAAAGAAGTGAAGAAGGAAACTTTTTCAACAGAAAGTAGCCAGGAGTGATTGGAAAATACATGTGTATATATGTGTGTTTGGTTTTTGTATACACACATAGTTAGCTGTATATCTATAATCTTCTAGCCTCTTTCTCTTTTCTATGTGTATAATGTCACCTATCGTTGAGCCCACTGGTTTTAATTTGTGGTGGCTTGTCTGTGCTGTTGGCAGCTCTCTTGATGCTGGGGTCCAAGCACATTGATGTGAGACTGGGGCATGGACCGAGTCTGGAGCATGCCATGGGGCATGGCACTGCCCACCTGTTGTCCATGGGTGGGCTCTTAGAGGAATCCTTCTGAATTGTTTATGTAGGTTACAGATAAAGTGTGCTGGTGCTTTGAAAGACACCCTGCTGCCACCAGTAACTCTAACCACTCATCAGATTTGGATCGGAGTAGAGATATTTTTGCTGATTGCTGTCACAGTAATTTGAGTGTGTAAGAGTCAAAGTGATTTTTGTGAAGCAAACTTTCCCGTGGCCCTTCCAGTGAACACAACCTGAAGTTTAATGTACATTTAGTTAAATGAGACTAAAGATCTCATTGGTTTTACGTTAGTTAATTAAGTTTCAGAGCTGTTGTCATTGCTCTGGTAACAGCAGAGTGATGAGATAAAAGACCTAGCTTTACATTGTTCTGTTGAGATGTGCTCTCTATTGCGCTGAGCAGGGTGTGAGAAATCATGATGGTAGCTTAAAACACACAGACCTCAAAACTCTAAATAATTTTACATTTCTGACACCTTTTGTGTTTCCAGTAAGCACTAAGGCCACTATCCATTCCTAGTTATAAGCCTGTCACTGAGCCTTGTTTAGGAATAGTTACCAGCAAGAGCTAGAAATGTGGGACTAAGCAATTCTTCACATGCCGCTTCATTCAAGTGACAACATTCATAAATCAGTTCATAGACTAATTTTAAAACAGAGCTTCAGTTGTATTTCTGCTGTTTGTTCCTTTTTGGGTTTGGAGGTTTTGTTTTAAACCATGTTGCTTTGATGGAAATGGCAAGATTTTTGAGCCAGTTCACACTTCCATTGTGTTAAATCACACCATTTGTTATCATGTTCTTTCAGTTAGTTTGAATGGCTTTGCTTCCTTCCTAGTGTTTACTCCTGCTTTACCTTTACAATGACTACTCATACTGCCTTCAGCCACTGTTTTCTCCTTTATTGTTGTTGGTTTTGTTTTGCTTCTCTTTTACTGAGTAGAATTTAATCTATTGATAATGCAGACTGAGCATGATTAGTTGTAATCCAGGCTATAGACCTGCAGGGGTATCTAGTTGGAGTCCAGGTCAGGGTCTCAGTACTTCTGTGGCCTGAGGGAAAAAGAGACAAAATCCACTAAACATGTTCAAGGAAGTATGTTTCTGTTGGTTTCTGAATGCTCTCCATGTTGTTGCATGGATGTACTCGGTGATACCTCTTTCAGCTGCATTAGTAGTCCAATTCTTTAGCAACCCCAAATTTGTCTAAGACCTGTATAGTAATAAGGTGATGCTTCCCGCTTGCTTTTCACTTTTCCCCCTGAGCTGTGTAAGAAATCTGGCTTTAGGGTCTCATTCCTTCCCTGTGCTGTCCGTGTGAATGTAGAAGAAAGGGTGTGAAGCCACTTCTCCTGCATATGGGTGTAATAGTTTGGAAAGTCACAGACTTTCACCCCATGAATTGAGAGGGTTTTCTGCTCGTTGCAAGAGTATTCCCCATGTAGGTGATGATTTGGCTCACATTTAACTTCTGTTGTTTGGTAAATGTATGTAACTGTCTGAGGTGGGTTTGCCCTATACAAACCAATGCCTCAAACCTCTCTTTTAAAATCTCGTTTCAAAAAGTTTAAATATTAGATATAATACTTAAATTTATTTTAATTCAATGTTGAGAATAAATGAGACTTCTTTTTTTTTAGGCCAGATAGATGAGGCTCAGAATAGTGAGTGTTTACATGAATGCATGCTCTTGTATTGTGTAGGATCCTTAATGTCAAATGTTGAAATTAATCAAAAAGTCACTTGCTGAAGCATTTTCAGTTGAAGTAGTATGGCTTTGTTCACGGAAGCCGTAGAAATGTGGTGAGAGTATTCTTAGTGTTGTCTTATGATGAATATAGGTTATATAATGCTATGTTTAAGTAGGATTCTTCCTTTAATTTTTCAGGGAGGACTGTATGGACATAAGTAATGCACTCAAGTGCTTTCCTGTGAAACTTTTATTTGGTCCAGGTTGGGGTTGACCAAAAGTTACTGCTGTACATTGTGTCCTTTTGCTTCCTTGAAATAAGTTTGCTGTCAGTCCAGTTGCAGATGGATAATTATCCACTTTGCACAAGCTGCTGCAGCAAATGGCAGATCTTGGCAGGCTGTGCAGAGAAGTCCCCAGCTGAAAACCAGTGATCTCTGTGCATGTCCTTTGCTCTCCACAGGTGATTTTGTCTAAGCCAAAGCTAATGTTCATTTTGCATTTGTGTGTGTATAAAAATATATCTTCACCTACTTTCTTAGAGGATACAATGTCATGTAAGGGGTTTCTCTTTTCATAACTGAACAAAAGGAAACACAGTTAGCAGAAACCAGGCAGGGGAACCTAATTCTACTGTGCTTTAGGAGGTACTGTAAGAATGAACCCCTTAAATTCAGTACAGAGATTAAACTTGGTCTCTGCACTAGCAAAATACTACTTTTAAAAATATATACACCCGCTTCTATAAACGCATGTTTATTCTACACACACGCACACAGAAGAAAGTCTTGAGGACAGAGATGGTAAGAGCAAAGACATGCAGCAAAGCCTTCTAGAGTTGAATGTGTGTTTTCCCTGTGTTTCGACTCAGTATCTTCATGGAAGGAGTTAGTTTTTATTTGCCTAGTTGGAACTTGCCCAACAGCTTATTTAAAAGATGGTTAATGTATCTGTGTTGCTGGAAGCCATAATGCTCATCAGTGTGTGTGGGCCTTCTAAATGTTCCTGGTTAACTGGGAAATATGATCAATGTGGCAGAAAGTTATATTCACAGTAGTGGTAATTCAGGGTCTTCAGTGTGCTTGTCCTTTGTATGTTAACTATTTTTTGTTCATTTGTTTGTAGCAGAAACTTAAAGCCTTTTTATAGAGGACTACGTTCCACTAATCTCTCAATGTTCTTGTTACAGCAACATCATATGAGGAAACCAGCTTATTAGCTACTTCTCTGAAAACAGTACCATTCATAGGTCCTCTGCAACTCGGGTTACGTTAGAATTGTCTTTAATATAAAAAACTTTGTGCAATGTCATTCAGGTTTTTCTCCAACAAATAGCTCCTATAAATTGGTGTTGCACCAGAAAGCAGAGTGGGTTTTGCGTGGGGAGACTGAGTCAAGAGGCTGTTCTCAGCATTTGTGGTTTTTCCCTTCTTTCTTTTTGTCTCTAGTACAAATATCTCTTGAGAAGGAAGGGATTCCCATAGTTCATTTTCATTATGTGCTATTTAAATGACCTGCGTAGTGAGGCAGTAGGCCCTGTTTTCTCCGGTAATGGTTGGATCGTCTCATTTATTACTAAACATACGACTTAGAAACTCAAGAGGGTTGTTTTATCTTCTAAGTTTGAAAGTGCTTGTGTTGCAAATAAATATATTTGGATGTTGCCATGAATAAAGCCAAAGATTGCATGTTTTTCTTCAGAGGCTACAGAGATGAGAAAATAAAAAGGTCAAAAGGTGGCTATTTTTTTACCTCAAATTTATCTACAGTATAATTCAGAATTAGTCAATTTAGGAGATTTACCTTGTCAAAAGAGCATTTGTGTAATTTTGCTTTTTGCTCTGATTTTGATAAGTTATCAGAGTTTACTGTACTGTTGTGGAACTCATTTGGGCACGGTATCTCCCTAAGCAGATAATGGTGTAGATCCTTTTCTGCTTCACTAGCGCTGGCACAGCTACTGAATGCGCTATTGTGTGAGGTTATAAACCAGATAATCTTAATTGGGCATTTCCTCAGAGGAAGGGAGAGATGTCTGAAAAAGGAAAGAATTGGAAATAAGGGCATACATTCCTAATATACAAATTTGGCTTCTACCCAGCAAAATGGGAGAATTTCCTGTTAGTTAAAATCTTCCAAGAGCTGAAAGCCTGAAGATACATACCACATACCTCAGAGAGCCAGAGGAAGGGAGAAGGCTGGGAACAGCTCATTCATGAAAGCCCTGGGGAACCGATTGCTGTGTGATGTGATAGGACTGAAGGGTGTGAGCAGCTGGATCTCTGGGCAGCTGTAGCATCAGCAGACCATCTCCTTTGCCTGGCCAGGGGTTTGGGTTGTCCTGCAGCACTTGTACCAGCAGAGTCTGGTGTCATAGACCAGAGCCTTTTTACAGTTGAGTCAAATGCAATTTGAGCTACATGGACGATGTGTGTATATGTGTTATATGTATGTGCTCATGTATAACGTAACACATTTGGTGGTGTGTGTACACTGCAGATAAATACGTGAAGTATTGACTTACTAAACTGGAAGAACTTTGCTATAGATAAGCTATGGACTCTGTCTTGTAAATTTGAGGAAAGGATGGCAAACAGAAGTGGGTACAAGGAAATAAGCTCTGCAAGAACGGAAGTGGGTTTCTTTTTAGTTGTGCCTGGTTCTGTTGGAATATTCTCTTTGGATCTGCGTTTTAAGAGGGGGGTTGCTTATTAAACTGACGTGAATTATAATTAAGAATTTGAGCATCTACTAATGCAAGGTTGGAAAAAATCAAGGAAGGGCTGTGTTGATAAAAGGAAGCAGCTTTTTTTATGTTAGGAAAGCTAGTTGTATTCTGAATCTCCCTTCTGACCTGATCTAGTGAATGTACATTAGTGTAGATGCTTCAGACGTTTGTAAATACTTACAGGCCGTTTGCTTCGCTTTCTAGCTAGCTTTAGCATAGTGTGAGCTTTTTGGGGTATTTTTGGTAAGCCTTTGAATGAATTATGGTCATAATTGTTTAGAATATCTCCATTAGAGTTTAGACATTTGAGGGTCTGTATGCTACAGTCACTTCAACTCAAGATGGCCCAAGCTCCAGGTAGAGTCAAGCTTTTAGGGCAGATGGGATCAGGCGGAGTAACAGGAAAGATGTGAACCTGTTGGAGTGAGTCTAGAGGAGGCACAAAAATGATCAGAGCGCTGGAGAACCTCCCCTCCCATATGAGGACAGGCCAAGAGAGTTGGGGTTCACCTGGAGAAGAGAAGACTCTAGGGAAACCTTCCAGCAGCCTTCCAGTAAGAGAGCCTACAGGAGAGATGGGGAGGCACTCTTCAACAGGGAGGGTAGTGATAGGATGAGGGGTAATGGTTTTAAGCTGAAAGAGGCTCCACCCCTGGAGGTGTTCAAGGCCAGGCTGGATGAGGCTTTGAGCAACCTGGGCTAGTGGGAGGTGTCCCTGCCCATGGCAGGGGGGTTGGAACTAGGTGCTCTTTAAGGTCCCTCCCAAGCCAAACCATGCTGTGATTCTATGAAACTCTGTTAATACAGGTGATTCTGTTCCTTTTTACACTGGTCACACATCATAGGTGATAACTTATTGTCAATATAACAGCAGAGGAGAAAAAAGGCAGAGTTAAACATGCTGTTGCCAGAAAGGTCTGTACACAATAAAGATGGTGTGGTTATGTCAGATTTGAGGGGATGAGGGGAGAGCAGTCAATGCATGGCAGTCTAACACCCCATTAACGAGTTTTTAGGTGCCTTATGCAGTTTCAGAATTGTTAATCTGTTAGCAGGTATTAAGAGAACACAATTATGGTATTAAGACATTGATCAGGTGGAAACAAATAACTTTTTTTTTTGTTGCTTTGTTTTTATCTTTTTCCTCATCCTTCTAAGAAGCAAAGTGTATCATCATTCTTTAACTTCTGTGTGATTTGAAATAACTCGAGATTAATGGCAGCTTGTCCGCATTTACCTGAAAAAGCAGTGACATCAGGGGTTTGTGGCCGCAAGGCAGTTTATCTCCGTTTGAGGTGTTCAGGATAACTGTTAATTTTCTTCTTAATTTCTATAACTTGTAACTAGGATGCTTATGGATTCTCTGTGGTGTTCACTTAATTACCAGTTAGAAATTTTGGAGCTGAGTGCTGTAAACTCTTGGCCTTAAAGTATATTTAGGTACTTAAATAATCTCTTGATTAGAAAGGAACATCGCTGGGTTGGGTTCTGATCTGTTGAATATGCATATCCTTGGGAAAGGGGCCTTGGACCGCAGCCTTACACCAGAATACTGAAATCTGGATATAAACTACAGATGTCTAGGTTTATAAACCGCAGCTGTGCTCATAAATTAACAGCCAATATTTTGAACTGCTAAGAGATTGTTTGTTGGTAAACTATGTCTCTTCTGTCTTTTCCCAATCTCTGTGAACAATGATTATCCTCCAGTCAGCCTTTCCAAGCATTGTATATATTGTGGAAGATACCGGAACAAGTTAAAACACATTTCTGTAATTTATAGTGAAACTATTTTCAATTTTATTAACCATGTTGGTAGCAAATACAAAAAGAAATCCGTTTTGCTGCCATGCATTGCCCTTGAATTGCTCCTGCCAATTTTAATGCTGTTGCAATTGTTTTTCCTAAATACTCTATTTCTTTTCTTTACTTCTTGCTTGACCCAGGGGCAGGAAACCAACTTTCTAGGGGAAACAAGTCCTGCCTTTGTGCAGTGCTATGAAATGCACAGAGTAAACAAATGAGGGTGTCAGGGATGAGGATAGAGTGGGAGTTTGTTTTCCTGCATCACTTCACTTGTGCCGATAGCAGAGTTTTTAAAAAGAAAAGAAAAAAAAAAAGGCAAATTGGGTTGTTAGCTGTGTCCCTTAGGATCATAAATGAAGGCAAGATTTTGTATGTAATTCATAAACATCCTGAACTATATGCCTTCTATTTCAGTTTATTAGGGCATGAAGTAGTGCTGGCAGGTTAATTTCCACTGGAGAATTCAGCATTCATGCAGCTCTTAATTTTCTCCTCTATACAAAGCTGTGATAAGGAGAGAATATTTGAATATTTGGTTCCAAATAATTAGTTTTAAATAAAAGTATTTTAGAAATAGCCACAAGACAATTATACTTGTTTTTTTTTTTTTAGTTTAATTTGGAGTGTGACATGAGAATGTTTATTTGTCACTGATAGGAAATATGTTTTTTGTCTAGCAAACAAAACCCTGTACTTTACAAAATCTTCTCTTTTATAGATGAAATTATTGTTTTGAGTTCAGGATGTGGTGGGCAAACAATAAAAAAGCAAAACCACTTGCAAATACCACCAAGCTTTTTTCCTTTTCCCATCTCCCAAAGGAAGAAATGAATTTGTTAGAATGGAACAGCAATCAGTTCTTGGTGTTTTCATGGTTTTAATGGTTAACTGGAGGACCAAGGGTTGTTCCAGCCTAGAGCCTGCTTTTTGCTTCTGTGATGTGATATGTGAGCATGAGCAGGGGGAATTGTCTGATGGCTTTAAACAGGAGTGGGACCACGATTTTATTTTAAAAAAAAAGCCTCAAAATTCATATGGGTTGAATATTTAAGAGACCCAGAACCTCTTTTCTAACTCCAAGTGTTACTTGAAACTCAGTCTTAGATGCTGACTGATACTGCGATCTGGGAGAGTTGGATCCAGCTGGTCTAGGAAGGTGGTTAAGACGGATTCCTAGGCTTTTGCTTGATCTTGAGAAACTCTGTTTTGTGTGGGCATTTTTATAGTACTTCCCTTAACCACCTAAATGATCACTAAGGATTAATCTGAGGTTGAAATGGATGAGGATTGTGTCTGTGAAGGAAATAGTGGGATCGAGAAGAATTTGGAGTTGAAGGAATTGGTTTTGATGTGAGTTCAGTCAACTATTTCTTCTACTGCCTTTGAAGATCAAGCTATGGAGTTTTTTTTGTTTAGGAGGGCCAGTTCTGGCTTTATATAGGCTCCTGAAACCAGTGTTGCGTAAGCTAGCTCATCCCCCCCCCCCCTTTTGTTTTTTTTTTTGTTTAGAAAAAGCCCAGAACACCAAAACCCAAACCCAACCAAACAAAAACATTACGTTTGGGAATTAAAAGTGCCCAAGCTGCAGAAACTAAGACAAACTTGAATAACGAAGGCTCCACCCTGTTGTGGTGCATAAAGCTTGTTTGGAGATACCTCTAATGTTTGTAGAGAAGCATATTCTTGTAAGTAACTAGTTTTGCTATTATTTGGCTCTTATCTTATTTTGATGATCTGTTTTTCTTTTTAGCACCAGCAAACATTTTTAAATCAGCTGAGGGAGATCACTGGTATCAATGACATTCAGGTACTACAACAGGCACTGAAGGTAAGATGGATGTGTCTGACTTTTAGCCGAATGTTTACATCTTAACTGCCTGTGAAAGGCACAAACCCCAACCTCTCTTACTCTTGTCTTCCCTTCCTTCCCTTTTATTCCCAGCTTGAATATTTTTTAGATTTATTTCAGGGAAAAAAGCTTGTTCACTTCAGAAAGAATCTTGATTTGTGTTGATACTGACATAAAAGTTAATCTGGTGTTCAAAAATGGAAAGACAGGAACGGTATGACTTGCCTTGAACCTTTGGCTAAAGTGTTTTGAGATACCTTGGTGCTAGTACAGCTGGTCAACTGTCAAGTAAAGAATGGCAGGTTTCTCTGTGTCCTATTTCCCCAAAATATATGTGTTTTAAAAAACCAAACCCTTGTCTCTCTCAAACAGAGCTTTTTAGCCTTTTATACATTGTAAGTGGGGATTTAGTGAATTTAAATCGTACATATAGTTGTGGCTTCAGATTCAACATAAGTCATATGTACAACTGCTGATGAGAAGCCAGTATTTCTGGCCTTAAAAATGTTTGGAAATGCTTTTTTCTAATCAGTATTTCACCTGAAAGTGCAATGTATCATTGATCTTCTAAGTTGTTTGTAAAGTTGTCTTTTGTTGTTAAGAAAAATAAAAAAAAGAGTGGAGAGACTATAATTTCCTGGGTTTTTTTGATGCTTAAAGGACAGCAATGGTAATCTGGAGTTGGCTGTGGCTTTCCTCACTGCGAAGAATGCCAAGGTTCCCCAGCTAGAGGAGGCAACTTACTATCAAACAGCCCTTCCTGGAAATGACAGATACATCAGCGTGGGCAGCCAGGCAGACACGAGTAGGTATTTTTTATTTTCCTAAGTTTTGCTTAAAGGCAAGGAAACTAAAAGCTTGCCTGTGAGATTACTGTTAATCTGCTGATAATTCTTACTTAACAATTTTTAGTTTGTTACGTCTTCTTTCCTTATTTCAGTACACTTTTTGTGTTAGCTATCATTAAGCATTACATCTACACGTACATATGGTACTAAACAGAGAGTGAATAAGTGGGTTTCAATCTTTTTTCCTTTTTTTTTTCCCCCCTATTATAGGATTTATTTTGAGGTCATACAGTAAATAATTCAAGGCAAAAGCTGGCTACTCTTCCAGTCAAAATAAAACAAAATTAGAGAAGAGTCTGTGAATGTCTGTCTTAATATGCTAAAGCTTAATATGTTTAAGAGTAGCCTCTCACTGGTGGGCAAGACTTCCAAAGGGAGAAGTAAGAGGTTAGGTGTACATTTTGTAGTAGAAGAGTAGGTGTTTTATATGTGAAATTAACATTAAAAATACTTGATTTTAAACAGTTTTATTTAGTTGATACAGGAGGTCCCACAACCTGTGTTCCTCTGAGCCTTGCAGGTGCTACTCCTTTGCTTACTGCATAGTTATTTTTATGGTGGGGGGAGTAAAAATTAAAAATATTGTACCTTTTATGAAATGGCGATGAGGAAACTATTGACATGAAAAGTTCTGCTTCCTTGTGGTCTGGTATGTTAAATGTGTTCTGCAAATAAATATGGGAAATAACATGAAAAAGTCAAAGGAAGTTTTGTAGTGGGATCGATATCTGTAAAATCTGAGTTTCTTGATACTGTATTTACATTCCAACCTTCTGAATGGAGATGTACAATATTTAAATTATTTATTAATCGTTTGACCATATATGTAGTACATCTATGTAGATTTTATTAAATGAATAGAATTATTTCACTTCACCCACAGTAGGATTTTTTCCCCCCTTTGTTTCATTGATATTGGGATGGCTATGGTGGCACCGTTTTAGAAAAGTTTAATTAGATTTCATTGTCAGTTGTACAGTTGTCTGTCTTTTCATTTCTGGCACCTAGACATAAAAATCTTTTTTTTAAAAAAACTTTTTTTTTTCAAGTTTGAGATGATTTTATTCTCAACATCTCATATCTGGAAACTGCATTTCAATCCTTGGTATTAGTAGCAACCCCATATAAAATGCCCTGAGTGTGTTATAGGTAGTTGCATTATCCCCCTACTGAGTTGTGGGGGGTGGTTTGGTTTTTCTTTGTTTTGTTTTATTTTTTCTTTTCCCTCCTTTGGAAAGCAAAGACACACAAACCCTCATATGTATTTAACTTTCAATGTCAGAAAATTCACATTGAGGAAGTGAAGACTATTTTCAACAACCTTACCACTGTTTTCCCAGTCTCCAATACTGAAGACCGGCTATGGCAGTGGAATAGTAAGCTGGATTCTCTTGCAGTCTATGTTTAATTAGATTTATTACCAATCCCATTAACGGAAGTGTTTAGTTTTGCTGTCACTGTGCTATACAACCTTACTGAAGACATGAGGAGACAAGGGATGTAAGAAAGAGTCAAGCCTGCAGAAGTTACATTACTCGTGACTGATGGTCAAACTGAAAAGAGTAAGTCTTGAGTTGTGCATTCCAAGCTGAATTTCAGGTTTCTCTTCTCTTTTCTGGAGGGCTGAAGGCAGACCCCGGATTCCTTACAGTTATACAGTTATATGCAAGTCAGCAATCACATAGCCAACTGCTGTGACAAAAGCAGGTCCTCACTGGCAACAAAGATGAGAGCCCTTTGCCAGCCTTTGCTGTTTTGGTTAGACTGAAAACACGTTATGAGATAAAGGTATAAAGGTGTCTTGGATAACTTTTCTTCATGTTGGAGGACTCATGGGCCGAGAAGTAGACACGGACAGCAGAACAAAAGTCTAAACCAGTCTGTGATTGTAGAGCTCCCCATATGTAAAGATCTAGTGAAAGCTTCTTGCAGAACCCTACAGTTTGTTTTTGTTGGGATCTGCTTGTCTGTAATTATTTTGATTTTTAAAAAATGCAGTACACTTAAAATGGACAGTTTGGGGCCCTGCATGAGTAAGTACTGTCATGTAAGGGAGTATAATGAAAGTGGGTGGCTTGGGAGAAGAAAATAGAAGAGTGGGCATAGATGGAAAAATATTCAGCAATGATAGCTCCAACCATCAACCCTCCCATCTGCAAAGAATGCTGTTAGCACTTCTCAGTAACTAAGCTGAGTTGCTGACTGTATCTTGCCTTTCAAATTTGACTCCCCACGTAGGTATAATTACACGAAGATTAATTATAACTCGCCCTTATAGTTCCTTACTGCTTAACTACATCTGTGCATTTGGAATTTACGACGTTATGAGTCACCAAGCTTCACGGTCCCACGAAGTTAAGTCATCTAAACTGGGGATGAGAGGGAGTTACAGATAAATATCAGAACTGTCTTTTATGCTGCAGAAAACATCCAGTCACTTACAAAGGTTTTTGAACGTGTGCCTTGCATAAAGGTATATCAAACGTACTCTGCAAACTTGACTCATTGTGTCTCTTTGAAATGGTTACCTAGGGGGTAAAATGAAAGTGTATGTAACAGGAAGTCCTACCTTAACAATCAGCGGTTCGCCTGGATTGTGCACTGGCTGTTTCAGAAGTGACAGTGGTCGTTCAGCTGTTTGAGAGTTGCATCCTGTATGTTAGGAGGTATAAGGAAACCTCATTTCTCTTACTAGCAAATGCAGCACTTCAGCAGCTGCAAAAATATTATATGCATAAAATTTACTCCATCTTTAAAAGCAAAGGCTGACTTGCACAATCAGTGTTACTCATTATGCTTGTCTCTTTGCCTGTTCAAAATGGCATGTGCAAGTACTTGCAAGCATAGCTTTTTCATGTCAAGAGGGATGCATGGTTTATCTGATCCCTTTGTAAAGGTAGTTGTGTTTTTTGTTTTTTTTTTTTCCTTTCCTTCCTACAATCTGTTAGTGGGGAGAAAGTGCTTAGGTATTAGGGTTCCAGTGTAGAAGTGAACAACTTTAAGTCTAAAATCACTTTCATGTTCTGCTTAGTAGCATAAATCCTAGGTGCTGCACTTCAAGTAAAATAAAATAAGTTGTTTAGTAGTACTTTCCAATATTTTCACTGTATTGATTTCTCTAAAACATTTTTTTTTCCATGTGCAGTAATTCAGTGTATTTTCATCTCTGGCTGCACAATAGAACTATTGCATTGCTAAGCATTTATCCATTTCCTTCTCATTATTTGAGCAACTTGCTGAACCCAGGGTTAAAGGAAGCAGCAGAATGAAGAGGAGATGTGTTTTAGAAGATGCATTGTCTTCAAATGAAATAGCTGTCCAGACAAATTCTCTCCCTCCCTTCTTTTGAAAACTCAAAATTATTTTTCACAAAAACGGAATTATTAGTCTTTGCAATTGCACATTCCACAGACAAAAGATTTCAAGCCCTTTTATAAGGACATAGTACAATGTAACTGTAAAATGCCACACACACCAGCTTGAGGCTTGTAGGCTTCATTGCTTCTGGGGACCTGGCTCTTATATCTTTCTGTTCCTGGAGTTTGAGCCTTTGCATAGACTTCAAAAGTCATTCAATCAAACTTTTTCAATGTGATAGACTTAGCTGCACCTAAAACCTCTGTGATGCTTATATAACGTATTTATTAAAAACCTTTCTGTTCTAGAGACTCTGAGAAGTTTGTAGAGTAATTTGTTTTGGTGCTTCACTGTCCTTACTTTTAGACTCCTAATGTCTTGCCTAAATCCCTCTTGCTTCAGGTTAAGTCTTTCAGTCTTTGTGTATCATAATGTCCATTCAGACTTTTCTCAGATCTAAACTAAAGGGCCCAAATTCTTTCCCAGTCTTTGGATGCATTTCCTATACTTCTTGTCCTTCTTGTCCCCCTTTTTTTTTTCTCCTTTCTTCTGAACCTTCTCTGATAGTTTTGCCTTTTCTGTGAACTGTGGTACTCAAAACAATAACCAAGACTTAAGCTGAGTTCTTAAGAAAAATGGGAGAGTCTCTGTAAATGTCCGTGTAGTACTCTGACAAGGTACTCAGTGTAACACTTCATATTTTCTTCAGTGCTGTGATGATGTGAATTGCACTTTGAACATGAATCGGCTGTAGCTCCTAGATCCTTCCTGGTACAAGTCCTAGTCTGTTCACAATCTATATCTGTGCATTTTCTTGTTTCTGTCAGTGGAATTTGCCACTAGTTTCTTCTGTCAGCTTGCTTA
Source organism: Pterocles orientalis (assembly GCA_011057875.1). Taxonomy (NCBI): domain Eukaryota; kingdom Metazoa; phylum Chordata; class Aves; order Pterocliformes; family Pteroclidae; genus Pterocles; species Pterocles orientalis. The sequence goes on along the minus strand of WKFP01014367.1, from coordinate 146,198 downwards.
ACTTGGATGTCACTGTGGATCTTCATGATGTTTCCTCCTATTTCAGGAATTATTTGTCTCATCTTCATCCAGGTTCCTGGGAGTGTCTCCAGCTTGGTATGATATGGTCCCTGCTTCAGAATGTTACAAGTCTTGTACCTTGATCCTCCTTTCATCTTACAGATTCACTTGTTCCTTTGTCCCATGACTACCTCTCTCTTTGCCATCCCTGTCAGAATCATTGGTTTAAGGTGTTATCATTCTAGGACAGTGTAAATGCGGCTGAGATGAGGAAGTTCCTGTAAGATGGTGGTGCTGACATGTGCTAGCTCTTCCATCAGTAGAGCTGTCTGGGTTGGCTACGCAGCTGCTAGGACGTTGCATATTCTTTACCCATCCAGTTTTAACCAAAACTGGCATATACAGCCAATTAAATTCCTTTACATCTTCACATAAGCCAAGACCATTGTGATGTTTAACATCACAGAATAGACCATAGAATATAGAATCTTACTTAGCTCTGCTTGTCATAAGCAAAACTGATAGTCTCAAATTCATTTTTTTCTTTTTTTTTTCTTTTTGTGTTGTTGGTATGTTGAAACTGGAGTCTTGCTAATTGGTTTCCATACTTGGCATGGGTCCATCAAACCCATCAGGCCTGCCCCTTCATTTTCCTTTCCCTGTCCAGGGCTTGCATCACTGTGGTTGTTTATTGCCTGTCCCTGGGTTCAATTGCTACTTCGGATCTCTCCTTCATGCTGAGTTTCCGAGACTACTTCAGTCTGAAGTTCCTACTCTCTGCCTCCTCCTGGTATAATTACCAGGTCAGTACTTATTTTAATGACCTAGGCAATTACCAAGTAAGATCCATTTATTTAAATGATAATAGAAACTTCCTAAGTAAACAGATTGATAATAAGTTTTTTAAGGAAAGAAGATAACGGGGACAGATATAGTGTGTGCATTTACTATATATACACTAGTATTTTTGTAAAAAATGTCAAGATACAACTTAAAATTGCTTTGTAGAATTACAAACAATGTCAAACTCTCTGGATCTTGTGTACAAGAAGCACACATTATTACCTAATAATGTTGTAAACCAAAAATATATTTTTAATAAGCAGTTGGTTAATTCTCCATGTTAATTTTTGTTGAATAAACATGATGAATGGACTAAGCCAGACTGTTTTGATGAGCAGTTTCTTTGTTCATAAAGAATTTTTTCAAAAGCAAACTTCTTTGTTTTATTTAGTAGTCATGGCTTTGTTGAAAACACTTGTATTTTCTAAGGCTATGTGATACACAATGAGAAGTACCTTTATGAGGACGAGCCGGTGAGTACTAAAGCATTCTGTGGCCTAAATGAGATGAGTTTTACAAAATTGTTATATGTAAACTAGAGTCAGGTAATTATACACTTGGAGAAGTGGCATTATTCTAAATACCTTTATGAAATGCATCCTTCAGCCTATTGCAGGAAGCTCGTGTGTTTGATAAACACTGGGTAAAAGTCAGCATTTTTTTTTCTTCAAACTCGGACCTTGAACACAGAAATCAGTTGGTCAGATAGGAAACTTCAGTAGATCAGTTTCATGGATGAATTCCCTACTAATTGCTATGAAGTAAACATTCATAGGTTTGCATTAACACTGCAAAATTGAAGTGCAATAAGTATTTTAAAGCTAGGTTAATGTTGAAATTTATTAATGATTGTGAGAGGAGGCAAAGTGATCTTACTTCTGTAATAATTGTTTGAAAATTGGACATCTTTTCACAAAAAACAAAGAAATCCCCGTGTAAGAGTTTGCAAAACCTGAAGATATTTTAAAACAAAACAAAAAACCCTCCCCAAATTTTGTGTAGTATATGTACATTTGTGTCTATAACCAACTGACAAGAATGCAAGCTGTGCAGACAAACTGTTTTTAAAAAGAGGAATTTATTCTCAGACTGTTCCCCTTCTGTTATGACTTTTATTGAGATCTTCTCTTTATAATCCTGTGGTTTAGGATTCAAGTCATACATGAACTGTTGCAGCTTAATGAGTTACTGTGTCAGCTGAGATGCTGAAAAAGACCTTGGACCTGCTCCAAATACAGCAAATGTGAGCTAAAATACGTTAGCTTAAATCTCCAAAACATTTTTGTTTCACATTTGCTGTGAACTAAAAGCTTGCATGGAGTAGATTACCGTGGATCAGCTTCTATTTAGAAATGTATTTTTCTGTCGTGAGTTATGCTAGGTAAACCCTCTGGGACATAAATCGATTGCAGCACTCATGGTAGTATCTGGCAGCAGGTCTTCACTGTATTGCCTTTTTTCATGCAGATCAGGAACAATGTATATGTGAACACAACGCTTCTAAAGAGAATCCTGTATTGTTTACTCCAGAAGCCTTTCATGTCAAAGGAAACTGTTGTGTTGTTCTGCTTTCAGAAAGCAAGCAGAACTCAACGATTTTTGGCTTTAATATTAAAGTGATGCAATCACTGGTAATGTGAATGGTAATAAACTTCTGAACATGTAGGGTGGTGGTATAGATTAATAAAGATTAAGGAACTAGGGAGGTGCAAAGAAGTTGAATAATTTAATGTGAGTTAGAGTTGACCTTGATTTTTTTTTTTTTTTTTTTTTTTTTTTTTTTTTTTTTTTTGGTAACAGTGGGAGTTTTTGTTAGCCACATAATTTTCAGCTAGGTTATGAGTTCTTTTCTGGAAAATACTCCGCTTATAAAGGACCTTACTTCTTAATCTTCTTCATTGTTGTATAAAAATTTCATCACTCTTACATGACTGTAGGCTAGCTAAAGGAATATTTCCCTCTGTAAGTAAGTGATCGGAGTAATCCTGTGCTTCTCCATCAGTACGTGTGGCTGTGGGATTGAGGTTTACTCCATTTTTGGTTGTGACCACAGTTGCTACTTTCAGGAAAACAGCTTGTCTCTAGTGGAGATAAGGTGCTTGTGTGTGACTACCTGCAAATGGTTAGGAAATATGATATAAGCACCACATCTGAGAGTGTAATAGGTAGTGTGTGTGGTCATGGGATCCTCACATCATTGTCAACCTTTCTGGCCTTTCCCCTGCTCTCAGGCAGTCGAACAGAGCCATGTGGGTCACCCAGGTTGAGGTATTAGTTTAGGCTGAATTTCATTATTTTTGAAACATGGCAACTCATATATCAAAAGTCTTCTTGGTGAGACTTCTGCTGGTGGTTCTTGTAATTGCTTTAATGCTTCTGAAGGAGAATTTCGGGCATCTGAGTTGAAGTATGCTTCTGAATATGCTGGAAAATCTGAGCTGACTATGAAAGACATAAGAATAAAATTATGAAGTGCTGCTGCTATAGTCATGGCATTTTTCCTTACTTCAAGATCATGACAAATTGCCCAGTTTACTTTGCAGGTAAGAGTGCTTCCTTTAAAGGCACACTAAATTAAAAATTCAACCATCTTTATTTGGGGAAAGAAAGGGCTAAGTTGAAAACTAATTTTTGAAGATGAGGCTGTTAATAAAAAAGTTTTTTTTATACCTTCTCTTCAGTTTCAGCTTTCTGTGAGGACAAGTCATCCCATTTTCTGTTCATACCCGGCTATGGCAATGATTTTTTTATCTCATAAGGTCAGTGTTTTGTTTCGATCCAATGAGAAATGTCACAGACAAGTAAGCCCAGGGGACTAGGGGAAGCTGTCTCTACAGTGAGTCAGCCCATCCAGGAGAAAAGTCAGAAGCTAAACAGAGGAGCTCTTTGGATATAGTAATTGAGCTGGCCTGTGGAAGGAGAAATGCAGACAAGCTGCTCATCTTTCTTTGTGAGCAATCATCAGTTTCAAATCTGTGTCTCTTTCTCCCAGAGCCTTCTAGCTTCTAATCTCCAAACCCCAAGCTGGAGAGTAGTCCCTTTCATAGTTCTTTGGATAAACTTTGGCATTGGAGGAAGGAGGCTGAAACCAGCCAATGCTGTTTTGATTGCACATGGAAGTCTCTTTTGCACTTTCCCCTCTCTTTCTGTCTGGCTGACTTGCAAAATGAGACTTTTGGCTCTTGAAATCATGCCAACCAACGACCTTGGCTTTTCTGAAGATCCTGTGCAGTCGATAGACATTCCTGTAGGCCCTTGCTGCTTTGAAAGCATGGCTGTGCCCAGTGGGGGATGATGGGTGTCATGGTGTGTAGTGAAATCCCTCCTTACTCAGGAGGGGGAGTGCCATTGCTGCCCTCAGGAAATGGGGAGGTTTACGGGGGATGTTAGTATCTGATTCTTTAAGTAAATGGGAGCTGGTAAGGGAAGCAGAAGTGGGGTTGTTTTCATCTTCATTACCTACTCAGTAGCCCATCCAGCATTCCTTACGTGTCCTAGTGTGGATCCTAATTTTGACTTCAGCATTTGTTTTCTTTATTCTCCTATTAAGATGTGATACTTCCAGTAGACAAAAGTTGGATTTAAATACGTTCAGAAAAGGAATACACAGACAGGATAGAAAGGAATTAGGTTAAGTAAGGAATTCTCTCGTGTTATGAAACTGTGTGGAAGTATTTGTCTCACCAGGGCACAAAAACACTTGTAGAATTTGGGGCTGTATTGCGAAAACTCTGCACGCGTTCCTCCAGGAGAAGGGAAAACCAATGATGCTTGATTAAGGTATCCTTTTTAAGAGAAGGTTGTCTTCATCATGTGTTCCCTGGAAGCAACTGGTTGCAGTAGCTGAAGTAATACTTCTACGTGTATTGCTTTAAAAAGGCTTTCGGAAACCATGGATTCCTAAATTTGTCCCATAGCGTTGTGATCATTAGGAGGAAGGAAGACTATTGCCTGTCGTATCTTAGCAAGAGCAAGCTGCTAAGGTTTTTATCCAGCTTGGAGGTGGAGGGAGCCATTAGCAGGGTTAGTGGTTGGAAGAGAGCAGGGCACAGGAGGGATGGACTGGAATAGCGCTCAGCAATCCATGTGGGCTCTCTCCTCTCTACAATAAGACTTGCCTTTCATTCTGTTTCACTTTTAATTTTGAGAAAGATAGTTTTGCTTTTCAGATGTGATTGATCTCACTGGAGATGATAAAGATGATCTTCAGAGGGCAATTGCCTTGAGTTTGGAGGAATCAAACAGGGCATTCAGGGAGACTGGAATAACAGATGAGGAACAAGCCATTAGCAGGTAAACAAACAACTTATATAAAGCAGAAATCAAATTAAAGAGTTGGAGATTGGCCTGTATTGCTTTTTTAAAAAAAACTTTTAATCTAACAAAGAATAACTTGTTTTCTTTCACTTATGCTACTGATAATGCCTGGCTTTAGGATGTTGCTTTAATGTATTGTATGTTCTCTACACTGGAAAATAGTCTGATTATGTGTGGGCTAGGATTTAATAGTATGTTTCATGTTGATGTACTCATTTAAATATTGAGGAAGTGGATGGAGGTAGAGGATATATGGTTATATTTAAATAGGACCTGAAACTAAAAGCTTCACTTGTGTATCAGGTAAAAAGAAATGAAAGGAAAATACAATTAAGAAGCTAATAAATTCTTTGTCCTGTTTTTTTTGCAGTGTTCATTTTACAATAACATTTTATTACCTCTGTGCTAAGGCTGAGATTGAAGGAGGGGGCAGTAATGGTATGACTTGAGTATGCTGAGAGCAGCTGCTGTATTTTAGCTGATAAAGTATGTTATTAACCTATTTGACAAATAGGATTTATAAGCTTGGAGTGAAGTTAACTTCTTGGTTTTAAGTTTCATGAACTTAACTTTCTCAACTTGGGTGTGATAAGAATCTGTAAGTTAACTTTTGATCAGATTTTGCAATAGTTTTTGTACAGCGTGTGTTTATGTGTTAATATAGCTATAATTATGAAATATTTGTGACTTGAACTAGGGCTGGGTGTAGGGTTGTGTGGGAGGGATGTTGGTTTTTTTTCATCTGTGGCTGGCCTTGGGAGGGATGTTGTGGGGTTGTGTTTTTATTTTTTTTTTCTTTAAATTTTTCGTTTGTGGCTGGCCTTGTTCTAGGGGAAGAGGGCAATGATTTGATCCTTGTGTTAGAAGGTTAAGTACTGCCTCCTCGTAAAAGACTAATTCTATAAAAAAAATTGATTTAGGTGGGGGAGAGTCACCACAATAATTCTTTTCCTTAGTCACTGTGTTTGACAGACTAAATGGCTTATTAGAATAGTCCAACTCCTGAGAATATGGAGAGTTACTTTATCCACAGTAATTTTCTTTTTCCTTTTGAAAAATAAATGTACTAATTGTAGAAATAAACATACTCCTCCCTCCCCCCATTTGTGATAAAAGCCATCTTGTTATATGTGTCTAACATATTTTAGGATAGAAAGGTGAGATGAGAGGGGTTTATATTCTCATTAGTAATTGGAAGAAGATTTTTAAGGGCTTGGTTCTTTATAACCCCTCACTATGTGCATATATACAGATTATGGTGTAAGTTCTGTCCAGTTCTGCTTCAGAAATTCAGCTCTTGCGTGTTCCTTTTTGAAGGACAGAGTTATCATAATTACGGAGTTGCAATTTAGGGAGGCACTTGGAAAGGTGAACTATCTCTAGTTACGGAAATCTTTTTTTCCCCTGTTTTTCCCTCCCACAAGCTTTGACTGCTTCTGCTGTGCTTGTTTCTTGGGAGCCTCAAAGCTGTAGTTTATTTCCTGTAGACTTTGTTTTTAATTTCTCAGACTAAAAAAACCCTTTTTGGTCTTATCTGCTTAGGCCATAAGTATTATAAATGCATTCTACTTAAATTATGGTGTGTATTTTTCTGGATGCAGAAAATAACAATGTGTGCCATTTTTTTTCTCTGTACAAAAGCATGTAGATGATCTGTTCAGTTGTATACAGATAAAAATGTTGCTCTTCTGATAAAAGAGAGCTGGGTAATGGTAAAACTACACACAATAACATGTGCTGAATTAAGAGCTTGTTGCTACCAAGGGGTGTATGGCTTGCCCACTGTACCACATCTTCTATGTACTTCCTGTAGTATTTTTTGGAGCGTTTGTAGCATGGATTCATCTCCCAAAGCCATAGAAAAAATATCCACTAGAAGATCCAGCGTATATCATGGCATAAGAAAGGGAAATGGAACTTTGCCTGTGAATGGAGGCAAAGAAGAGTAAGAATCTTGGGGGTTTTTGGCAACATTGAGGTATTACATCAACTCGGTTACATACCAAGACACACCCTAAGTTGATGGCAACTTGTGTCCGATTTGTACAAATACAGGAAGCTCAGAATTCTTGATCTGAACTGTTCAATCAGTTCCCTTAAGGACAAGATTAAGACTTAAAAAAAAAAAAAAGTTAAAAATCACTTTGTAGTTAACACCCCATAGAAGAATGTTGGCATTCCAATAGAAAACACAGGACTTCTCAAACCCAAAAGTAGAACACTGTGGTTGTAAACAAATCAAGCTGCTGCCATTTACTTTTTTTTCCCTAAGTTAACTAAGAAGCAGAAATCAAATAGGAAGTCAATAATAAGCAAGTTGAACTATGGAAATCTTTCATTTTTAATAATGTAGGATGTGTGCATATTTAAGTACCCTTTGGTATAGAGGATATTTTTTTTCAAAGGTATTCATAGTGGTTTGGAACCTGACTTGCATGGATTTTTTTTAAAGTTTCCAAGGGAGCACTAATGGAATTTCTTGACTTACGTAATTAATGTTGCAGTGCATGTAGAATTTGTCTTCCTGAATGTAATTGCCTTGTGCTACTTAATGAGGACAGATCTGATTACTATGTAGGTGTTGAGAGGAGTGCAGCTGAAATGTCCAAGTGTCCAAGCTGTACGTGGCACATTTAAAGGTTTTTACTGTTCCCTCTGTGAATCTCCCAGGGAAATGTGCATGATCAGTGTACTTCCTGAAACAAAAAAGTTTCTTCTGTTTATATTACTCCTCATGGTTTGAGGGAGAATGAGGCTGGCCAGATAAGGCTTCGCTGGGGAAGCTAGTAAGATATGACTGACAGGAGAAATTAACTGGCCTGTGTTGTGCCCTGGGTAGTGGCCATATTAAAAGGAGAGCCCATACTGTAAGTGCATAAGGATGTGCACAGCCCCTAGACTTCCCCCCCCCCCCTTTTTTTTTTTTTTGCTTTAGCATGCTCATTGAAACTGCTGGGGATTCTGCACTCTGGTGAAGCGTTTTGTGCATAGATCAAAGATGAAACTGGGAAGGAATGTAGGGTTAGGGATATACCTGGATGTTCAGCTATAAGACAGTCCCAGTATAAAAACCTTCCCTTCTTTTTGCTGAGTAGCCTGCCAGAGTGGGCTTTCCTGCAGCACATTCAGGGGGCTTCCTCAAAATGGTTTGGCAGAACTTTTGTACTGTGAACTCCCTTTGCCCAGGGCTGATTGAATTGTTTGGCTAGCCCTGTGCTCTGGAAAGCTGCTTGCGATGCCTGGCTTGTTACAGAGAGAAATAAAACACTGCTTTCAAGTCTCATGCCAAGCTTGGCGTTAGCTAACCATCACCCCAGCGTTTCCCTCCAAACAAGATTCCAGCACTTGGAGGTGGGGAAGCCTTTGGTCTCCTGAGGTTAGACACATGCCACACGCTGCGTGTAGCTTATGGCTCTGCTGCTAGTGACTGCTGCTGTGGTCTCCAAGCATTGCAAAGAGGGTATTTCATCTGTTTAATCAGAACTACTAAATCCTTGTACTAGTTTGCTGAAAGGATTCTCATTTTTTTGAGAGCAGTTTGTCAGTAAGATGCTTTGCTAAGGTAGCCTCCTAAATCAAGACAGTATTAATACAATGTAGTGAACGTTATAGTGCAAGAGGTATACTTACTACGCTGGTAAATACATTTATATGTGTAGCTTTTGAGCTGATCATTAGGTTCCTGTTTACTATGCTGTCATTATTTCAGGTGCATCACAGCTGTCGTGACTGAAAATGAATATTTCAGGTAGAGTGTGCAGCTATTACATGTGCTCTCTGAGGACAGATAATGTTAAAAAAAATAAGGAAAAATATAATGAAATTCTGAGAATGACACCATTTATTAAGACATGGAAGCAGATTTGAGGTAGAGCTAGAGATGAGGACGTCCCTCACCTGCTAAAGAAATACAAAAACAAATACAGGAAGAAATTTTAGTAGGTAATTAAGTTGATAAATGGTAGTACCCTTTGGGCCAGGGAGCTGTTTCAGTTTGAGAATATATATTTTTCTAAACTTGGATCTTGAAATGTCTTGAAATATTCTTGAGCTTAGGGGGAGGAAAAAACAAGTTTGGTTGTTTCCCTGAAACAACAGTGGTATGGAGTAGGTATGGTATGGAGGTGCTGTTAAAACATCATTCTAACTTTATTCCAGTATGTCACAGTCTTCCCGTCAGTTTTAAAGGTCCCTTGAATTTAGTTTAAACAAGAGTTTAACTAATTCTACCTGAATGCGAAATTCTTTGAAATATATATGACATTTGTTTTGTATTATTTTTTAATGTCCCCTTCAAATAACTTTTGCTCTCAAAGCAGAGATAAACTGGTCATCTAACACTATGGAAGGCTTGTGTCAGTGAAAAGGGAAATCAATTGGACAGTTTCTTTACATTTCAGGATTTGCGTAGGAGATAACATAATCATTGCTAGTGTAAGAGTCTTTTACCACTGAAGGATCAGGTTCCATCCCTGTGCACTGTTTGGAGAGATGTCAGAGCAGAAAGAGGATTACATACCTGTCTTTTCAGTGTAACTTGAAAAAAAGACGTGGTTTACAGGGCTATATGTCAGAACCTAAATGTCAGAAGTTGATTAATCCTTAGGAAATTTAAGATTTTAGGTTCTTCCTGAGATGTATTGATACAAAAGTGGTATTTATAGCAAATGAGCTGTCAAATTCTGAATAATACTTTTTTGTTTTTCAAAATAAGTAGCAGTAACAAATTAGTATGTCCCGCAGTTACCTACAGTAAATTCATATAACACTTCATAGTTCTTGTATATCTTGTAAGATACCTTTTCTTTCTTTGACAAGAGCATAGCTTGAAATTAAAATTTACAGTTAGGAAATGGAGGGATTACATCATGCTTGTGTAGTTTTTTTGGTTTGTTTGTGGGGTTTTTTTCCCTTCCCCTGTTTCTTTCTTTTTTCTGAGGTGCTCAGACTTTGTCCTTTAGTAACTCCTTTTACACACCAGCCTAGACCTGCCTTTTCTTTGATGTTTGGTGACTCTAGAACTAAAGGGAGCAACAATTCAGGCCGCACAGACTACTTCGGAACTTGTCATGCAGCTCCTGTAAATCCTGTGCTTAGCAAATGTAGTATTTCAATAGCAACTCAGCCTTTGGTATGATACTTGGACTATGGGTTGGGGGTTTTGACTGTGTCAGTAGTGTACATGTAAGGCAACTTTGCTGGTGAGTTAGGGCCATTGTTATATGACCTGAATGTATCCATCTCCATCTTTCTGTTTAGAATATGTGGCTGCCACAAATCACTTTTAAGGTGTTCTTTGTCACCAGGCTAAGGATATGTGCTGATATAGAAATACAGTGTTGAGTGAAGCTTGAGTTTGAGAGCATAACACACATCAGATCTTGCTGTCGTGAGAAATGTGGACGTTCAGCATAAATCATTGAAGCATACAATTAACTTGTTGGCTGGCATTTGAAAAATTGTGGGGAGATGCCTTTTCATGCCTCATAAACTAATTACTCGGTATGTAAAGCAACAAATACAGTAGCTTAAGTTGTAAAAAATGAAAACTAAAAAAGCATCTTCCAGTTTTGAAAGTTGCCTAGCTAGCTTTGGTTTCCTGTCAGTAAGGTAGATATGGATGACTTTGTGCTTTGCTTACCAGTGAAAGCTTTTGTAGATGAAGGCACTACACTAAGAGTGCTTGCCTAAAATTTCTTCTTGTCCATCCTATTTGAATCTGGTTCTTAAATAGTTGATGACTTACAGACATGGCTCTTGTATCTGGAGCTCTCACAGGAGATTCACTCACTCACAATACCATTTACCAAAAGGTAATGGAATTTCTGTAACATATATAAAAGTAATATAGAATCTTACGTTTGAAGACATATTATTGCATGTTAATTTAAAGCCAAGCAAAATAAGTTAGCAAATTATTAAAGAGTCTGTATTAGTAAATTAAGGTGTTTTAATGTCTTCTTTTTTGTTGTTTTTTCTCACATTTTTCCCTCCCTCCTGTTCCCAAAGAGTTCTAGAAGCCAGTATTGCAGAAAATAAAGCAAGTTTAAAGAGGACACATCCAGAGGTGTGGAGTGACTCTCCTAACCCTTATGATCGAAAGCGCCAAGACAACTGTCCAGTAGGATTAAAGAATGTTGGCAACACATGCTGGTTTAGTGCTGTCATTCAGGTAAACAGCCTCTTTGATTAGCTGTGTATGCTCTTAATTGTATTTAATGTGAAGCGTGGTATCCTATGTTAAACAGGTAACTTACGATGTCTGATTTCCTGGAAAGTTTAGCCCACTGCATGGGGTGTTTTTGAGCATTACTTTGTTGCATCTTTTAACATGTTCATCCGTAAGTCCGACTGAAGTGTAGAAAGTACTGTGGTATAACTAAGTGAAGCTTCAGAATGTTTCTTATTAAAAAGTTATTGAAGACAAGGAGTTGAGTCTCTGAAGATCCTGGGTGTCTGCAGCTCATGCTTACATCAATGACAATTGATGATGCCTAAAAACAGATGAAAATTGAATTACAGATGAGGAACAGAATTTTTATATTAAAAGGAATACATGCAAATGTCTGAAAGGGTTGACTGACAATGGAGGTGGGTAGAGGAAATGAGACACCCTCGATTGTGGAATGCTTGCTAGAATAGCTACAAGCAAATAGCCGAGTAGCGTAAAAGAAGGAATAACTGATAAGAGAACAGAACTTGAGAAGGAGGAAGGTGAAGGTCTGATATGGATGCAGTTGTGTCTAATACAGCCAATATGTGTGCTCTTAGTCTTTTTTTTTGTGTATATGTAGCTGAATTTAAAACTACCTTCTTTTGTTTTTTTAAGATAGGGTCAATAGGGAAATGAGTACAGATGCTGCAACTTGTCTAGTGAAATCTAATGTTCTAGTATCAATAATTCATTGTGCATATACTTTATGAATCCATCTTTTCAGAGATTTTTTTTTTTTTTGGAAGTGATTGCTAAATTTGTATGTTTCTGTAAGTAATCTGTAGACATACTCAGAAGCGTGTGCACCTGCAGAAAACTGAGTGAAACTGTAATACAATAGAGGGAAATGTATTTTTGGTCTACAAGAAGCAAATTCAGCATATTGTTACTCTTCATAGTCTGGCATTTTGAGAGGAAGCAAATAAAATATTTAATACCCATTTTTAACAAATTGCTGTCAGTCTGAAGCACTTCAGATAAACTAGTATCGTTACTTTCATAGTGATGGCTGTTACTTTTAGATCTATGTTCTGCCTAGCAATTTCCGCAAGTGGATGCTTACAGAGGAGTAAAAATAGTATGCATGATGCTGCTCTGTTAAAGCACTCCCAAACCTCCAACTGCTTTAATCTTTGGGGAGTTTCTTGATATTTGCAGTTGTTTTTTTTTTTTTAGTTGGTAATCCTCAGTGGACCACCCTTACATACTTGTCTCCCTTGAACCTTGCAAAGTTTTTACACCCATAGGGTCCTTTGGGTAGGAAGTTCCATAGCTGTCCTTCCTACTGCATGAAGAACCTCCTCATTTTTGTTTGGTTTTTTTTGAACATCACTCCCGCTAGCTTTGTCTGGTGGCCTCCATGTCTCCTGGTGGACAAGACAGTTAAAAATTGATTGCCATTACAGTTCTGTGGAGCGCTGTCACGCTCTCTTTCAACAGATCAGTGGTCTCTCTTTCCAAGCTGACTGCTGGGTTCTTGCCTGTATAGAATCTGTTCTAACCTCTGATCTGCCTTGTTGCCATTCTCCAGATCTTTTCTATCTCTAGTAGCATTTTAGTTGGGGGATTGGAAAGCTCTCAAGGTGTGAGTGGACTATGAATTTATGAGTTGGTACGATGGACAGATACAGGCTCTTCAGGAGAGACAAATAGGGATGACAAGGAAGGGCATTGCTCTCCTTGTGAAGGAGCAGCTCAAATGTATGTGATACTTGTGTGGGACAAGATGACAGTTTTAAGATGAGAGTTTGTGAATCAGGATCAGAGGAGAAGCTGGTAAAAGTACCACCCTGGTTAGTCTGTTACAGACCACCCTTCTCAGGATAAGGATGTGGACAAAGCTTTCTTTAAAGGCAAAGAAGTCTCTGGATCACGGTTGGTGGTTCCCATGGGGAACTTCAGTAAACATCCTGACACCTTCTGCAAGCGCAACACAGTAGGACACAAGCAAAACAGATTCCTGGAGAGTATCAGGGGTAACTTTTTGATAAAAGTACTGATGGGCCAACTAGTGATGATGCACAGCTGGAACTGCTGTTCCCCAAAATGGAAGAACTGTTTGGAGATGTAGTAATGTGGGTACTCTTGACTGCAGTGGTCATCAAATAGTGGAGTTCAAGATCCTGATGGGAGTGAGGAAGGAGTAGCAGGATACAGAACCTAGAGTTCAGGAGAACAGACTGGCTTCTACAGGAAGTTGGAATCTGGAATCCCATAGGAGGCAGCTCTGAAGGGTGGGGGAACTCATGAAAGCTGGCAACATCCTAAGATGGCAAGAAGGGTTCATTCTGCTGCTGAGGAAACTCATGGCCAAGCTCCAATGCAAGCAGACAGTGTACAGGATCTGGAAGCAGAGATGGGCTGCTAAGGAGGAGTTTGTAAATGTTGGCCAGGCGTGAAGGGATGGTGTTAGGGAAGTGAAAGCTAATCTAGAGTTGATGCCTCAAGGGATGTCTAGGGTAACAAGAAGAAGTTTTGATGCTACACTGGTCATAAAAGGCTGAGCAAGGAGAATGTGGTTCAGATGCTGCATAGAGCAGGTGATTTAGTGACATCAGGCTTAAATAAGGCTGAGGTATTCAGTGTCTTGTTTTGCCTCAGTCCTCACTGATGAGGTCTCCCAGAAGCACTGTGCTTAGCTGAGGGAGAGGAGCTCTGAGCAGTGGTTAAGGATTGAGTTAGATTTATGTTCTTAGCCTCTTTGAGCTTCTAATAATCTATCAAGTGTTGAATTTTCTGTTTTCCTGAGATCTCTTAATGTTTCCGTTGTTCATCATTCCGCCTTTCTTTATTCCTTCACGTGCATGCCTCTTTTTCCATAGCACAAACATTGTCTTGGTGCTAATAAGGAAAAACATTTTATTTCCAGAAAGCTCTTTGTGGAGCTAATATGATTTGGCGTTTTACCTTTTCTGTTGTGTAATCAGATTTTACATTCCATAGGAGTCTCAAATCTCAAGATGACTGATTTTATGTGTATGTGCATTTCTGTAAAATAAATATTTCATAGAATCATAGAATGGTTTGGGTTGGAAGGGACCTTAAAGAGGATCTAGTTCCAACCCCACTGCCGTGGGCAGGGACACTTTCCACTAGACCAGGTTGCTCAAAAGCTCATTCAGCCTGGCCTTGAACATCTCCAGGGATGGGGGATCCACGACTTCTTTGAGTGACCTGTTCCAGTGCCTCTGCTCCCAGCTACGTGGAGCCTTCTCTTCTTCAGGCTGAACAATTCCAACTCTTCTCAGCCCATGCTTATATGGGGTGTGCTCCAGCCCTCTGATCATCTTTGTGACTTGCTGCAACTGGTCCATGTCTTTCTTATATTGGAGACCTCAGAGCTGGATGCAGTACTCCAGTGGCTTTCAGGGCTGCAAGCGCACATTGCCAGGTCGTGTTCAGCTTCTCATCAACCAACACCCCCAAGTCCTTCTCCTCAAGGCTGCTCTCAATCCATTCTCTGCCCAGCCTGTATTTGTGCTTGGGGTTGCCTCAACCCATGTGCAGGATCTTGCACTTGGCCTTGTTGAACTTCGGGAGGTTGGCATGGGCCCACCTCTCAAGCCTGTCAAGGTCCCTCTGGATGGCATCCCTTCCCTCCAGCGTGTCCACCACACCACACAGCTTGGTGTCATCGGCAAACTTGCTGAGGGTGCATTTGATCCCGCTGACTATGTCTCCGACAAAGATGTTAAACAACACTGATCCCAACACCAACCCCTGCAGAATGCCACTCATCACCAGTCTCCACTTGGACATTGAGCTATTGACCACAACTCTCTGAGTGCTACCGTCCAGACAATTCCTTATCCAGTGGGTAGTCCTTCCCTGAAATCTATGTCTTTCCTATTTAGAGACAAGGATTTAATGTGAGACAGTATCAAAGACTTTGCACAGGTCTAGGTAGATGATGTCAGTTGTTCTTCCCTTATCCACCGACACTGTGACCCCATTGTAGAAGGCCAAGAAACTAAAAATGTTTAAATAAAGATTTTCAAGGAGACTTGAATTTTAATTAATAACCACAGAGATAAGAACAGAGGCTAGGGAATGTAAAAGCCTGTGCTAGACGTATGATCTCATGTTATTTATAGCTGATGTGCAACTTTATACCTTGAAAATGGATTATAAAGAGGACTAGCTAGTTCTTTGGTCACCACCCATATTATGTGAAAATCTGTGGCATTTGGAATTATAGTGGTGTGATCGTAGAAGATAGTATGTAGGTCTATAGAATGTACTTCAAGTAAACCATTGAAAGATTTATAACTTCAGTTGGTTGAAATTTTAGGTTATTAATATTGTCTGCCAGCCAGGAAGACTTGTGTTTCAAACAGCCATCCCAGGAAATTTATTGCATGTTAATTTAGAGCATTAGCTAATACCATATGTATTTATCCACAAGGCATATTGACTCCTTGGGTTGCATTGACTATGTAGAAGTATTTTCAAGCTTTCTTTACGAGTCTTTTGAAACCTGACACATCACATAGGTCAACAATATCTAAATGTTAACTACTGTCAGTCACACTGATATATTGTGTAATATAATCTAAAACTGCATTGCAAAGAAAGAAAAATCTTTTTACTTCTATTTTAAGAAGTGCTTGTTAGGGGGGGGGAGCTTTTGACACTTTGACAGTTTCCTCATGCAATGTATATTGATTTTCATAGCCACCCGTTGGCTGACTTAGTCAAATGCAGTCATCAATAGTTTGTTTATTTGCATTAAAAGCATGAAATTCCTTAAGATGCATTTGCAGTGAGTGACAGCAAACCTTAATAAGATTCAAACGTTGCTAGAAATCCTGCCTTTTAATCTGTGTTTATATCTGTGTTAGAGAAGTGCCCACATGTGGAAGTCATCCTCTTCTGTAGGGAAGGAGGGGAGTCTTATTTCAGATAGCTCAAAACGAAGTTTTGCTTTCAACAGTTGCATTCAGTATCATTAGAGTGAACAGTAATATTTCTTCCACAGTGTAAATTCTAAAAATCTGTCCTGCTTTTGAAGTCTTTTGAATTGATGATAACTTGAATTTAAGGCTGAGTCCCCAAGAAAATATGTCAAAACAAAACTGTATTAAAAAATGTTTGCTTCTTCCTTACCAGCCAAGAAACAAATCAAATCCCTAAATGATTTTCTCACCTCCTGTTGAACTTGTAATAAACCTACATTTTTGATAGGAGTTCACCCATACATGCTTTTGTTACTGTTTAGTCATCTTAACTTTTGTAGAAGGATCTGTAAATCTGGAGGGTTTAGAATATTTCTAGAAAGTTGTTTGTGTGGTTTTTTTGGTTTTTTTTTTTATTATTCTCATTATTGTCACTGCATGTGTCTGTTCTTGAAATAGAACTTAAGATACCAAGTTCTTTAAAGAAACAAAATGTGAATGTACTACATGTTTTTACTTCATTTTTTTTGAAGTAGATTTCAGTGGCTCCCTTGTAAAAAGGTAACTTCACAATTTTCCTTTAAGGGTTTATATTCTGAAAATGGCTTATAAGTAATAGAGTTATTGAGCCTGTTTGGATTGTTGTTCCTCCCTTTAGCAAATAAATTATCCCAACAGGACAACTGGGGTTTGTCATCTCCACACTTTTCTCTGGGAGTCTGTGGGAGTCTGGTTTGTCATTCAAAAATTAGACTTTTTTTTTTTTTTTAGATTTCCCCAGAAGTACATAGTGTGCAGAACAAAAAATTAACAAGCTACCATCTTTAGCTTTTACTTTCAGGGTCCCTAATGCCATTTCTGGCATTTTACTCTATTGCATTGTGTTCAGGAGCAGCCTTCTCGCTTTCCTGATGTCAATATATTTGAGGTTAGTATCTCATTTGATCCAAAGCTTCTAGTTCTGGGAAGAAGCAAGCCAACCTGATGGGTGACAGTCAAGCAAGTATTTTTTTTGCCCAGTTAGTGTCTCAGCCTTTGTTCTTACCGTCTTTGAAGCAGCCTACCACAATTATCTATCTTTTGCATTGTTTTGTTTTTCCTATTCCTATTTTCACGTTGAGTGGAAGGAATTGTGATGGATGTTGTGGTAGTGCATTAATACCAAAAAGCGTAGTACTATGTAGTAAGACTTGCATATATGTACATTGTACATGACACCCTTGCTTCTCTGGGCATGTAGTGGAAGGTTGCATGGTGAAGAACATTCAGTGTGCAATCCTCATTTGAGTTAAAATGGTCATTGATAGAATGTTTTCATTCCACTGTTTTCTCTGTGGAATAGCCTGGGGCAGGGTTGATGGAGGGGAATATGATACAAACTATTCTGTAGAGTTTCATGGGCAGAGGAGTAATGATGTTGGAAATCTATTTTTTTGCTTTGCCTCCCTTCATCGCTCCCTCTGTTCCCCTGTAAAGATCAACCTGTCGCTTCCAAGTTCAGTTGTCCTATGATATTTGCTGACAGGATATCCCTTTACCTGCTTTTTGTTCTTCTTGGTGGTCTCCAGTTCCCTTGGGTTGCTTATGTGTTTTTTTTCCAAACTCTTACCTTATATTTAGTGGTATATAATATTGCAAAATTTCTGTTGTGAAGGGTTGGAAAGCTTAAAAGGATGATGGCTTTAGCTTTGACTCGTTCTGTATCCTTTATTTTAATTAAATTAACAGCTATTTATGAGTGTTGAGTTGTGATCCTATGTACAGTTCCTAGGTTTAGAAGGGTGTTAAAGCCATTGTGTTGTTTAGGTGTGCTGTTTAAAGCTATACCACAACCTTATTTAATGTTGTGCATTTAGGCAAGAAGTTGAAAACTGTAACCATGCAAGGAAACATTGGCTGTTATTTGACGTCCTAACAGATTTTTTTTTTCTTGCTTTGAACATGTAATAGAGGAGTGGTTGAATGGCATTTTCTAGTATGTGCCAAGATACAAGTATAAAATGAATTCTTCTGGACTCATATCATACTTACCTGTCTTCTGAATTGCAGTAATATTCTGAGTTTGTTTCTGTAAACAAGTAAATGTTCTCTAAATGCAGGCTGGTAATACCATGGTGAGCTGTTTGTTTAAAGTGTTGACTTAACCCAAGTCTGCTAGAGGTCTTAAGTTAATTTGACTTTCTGGATCAAACAGTATGAAAGCTGTTTTCCATCTTCTTCCATGTTACACCTCTGCCTTTTGGAAAAGCAAAACGTGACAGCTTAAAACTGCATTTTATACCTTGGTTTTCAGCAGTTTGGAATGCTGATTGGTTGACTGTTTAGCAATAAAAACATCCTTTTTGAGATACTTCCCAAAGCTTTTGAGATCTGGGATTGAATCTCTCTGTGAGTTTGAAAATGATAAATGTTTTCTTGACTGCTGCCACTGTACGTGTGGGGTTGTTCTGCTGAAGTTCAGCCACGTTATAGTGTCATATCTGTCTGTACCAGTTTTATTTCACGGAGAGAGGAAAAACTCCTTTTCCTATTCTTTCACAACTAAGTTTGAACAGGAACCTGCTCGAGTCCCCACTTTGAAGCTGATTTCCTCTCTTCCCTTCCCTCTTCCTTACATGCAATTTTCTAAATCTCTAAATAATGAAAGGATTTTTAGGAAGTCCTTTGACTGTGCCAAATTCTCAGCATATGGAAAGAAGCAATATCAGGAGTATATTTTGGATGACTTCCTCATTTTCTGAAGTTTTTTTTTTTTATCTAAAAGATGGAAGATAATACACAGGACTGCTATGTGTTTAAGAGAAAATATATTTAAAATTCTCTGTAGTCTTGTTGTAATAGTTATTTTCTATGTTGTAAGTAAAGTGTGTTTAAACTAATTGGCATATATGTATAGCAGTCGGTTTCTTTTTAGTTTAAGCATTATAGGAATAATTCTTGTTATTTATGCTTGCTGACATTTACTGCTATACAATGCATGCATAGGCTCAAATGTAGGCCTGATGACCACATTTAATGTCTTTCATTAGTCTCTAAGAACGGGATTTACCACTTACATGAAAAGACACACACAAGTGAAGTAGGAGGCAGCCCCAGTGCAAATTATAAGGATTTACTGGGTGGAAAGGAGCGCGGTGCAGGAGCAGAGCAGCCAGTCAAGTGGCAACAAACAGCCACTTCATGGACTTTGTGAGAAAAGTAGATTCAAGAAGGTGAACCAGAAGGTAAAGTAGTAAAACGGAGCAATAAATAGAAAAAATGCGGAAGGCCTTAAAGAGAAGGGGGAAGTGATTCTCCCAAATTAGTTGTATAGAGTTCAAAAGACTTGAAGAACACTTAGCTGACAGTGAAGTTGCCCATGTTTTTGCAGTATGGAGCTTTGCTGGGTACTAATATTCAACCTGAGGTGTGCAGGAGTCTTTAGTCAGTAATAAGTGCAATATTTAGGAGTACTTCTGTTTTGAACCCTTAGCACTTCAAATTTTGATAACTAGTAAATTTAATGTTCTTAATGTTATTGGAAGGAACATATGGCCATGCATACAAGTGGGAGCACACATTCCGTAAAGGTTTGTGTTTTCTTTAATTTAGATTATTGGCATGAATAAAAAGTTAGTTCTAATAATGGCTGATCTACCCCACTAAAACTAGCTCTGTATGCAGTAAACCGCCAAAATTGTTTATGAAGTGAGAAAGTAAGTCTTAATTCGTCATGTTGTCAGAGGCAACCTGCTTTTTATTTTTAGAACAATAATTGTGTATTCATTCTTTAAGGTTGCTGTGTGCTTGCTATACAAAATGAAGGTAGATATGGTCTCTGCTTTGTGGCTTTGAAATCTGGATAAACGTAAAATTGGAAATGCGTAAAAGGCCCCAGATGAGTCAATGAGGTAAATGGGTGTTAATGCAAATGTGTTAATGCACATATAAGCTTTCAACTTACACAAGATCATGTTTTAGCTAAATGTCAGTACCTGAAGCAATTCATTTAGCTCTGTAGGAATGCATACTTTCCATTCCCCCTGTAAGAGTTGCTTTCCAAGCTGTACTAATAAGTTAGATTTAGTTTTTGGTTACTAGCCAAATCAAGTCCTTCTTAATTTTTCTTTGCCAAAATTCAAGTTAGTCTTTGTATTTTTCTCCTGTTAAATCGTAAGCCTCAGCACTGATTTGGACACATTCCTAGCCAGTATTTGCTGCTGGCATGTAGGTATTGTTATGCACACCTATGCTAGCTGTGGCATCCTTGCCTGTTCACTTTAGTAAAAGTGAGCCTACAAACTGGCCTGCCACAAGAATGGAAACTGCACAGCTTTTCTTGAGGCTGCTCGAAGAGAAGCCTGAATGATGAGTGTGTTTCACAATATGTTGTTGGTGTTCCAGCTGTCTGACGGTAGGTTTGTCCTATTTTGTTTGCTGAACTTCATTAATAACCATGATTTTTTTTTTTTTCTTATCACCTTAGGAGAAGTTTAGGTTTTCTGCAGCCATTACAGCACTGGTTGAATGTACTCATTCTGCTTAAGCATCCTGTATTATTTTCTGCCCAGTGAGAATGTTTTTGGCATCTTCTTGACTGGTTTAGAATTAGTAGTCTGAAGTGCTTTAATATGTGTTTCACAGAATAATTTAAGAGTCCTTCCATCCTTCAAGCTTAACTTTGTGGATTGAACGGGAAGACAGCTGGGTTCATAGTATTATGAAATTAGGGGTTTTGTGTAGACTTGGATAAAGGTGGTCAGTATTAGAAGTTCCCCAGTTCTTGTGCAAAATGTCTTGCTTTTTTGTTCTCAATGGTGGAAACAAATACAAGATTGATAGTCAAAGAACACACAAGGTTTTCATACACCTGTTAGTGAAACAGCAGGTTTTATTGCCCTGTGGTTACAGAACTTGCAAGAATCCATCAGAGAGAGCCTGTCTAAAGCTCTGGGCAACAGCTTGGTGGGTCATCTTTTATGTAGATGCAGAAGTACTGCATCTACAGTATTGCTCTCCAAGTTTTGTTGATGTCAGTAACTTCACTGTTTTAGGACTCTGCTGGTGGCTCTTAATCATCTGTGTTGCATGCCAAGCTTTTATGGATTTAATATGCTGACTAATTTATATTCTTGCAGTATTAATGCAGCATCACAGTTCTTGCATGTTAAGAATTAGTCTTTTATTCAGGCGACTTAAATTATGCCAAGGTCCTTATGTTTGAGAATCCCAGACATTATGGGGGGAAAGGGGATTAGCAAGGTGTTTTCAGTGAAACCAAGGCATTTTATATTCTGAAACTGCATTTGGGCTCTATGTACTGTGGGTAGACATTACTCGGAAAAGTGAATGCTTTCAGTATCGTAGTCTTGAAGCTACAACTCTTCCTAGCTTCCTCTGACATGACAGAAAATATATCTACATCATCGCCACCTATGGCAGGGGAGAGCCACGTTATTTCTGTCATTTAGCACGGTTAGTTTGAACACCTTAAAATCGCACTGTTTGCTGTTGTTTATTCTCATTTTCTTACACTATCTTGTTCAGCCTCCAAACTGACGCAATAGGGGGCAGGTATTCTGAAAATCTGTTGATTTTTCTTGATAATTGGAATTGATACAACTTATCTTAGCCTTAGCTTGGTCAGGTTTCCAGATGGCAGCTTTTATGTAGGTTTAAATATCCTGGAAGAAAACCCCCACCTTTTAGAGAACTTTTCTTGCGTGCACAGGTTTCGTGTGGTTTATACCCGCAAACTATTTGATCAAGGCCAGCAGATGTGAAATATCCCCCTTTTAGCTCCAGCCTGTTTTCTTGCCCTGGGACTCCTCACACCTTTCTGTAGCTGAAGCCGAGGGGGTAAGAGCTGGAAAGCGCTGCCCCACGCGGTGTGTCTGGTGGGCCAGGGCTTTGGTCTGGGGCCAGAGGTGGCACTGGGGCCAGGGACAGTCTCTGCTGTGTCTCTCACCATGGCTGCAGAAGAACAGTTTCTGCTCCGTGGCATTCCTGAACCCTGGGTGTAGGAAGGCTGGTCAACAGATGGCTTGGCAAATTGGGAAGTGTTTTGCCTAGCTCCTTTGGGAAGCACTGGGGAGGCTGGCCATGCGAGGCCTCTGGTGCAGTGAGGGCTTAGGTGACCTTGTTTGTATCTCCTTACCTCAGGAAGAACCATAGGCTCCTCCTTGGTAGGAGGTACTTCAGGCACAAAAATTGGTTGGTCTCAGGCGTATGTGTTGTATACTTGTTTATACTTACACTGGGGAATTACTTTTTTTAGAAATGAAGACAGAATTTCCCTGGAGTTGGCTTAGTTCAGTGTAGAAGGGCTACAACACAATACTGTCCTGCTGGCGTTAGTGGTGTTGGTAGTAGTTTAACTGTGGGTGTTCTGCTTCATCCCAGTACAACCACACAGAGTGTAAGCTGTTTCGGAGGAGAGTTTAACAGTTAAATATGTTGCATAAGAAATTTTGAGTAGAATAAAGCTGAAGAAGAAACAAGCAACTCAGACAATCCTCTTAGTCTCAGGAGCTTGCAGAACTAGGTTCGTTCAGCTTAGTAAAGTGTGGGTTTACATGTCCACAGTTTAGAGTTCTGGATTAAAGAAATACAGTTTTTGTGACAAACTTGTGGATTGAATGTCAGGCAAAAATTCTGAACTTTAGTACAGCTTTTTTAGTACTTAATTTGTGTATGTGTACTATGAAATTGGCCAGTTCAGCTGCTTGGCACTTGGGTGGCACTTGGAGAGAAGTCAGTCTTTGGACATTATATTTCAGCAGCTGGTTTATTTTGTATGTAAGACATTGCTATGTTTTGCTTGATGAAGAGCACACCAGTGGAATGCTGCTACATCATGAGACATAGCTTCAATTAGTATCAACTTCTAGAATGACGCTTGAATTAAATATTAACATTTTCTATGCTTTGAGTAAGTAAACAAAGGACTCTGTGTTTCAATCTCCCTTCTCTGCAAGGACAGATAAAAGGGGAACCTGTATTTTGAACAGCAAAACAGAAAAAAAAAAGGCAGTTCGACTACTCAGTTGCCTGTGTTGATTTAGCAAGGTCAGAAAGGTCTTTTTCAGTTGGTGATTATTTTTTTTTTAATTATTTTATTTTTAAATCTTAAAATGTTAGGAAAGACAACTTTAATTTTTTCATTTTGCTGGAGGTGCTGTATAATGTGGGGTATATGGGAGGAGGTTAAACTCTGTACAGGCTCTTTCACAAGGAGAGTTGAGAATGTCACAACTTTTCACACACTCATCTTTTTTTCCGTCCAACATGTTCTAAATTGTTAGATAAATGCAGTGCATCTTCACAAGTTGAGTTTCACTTTCTTGGCAGTGTGGGGTTGAAATCTTTTTAGACCTGCTGTGGTCTGTGACTTTACCTGTGTAGCGTCTTTACCTGTGTAGGGCGAGTTATGGGATCAGTGCTCATTGCTGGGGTAGGCAAATTCTGCCTTTCTAAAATAAATAGCTCGTATATGTGATCAGGAAGGGGAAAAAAAAGTTAATTAGAGATTGTAAAAACAAAGGGGATGAATAGGAGGGCAAATCTTTCCTGTACTTTTCTAATGAGCATCTTTAAAATACTTTAGAGTTTTTCTGCTACACTTTCATCATCAAAATGCTAGTCTGTGGTGATGAAGTGAACTTTAGTTAAAGTGCTTTCTGCCTGTACAGAAAAGCAACAATGCAGTTACACAAGTGCTGAGGACTTAGTTTCTCAGCTGCTGCTTTGGACTGTTTTTTTTTTTTGCCATCCATAATAGTTTTGTTCTTGTGCTCTTCTGGCTTCAGGCTCTGTGTTACACTGTGGGGTTCTTTGTGGATGTGCCTGTAGACACCTGTTTTCATGTCTTATTATCCGTAAAATGATGATGTTATCAGTTCATAACCCACAAAAATGTACCCAGTTTCCTTACTGTAACATGTATCATTCAGATCCTATCATAATGGGAGGAGTGGACAGAATGCAAAAAATACAGATAATTGCAAGTGGATTTAAGTTGCATATGCACAGATGTAGTCTTTCTGCACTGAGGAGACAGATAATAGAGGGGCTGCAAGATGAATTTTATATGGGTAATCAGGCTTTAATTTCAATTTGAAAACTGACAGTTACACAACTAATAAAATTCCTGTTGTAAAAAGTAAGTTACCAGTAATCTAAAATTATTGTTCCATTTATGTGATGAAGTGTAAAGAAGTTTTTTTTGATTATGCTGTTTTCTTGGGAAAAATATTTGTCTTCTGCTGAAAATATGTTTAGCAAAGTTAAGGGAAATAATCTAGTTTCTGAAATGAAACCTTAGCATTGCATATGTTTAACATTTTGTTTATTTCACTGAAGCATGTTTGGAAGGATTTTGTATTGTTTACAGAAGTGCTTAAATGTGTTTTATGTTTTTTCTTTTCAGTCATTATTTAACCTACTGGAGTTTCGAAGACTGGTTTTGAATTTCAACCCTCCTGCAAATGCTCAAGACTTGCCCCGAAACCAAAAGGTAAAATGAGCTGCCTTCCCCTGCTGGCTGATAAGGGCATTGCTTTCATGTAGTTGAATTTTGCTGGATTTTATAGGTGCCAATTAACAACTCTCTGAGCTTCCAATTACGGATCTTACATGAAGTACCGTTGGCCTCACGGTAGAGTGCGGGGCAGGGTGTTGAGAGAGGCAGAGTTTGCTTGGCATACTGCTGCTTAGACTCGGTTTGGTGGAAGGGCTTTGCTGATGCCGCTGCAGCAGCCCTGCTCCTAGTGGGTGAGCGATTCCAATGTGAATGGAGCTTGTGTTAACAAACATTTTATTCTGGACCCCTCACACTGTGCAGCTGTGGGCGTGCTTTTTAGTTGCTCATATGATTTTGATCTGTGTAGCTTTGCCAGCAGCAGTGTTAGTCTTGGCCTGGCCACTTCATTGATTTTTCAGGGATGTTAATTACTTCTAACTCATGATCTGAGATTAAGCTTTTGGTTAATTAGCTTGTTTCTTTTGGCCTTTTCATGAGGTGATTGTAAGCATAAATTTTCCCATTTTTATTCTGGTACCTGTATGGGATTGGGGATGGGGGTGCCTTGACCCAGGTTTCTTGTGACCTCAGAGTAGTGAGGGGAAATGGTCATGGACCAGGGGATGAACAGACTAATTTTTCTTCCTTCGTGGATGTCCTCTGAGGAGAGATACATGGGAGGACCTTGGTTTTTATGAAATAAAAAGGAAGAAACGGGAAGAGGAAGTGGCTGTATGAAGTGTGAAGGCACTTGATGCCCTGATTTTTAGCAAGGGCTTACAGAGCAGTAAATTTTTGCATATCCAGAAATTAGACTATTGACTTTTTCCCATTTCTTTCAGATTTTAAAAAGGGAGTATGTTGTCAGCCTGTTCTTAGTTGTTTGGAACTTCAGGCTTGACTGGAATGTTCACTAATAAAAATAAGAGCTTCAGTTAAAAAAGCGGAAGCGAACAGGCATAGAGAAGATAGTGTCCATTTTCTAAACCTCTAGCTATGTACCATAAAAGGGAAGTCGCATGTTCAGTCAGAACTGTACAATTTCTCCCCTGCCTCCTTCACCTGGTTCAAAGAGCAAGTTGTCACTTGTGGGTCATTGGGTTTTTTTTGTGTGTTTGTGGTTTTTTTTGTTTGTTTTTGTTTTAGGAAAAAATGTTTGCATTTTAGGTCATGAGATTGTGTGCAAATACAACATGGGCAGTATTTGGAACAGTGTATTTTAGTAAGAAAGACAGGATAAAGTCATGCTTTACCAGAGAGTTGTACCGAAATATTTATTTTTTTAATTTTTAGATTCACTTTCTGACTGGTGTTTCGTTACTTGTCATATAATTTGTTTTAGTAGTATTCTCCAGTACTCAGAGTTCTTTACCTTCATTTTTCAGGGTGTAAAAAGCAGTTGGCGTCTAAGAGGTGGTATAGAATAGATGATAACAAGCTGTTGTCTTTGAAGAACATCTTGCATAAGCATTGACCCTAGCAGCCAAATGCCTTTAGTAATTCCAAAGTGCTAGTTCATAAAATTCTGACCATGACAGACAATATTAAGGCTGTGTGAAATGGTGTGACACGAGACAAGTACATAGTTTTGTGCATAAACCTTGCTTTCTGCAAGCTTGCTAGTAGGAATCTGTCTGTACTTTGTATCCTCTCCTTTGTTAAATTCCAGAACGAAATAACATTATTGATATACTCATCTGTCTTATCTACAGCTGAAAAAGGATTATCTTAGTGTTGTAATATGTTTTGGGGAGAATTTAGGAAAGGAGATTGCTTCACTAGTTGGAACTTAGACAAATAGAAGAAATAAGCATTCATGCCCCCAAATATGGTTCATTTATTTCTTCATAAGGTGAATGCAAGTAGAGGCAAATTGTTTTGAAGCTGTAATATAAGCTACCAGGTGACAAAAATAAGCCCTAGAATTTACTTCCATCTGCTTACTTGTTCTAAAACTTTCTCAACTTTGTTTTGTTTTGTTTTGATTTTTAACCTAGTATTAAGTACTGTGTATGACTGGCATTCCCTAGGATCAAATTTCCATGCTAATAAAGACCAAGTTTTAATAATCCCAGGTCTTCAAGACTCTGGTTTACATCCTGTTGTTCTTCCAGTTGGTGGAAAATAGAGTTTAATGCTAGGGTCGTGACAGTCTTATGATTTAGAATTAGAGCAAGTGGTTGTACTTCAGGGAATATTACGTAGCGGGGTGGTTTTTTAATTACCTATCAATGTATTGAATCCAAATGCTATTAACAATTTGGCATGTAAAATCTGTAATCCAGAAGTCATTGGTATAAATTTTGACTAAAAAAAAAAAAAAAAAAGAGAGAGAGAGAAACAACGCCACCCTTTTTGCCTCAGCTAATTGGACTTTGTTTTTCTGGATTTTAAATTTGGGCATACACTTAATCTCCAATCTGTTCTTTTTAATTTGAAATTCATTTTTCTTCCTTGGTTTGTGCCTCAGCTTCCTTCTGTAGAACAGATGTGGTTCTCTGTAGTTACTACAGTCTCTTTCCCCTCCCAGTTCTCTTACCTTTTGTTGTCATATGAACAGAACTTTTTGCTGTACACAGTGAGACCAGTTAAATATTTGGCCTCAGTGTTATCTTCAGGAAATGTTTTATTATCAGAGGAAGTGGGTTAGCACATCCTTCCCCCTGTTTAAACATTATCGCTATGTCAGTGTCCTGGTGTACTGATTGACAATAATGAATGTTTGCTATATATGAAACATGCAGATTGCTTTAGAAGCACTTCTTAGTCATATGTTGTTCCAACATCAGTATATTAAGAAGTTATTTATGCAGGCAGGGTAGATGAAGAGAATGCTTTAGATCATAAACTTTCCATACAGTTTTTATTTCAAAATGGATTTTAATCTTTTTGTGTTGTTGCACCTACAACATGCTTTAAATTTGAGAGCCGTGCTGTGCTTACTTTATTAGTTCTTTTGTTTTAATGTTCATGTCCTTTGTGGAACTGTATATCTTGTCTTGGGGACTGGCTCACGTCCTTTCAAATATTTGAGGCTTTGTTTAGTCAGAATCAATGTTTGTTGTGGTAATGCCCACATAATCTGGTCAAGGATCATGCCTAATATGTTAAGTGGAGCTTTCTTAAAAGACAACAAGGACTTCTGTGGTTTTAGAGAACTTTTATAAGCTTTAGAGATATTTGTTCTGAGTAATCCTACTGACATCAGTAGCCAGTTATTTAACCTAAAGCTACAAGTATGCTTAAAACTCAGCCAAATTAGAAGTCTAAATTTGGGTAAGTAATACAATAATATTCTCTGCCTCTGTACTTCACATTTAGCAAAAGGTGAGATCTAGAGTATTCTGTGGTCAATTACCTATGTTATGCATATGAATTGTCACTGGTGTTGAAGCGTCTTGATAAAATCTAATTGTATCTAAAACTTGAAATTCTATTCATTTTTAGTAGATCACTTTATGAAAATATGTGGTGATTTAACTCCAGCTGTCAACTAAGCACCACCCAGGTGTGCACTCACTGCCCCCCAGCAGGATGGAGGAGAGAATCAGAAGGGCAAAAGTGAAAAAATTTGTGGGTTGAGAAAAGAGCAGTTTAATAATTGAAATAAAATAATAATAGCAATAATAGTAGTAATGAAAAGGAAAATAACAGAGAGAGAGAGAGAAATAAAACCCGAGAAAGACAAGTGATGCAAATGAAAACAATTACTTACCACCAACCGACTGATGCCCAGCCAGTCCCCAAGCTGTGCTCCCCCCCTTCTCTTGCCAATCTTTCCCCTAGTTTATATTCTGAGCATGACATCATACAGTATGGAATATCCCTTTGGCCAGCTGGAGTTAGCTGTCCCGACTGTGTCCCCACCCAGCTTCTTGTGTGCCCTCATCCTGCTCGCTGGTGGGGTGGTGTTTGAAGCAGAAAAGGCCCTGGTGCTGTGTAAGCACTGCTCAGCAATAACAAAAACATCCCTGTGTTATCAACACTGTTTTCAGCACAAATCCAAAACATAGCCCCATAGTAACTACAGTGAAGAAAACTAACTCTACCCCAGCCAAAACCACCACAAAATAGTAGGAAAAAAAAGTATGCTTTCACAGTTTGTTTCCCTGTTGTGTTGTTATAATGTGCTTTAAATATGGAGAGAGTGACTGATTTTATTCTTAAATTATGATGGTTTAATGCTGAATTAGGGCAGCATTTGATGAAGTCTTCAGCCTTTTCTGTGAATGTTGTTTATAAGTGGTAGATGTTCTGCAAGGTGGACTAGAAGAGCAAGTATTTATGTGAGTAGAAGTATTTTTTAGGTATTGTGCAGAACACATTCCAATTCACCACGCACAGTTTTTAAAGCTGAAATAATACAGACTTTATCTACAAAAAGTGTTATGCATACTGGATTGATGTAGGAGTGACTAAAGAAGTCTGCTGTTTGATGAGCATGTGAAATAATTTGTCATCAAGTAATTCCAGTTTGACTAGCATCTGATATCTGTGCTGCCTTTCAGCGATACTGTGTCCTAAACATAAGTGGATATTACATGGATTTTAATTTCACAAGTATTTCTCAACTATCTACTGAGGAGTATGAGTGATATCCAATCTCCACAGCGTTTGTAACCTGTGGTTTGCTCTATGGTATGACGGATTTGTGTGTCAGTTTACTTGCTTTTCATTATACGGTCAGAAGATACTTCTTCTGCTTCTTTTTTGGAAACCAGAAAGATAACTCCATATTCCCCATGAACTATACTCAAGAAAAAAAAAAAGTGGTAAAGAGAACAGGCTATTTCTTCTACTTCTGTCAAGAGAAATAGTGTGTACATCTTATAAACGTAGTCTTCAATAAAAAATAAGCTTAAAAAGGTACTAGGCAGTGTGTAGGCTCAAGAAATTCTGCTAGAGGTATACAGGAATACTAATTTCAGTAAAATCAATGCATATTGTTGCAGTGTATTAAGGCTTTTGTTTTGGGTCAGGACCACCACCACGTAGTCGCAACCCCCCTCCACCTCCCCTGAGGCATCATGGGCCCAACGGGCTAGGAATAATTCACCTTTATGTTGCCAGTCCAAATCTACCTGTGACACTTTAATTTTTGCAGCCTGATCCACCTTCTGTTTGTTTTGATACTCCTCGTTCGCTCGACTCTTGGGTACATGCGCATCTACATGACGCACTTTCCCAACCAGTTTCTCTACTCGGGCGGCAATGTCTTGCCACAATGAGGCAGCCCAGATGGGTTTGCCCCTGCGCTGCCAGCTACTTTGCTTCCACTGTTGCAGCCACCCCAACATGGCATTTGCCACCATCCACGAGTCAGTATAGAGATAGAGCACTGGCCACTTTTCCCGCTCAGCAATATCTAAAGCCAGCTGAATGGCTTTAACCTCCGCAAACTGACTCGATTCACCTTCCCCTTCAGCAGCTTCTGCAACTCGTCTTGCAGGACTCCACGCAGCAGCTTTCCACCTCCGATGTTTCCCCACAAGACGACAGGACCCATCGGTGAACAAGGCATACTGCTTCTCAGTATCTGGTAGCTTATTATATGGTGGAGCTTCTTCAGCACGTGTTACCTCGTCCTCTGGTGACATGCCAAAATACTTGCCTTCTGGCCAATTTGTGATCACTTCCAAAATCCCTGGACGACTGGGGCTTCCTATCCGAGCCCGCTGTGTGATCAGTGCGACCCATTTACTCCATGTGGCGTCGGTTGCATGATGTGTGGAGGGAACCTTCCCCTTAAACATCCAGCCCAGCACTGGTAGCTGGGGTGCCAGAAGGAGCTGTGATTCAGTGCCAATCACTTCTGAGGCAGCTCGAACCCCTTCATATGCTGCCAATATCTCCTTTTCAGTTGGAGTGTAGCGAGCTTCAGATCCTCTGTATGCCCGGCTCCAAAAACCCAGAGGTCGACCTCAAGTCTCCCCCGGTGCCTTCTGCCAAAGGCTCCAAGCAGGGCCATTCTCCCCGGCTGCGGTGTAGAGCACATTTTTAATGTCTGGTCCTGCCCGGATTGGCCCAAGGGCTACAGCATGGATTATCTC
>WKFP01014367.1:36187-106472 GCA_011057875.1 Pterocles orientalis | reverse complement strand
TGGAGTGTAGCGAGCTTCAGATCCTCTGTATGCCCGGCTCCAAAAACCCAGAGGTCGACCTCGAGTCTCCCCTGGTGCCTTCTGCCAAAGGCTCCAAGCAGGGCCATTCTCCCCAGCTGCGGTGTAGAGCACATTTTTAATGTCTGGTCCTGCCCGGATTGGCCCAAGGGCTACAGCATGGATTATCTCCCGTTTAATCTGTTCAAAAGCTTGCCGTTGTTCTGGGCCCCATTTGAAATCATTCTTCTTTCAGGTTACCTGGTAAAGAGGGTTGACAATCTGACTGTAATCTGGAATGTGCATTCTCCAGAAACCTACAACACCTAGAAAAGCTTGTGTTTCCTTTTTGGTGGTTGGTGGAGACATAGCTGCTATCTTGTTGATTACCTCCATGGGGACCTGACGACGTCCATCTTGCCATTTTATTCCTAAAAACTGGATCTCCTGTGCGGGTCCTTTGACCTTACTTCGTTTTATGGCAAAGCCGGCCTTCAGAAGGATTTGGACTATTTTCTTCCCCTTCTCGAAAACTTCTCCTGCTGTGTTGCCCCATACAACAATGTCATCAATGTACTGCAGGTGTTCTGGAGCTCCACCCCTTTCCAGTGCATTCTGGATCAGTCCATGGCAAATAGTGGGGCTGTGTTTCCACCCCTGGGGCAGTCGGTTCCATGTGTGTCCCTAGGTGACACGGAATATTTTCCTTGAAGGGGTATCTTTTCCTTACACCATTCAAAAGTCACTTCCAGAGGCTG
The DNA here is from genome assembly GCA_011057875.1 of Pterocles orientalis. Taxonomy (NCBI): domain Eukaryota; kingdom Metazoa; phylum Chordata; class Aves; order Pterocliformes; family Pteroclidae; genus Pterocles; species Pterocles orientalis. The sequence goes on along the minus strand of WKFP01014367.1, from coordinate 105,717 downwards.
AGGGTTGGTGTCATTTTCACAATTTCCTTGTCAGTTCCAGCATCCCCAGACAGGGATCCCAGATATCTGGCTTCCTTATTGTCTAATTCCAAACTACTGACCCCATTATCCCAGCATCGAAGCAGCCAGGTAACATAGCACTCATCTGGGTGGCGGCTAAAATCCTTTTTTAGGTCCCGCAGCTCACTCAGGGATAGGGATCGGGTAATTATCTCCGGTTCTACCTCTTCCTGCTGTTCGCTTGAGGAGCCTGGGTCATCATCATCTCTCACTAAGTGAACTGATTTTTTAGTATATTTCTTCCATTGTACGGGGGCGATCGACACTGACTCGGGTTGGTTCTCTGTTTCAGCTGCAGTATCTGTCGCAGTGGCTGTCAGCAGTGTCTGAGTAGTCGCAGTGGCTGTCAGTCTGTTTTTTCCTTCTTTCCCCTGAGGAAGCTGCATAGTATCAAGTGGTATTTGATAAATACTGGGCAGGATCCAGCACAGTGCAGTACAAAATCTTTGTATAAACCTTAACACGGAGCACAGGAGGCACAGCATAAGCACTGCCTGACACAGGAGACACAGCGGTGAGACCATGCTGGCTTGAACATCCTCAGGACACCCAAAACTCTCAAAAACTGATGTGATCAGCCTGAATGAGAGAGAGTAATTGAAGGGGTGGGGGTGTGTACCCCCCTCCCCTCCCATAAATTGAGTGTTATTACTGACAGACATCAAGAGGGGGTGCCCGAGATACCACAGCGCGGCATACAAATACCCGCCGAGCCGCATGGCTTGTGCCTCCATCATATCGTAAGCCAGCATTGTCCAGTACAACAAAAGCATCGCCCTGTTCCCTCTCCCTGAGCGGATAAACACTGCCACAGGGAGAACATAATACATATAAGGCTTCACATAACAGCACCCTGAGAACAAACGGGCCAGCATCATGACCAGGAAGTTGCTTAATACGAGAAAAATGAATGTAACAAATTATTAAAGCCCGTGCTGGTCAGACTTGTCGTTATCTCGGCCTTTCTGGCCCACGTTGGGTGCCAAAATATTGTCCTGGGTCAGGACCACCACCACGTGGCCCCAACCTCCCTCTCTCTCCCCTCCCGGTAAGATGGGGAAGGATAAGAAAAAACAAAAAAGTGGAACCTCGCGAGTTGAGATAACGACAGATTTTTAATAACACCACACAAGGAAAACAAAAGAAAAGAGAATATAACAATAAGACAAGGTATAGGATACAATGGAAACACTGATACAATGAATATCTCACCACCGGGAGCCTCACAAAAAAACCATCCGGCCCCGTCCCCCCAAGACCCGGGCATGACCTCAGCATGGTATCGAATATCCCTTTGGCTATGCCCACCTCCCAGCTTCTGTGAGGAATTAACCCCAGCCCAGCTGGACCCAGGACAGCTTTGTAAGACTTGGGAACAGCAGTTCTGTCTGAAATGCAACTCAGCTTGTCCACTTGTCCATTCAGCCTCATTTCAAGTCAAACAGCCACATCTAGATGTGGTTTCAGGGAGCTTTTAGTTTTGGAAATGTGATTTTCTTCCCAGACAACCACATTATTTTGTAAAAATGACAACTAAAAAGCATGCAACACTACCTTGATCGTAGTACAAGTAAGCTTATGTATTGTTATGATGATTGGCTAGATATGCACTTCTTCTTCAAATACAGGAACATAGGAATCTGCCTTTCATGCGTGAATTGAGGTACCTGTTTGCACTTCTAGTTGGTTCGAAGAGAAAATATGTTGATCCATCAAGAGCGGTTGAAATCCTTAAAGATGCTTTTAAATCAAATGATTCCCAACAGGTAACTTCTATGTATTTTTATTCAAGCTTATGCATGTTTTCATATGGTCATCTGGCAATAGGAAATATGTAAAATGGACAAAAAAAGTTCAAAATTATCACAGAAAACAAATGGCTAATTATCACAGTCTTTGAGCTTTTTCTCTAATATTATGTGATCCCTGTCACTTCTATTTAAAACAAAACAAACAAAAGTTCAGGACTGTGTACCTTTTATATTCAGTATACTTTCTTCCCATTTTTTTAGAAACTGGCTAGTAGTTTCACATTCTAGCTTTTAGGGTTTAGTTTAGCTTCTAAATCTGTAGTTTTTGAAAGAGCTTTTTTCTTCTGATCTAGCAGTACATCCAGAGCTGGTACAGTCCCAGTATGCTATTTGTATAGGTATTGGTTTGGAGAGTCCTGATATCCATATTTCAAGATTCTTGCCTAAATCATAGTGGGTATATTTTGCTTTTCTGAGAAACACTTCGTTTTTTCAAATGCTTTGTTTTTCCCACACAAGGTTATGCGGCTAAGGTGTTAGTTAGAACAGCTTGCTGAATTTAGTGCTCTAAGGAAGTAATATTAGTCACCACTTGTTAGATACCAAAGGGTTTGAACAATGAGATTCATAAGATGCCTTTGGACTAGCATGGTATGAAAGCTGGGCCCAAGTAATAAGGATCACAGGACAGTGTAACAGCTGAGGAATACCAGGGCCTTAGTGTGCTCCAAGAGCCACCCATTAAAAAAAATATCACCGCATAGTCTTAGACATAATATGATTTTGGAACTCTTGTCAGGGGGAATGCTGCTATCCTGGTCTTGTAAGATGATGTTTCATCGTGTTCTGTTACATATGTGAACGTATACTGATCACTTTATGTTTTTCAACAGCAAGATGTTAGTGAATTTACACACAAATTGTTAGACTGGCTTGAAGATGCCTTCCAAATTAAAGCTGAAGAAGAGAGGTAAGATTTTTTTCTAGCTCTGTATCCAGCTCAGTTGGATCTTTTTCAGCCATACAGTGAGAAGTGGATTTTTGGTTGTTTGGTTTGCCTTTTCTCATCAAAATGTTCAATATATTTCTCAGAAGGAATACTGATAATTTGTACAAGTGAACATCTGTAAACTGGATTTTGAATACATAATTGTTTCTAGAGTGTTGCAGGAAATAGTCTTTAAGAGGGTTTTGTACAGTTTAACCACTCACAAGTTGAATCCTATTTACATAAATTTTCCTAGAACGAAACACTTCTGAAACTTGATTTTTCAGAATATACTTATCATTGAAAATATGTGAATCATGGTTATTGTCATTAGAGGAAAGTACAAAACATAATGAACAGTAGTTGAGAAAAATAGGCAGTATTTACATAATGAATTCAGAGTATTCTACTCATAGTTTTATAAAAGTTTGTAGCTTTGTGTTTGATTTTTTTTTTTTTTCTCACTAACATGCTTTCTGTTTTCAGGGATGGAGAGAAACCAAAGAACCCCATGGTGGAGCTGTTTTATGGACGATTTCTAGCAGTAGGTGTACTTGAAGGTATGCATCTGAATTTGCTTGGACTTGTGTGCTTGCATCTGTTCAGTGCTTATCTAAGTACAAAGGTGAATGATGCAGTTGTAGCGTTTTAGCTACTTCTGCAGAAGAATACCTGTTCGGTCTGTGACAAAAGGTTTGTCCTAAGAATACGAGTCTGAAGGTCAATGAAATGAGCTGCAGTGGTCCAGAAGGACTGTTTGGATAACTTTCAGGAGTTGAACATGTGTACGTAAGTGGATTACAAGTTAGGGTGAGATGCTGAGCAAAAACACCTGCAAGAAATTCTTACCGGGGCACTTTTGCCACTTAATAGTATATAGAAGGCAAGTTACTGTATTTCATTGAGCTAGTCTCTCACACTCTGGTTCGTTTAATGCAATTTAAAATTTCAGTTGTTGCATTTTCTTTTGCACAATTTGAGGTATGAATAACTCACCCTCTTAAAAGTACAGTTTATTGAAAACAAGACAGTGGAAAACTGCCCAAGGGCAGTGTTGGAGAGAGCACTGAGGAGGAAGAGACTGTACAACAAGCTTCCCTTTATCTTTTCTGTGTATAGTTATTAGATCTGCAGAATTGCTATGTTCTCTGTTTCCAGAAGGCCAGTAGTTGTGAAAGTATTTTTAGTGTTGATGATTCTGTCCCCCATCCCCAGATTGAATGACTCCTGAGATGCATTTGAATGAAGCAGCTATAATCGTTAAAGTGGCTTCCAGGTTGTTCCTCAGCCTGGAACAGTGTATCTAATGATTTGTTGTCAGATTTCAAACCATTCTGCAAAAGCTCCTTGCTACTAGGTAGCATTCTTGCTCCTTTGCGTTCAGCTACTTTTATCCCATACATTCTCATTTTAACTGAGGAGATACGTAAAAACCAAACCGATGAAAAGAAACTGGTGGATGTAAGAAGACTTGTAACTGACTTTAGGGTGAAATAAATTGAAATTGTAGATTGAAATAACTTGTCACCCATATTTCCTCTCATGTTTGAGCTTACATCTTTGTACACTATTACCAAATTATGGTCTTGACTCGAGGACAGAAATCATGAATGTTCTCTTTTGTGGTTTATTTTTTGCAAAATGTACTTATACAAAGGGCTGTTTCATACCAGCAATTCCACTGACTTTGCTGATACAATGTAGGGTTATGTTGCTGAGCTGCTATTTGCAGAAGGAGGACTTAAATTTTTATGTGTAAAACTTCTCATACATCTGTGGAGCCAAGTCCTTCTGAGTTTTGCTGGTTACCAATAGAAGCAAATCAATATTAAAAAATGGGCTGAAGGTAAAAACTCAGTCATTTTCAATATCATGTTTAAGCAACTTTTTTCAGTAACTCGTTTTCATACATGTAATTGAATTTTTCAATAAGAAAATGTGGGTATTGTTGAGTAGACTGGGTCAGGTGACCTAGGATTGTTAGTTTTTTTTTAAAGATAAATGTTCCTAAAACCTTAACTGTTTAATTTCTTATGTGAAGGTAAAAAATTTGAAAACACAGAAATGTTTGGCCAGTATCCACTCCAGGTTAATGGCTTTAAAGATTTGCATGAGTGCCTAGAAGCTGCAATGATTGAAGGGGAAATTGAATCTCTCCATTCAGAAAACTCTGCGAAGTCTGGTCAGGAGGTGAGTTAAGTGCTCTTGTGGGTTTCTCTCAGGGTGCTGTTGTAGTGCTCTTTATTTTTCATTGGGGTTCGTGGTTGTTTTTTATGTGACTTGCTGTTGTGAAGGTTCTGGTGTCTGATGTAATTGGATTGGTAATTCTGGGGGTTTGTATCTCTTTTGGAGTATCCAGATTATAATATGGTATTTTTCATAAGATACAAAACTTGTACATATTAAAACCTTGCACAATTAAGTGCTTGCAGTGATTTGGCACAGGCTGGTTCCCACCTGTTGCTGATACTCGATCTCCAGCGAGGTCAGGGGTATAATGTCCTGCGGTAGCTGACCGCTGCTCTGACTGACCTGCTGCCCTGTGCCACGCTGTAAACAGCATGCACAAGCTGTGCGTTTGACTGTGGCTTTAGAACATTTTGTTATTCCTCTGTGCCTCAGTCTTTTAATTCCTCAGCACCCTAGCCACCTTCCCCTCTCCCCTTTTTACTGGTGTTTCCTGGCATCCTTCTCTTTGCCTCCTACAGTGGGCAATTCTCCTCTTCTTTGCTTGTGGTGGTGGACAGACAGTACTCGCTCTACAAGCTGCTGTTCCGCCCAGGAGAGCTCTTGCTGGAGCCAGGAGGCTGCCAAGTATCAGAGCATGCTCGAGGCATGGTGGAGGGTTTCAGGGGTAGCCCAAATAAGAAGTGGGATACACTGTGTACAGTGCTGGGATGAGCTGTCGAATGGGATTTTTTTTTGTAGAAGTTACAAGTTAGGGAAAAGAGGTGTTTGAACTGATGGTGGTTGTAGAACCAAGAGGGTGTGCTCTGAAACATCCTGTCTTATTGCTGACATGCTTATGTATGCCCAGGATTTTCCTCTGGCAGAACCCTTTCTAATAACTTGTGCGTTATTGGTGTGGAAATACGGGAGTCCCCGTTGTTTGTAAAGGCTGAGCTATTTTCTCTTTACACAGTTCTTGTTTCATCACAGACATTTTAAAGATGGGAACTCTTAGGAGATTTCTTCTACTTAAGTAAGAAGTTCATCTGTAGTTTCTTCCTTGATGTCAGTCTTTTGCAGTCATGAAATTTTGCTTCCTTTAATCATACCAACGTACACACAGGGTTTAATTACTAAGCCTAGTGATGCACACTGAAATAATCCTCTAGTCTGAATATATTTCCAATTTTATGTTATCAACAAAAGTTTTATATCATCCCTTTTGCAGTCCCTTTTTCTGATCAGCTATTGTTATTCAAGTATTGATCAACCAAATCAGATGTTAACAAGCATTTTCATCTTACTGGATGTATTTTTCTTTCACAGGATGTTTAAGTTTTTTTTTTATTCCAGCACTTGTAGAAATGCCTTCTTACAATGGATATGTTTCCTGAGGTATAACTGGAATAAAATCAAGATCATAAATATCTTGGTACAATCCAAGGTTCAATTTCTTTATGCAAGGTGAAATCTTGTATGTGTCTACTACAAGAGCACGATTGTTCAGCTTATAGGCTGGTGGTTGTCTTGCAGTTAAAACCTGTGTGCATTCATGCATAAAATGTCAGTTCAGTTATAAATGCTTGACTAGAAATGTCAGACTTGGGTGGTTTTTTTTTTTAGTTTTGAGGTTTGTTTTAACCTGTAATTTCAGAAAACTATGGGGAACAGAAGGATAGTAATGTACGTGTCTAGCTTTGAGTTCTACAAAACTGTCAGGGTTTTAATCAGCTTGGCTTCTTAGCATATGGAAATAGAAGTGAGATTGTCATATGACAGATTGACAACAGTGGCAAACCAAGAAAGGTAACCTGTTACGTCCTAATCTAGAAAAACATTACCGCATTATTACCAGGGCCAACTAAACTGGTTATATTTCCCTGAAGTATGTTATTTATAGGGGTTGCTGCTGCTAGTAGTTATGCTTAGACATAATGCCTCAAAGATGTTACAGTGGATTGGAAGGTTTGGAAGCACTGAAGGAAGCTGAATTTTTTGTAGTTTTAATAAAGTCTGTCTCCACTGAACAAAAACTTCAAGTGGTATTCGGCCAAGGTGGTAGATATCAAAGCTTAAAGAGAATAATATTAATGTGGTAGTTGAATGTATTTTATCCTGAAAGTAACATTCCATTTTTTTTTCTTGTTCCCACCATTGTCTCTAATGGGGTATTTAGCTTGCTGTTCATTATTATTTTGATCATGATGCCTAAAAGCCTAAGCCATGGAGTAGGGTGTCAGCAAGTGATCTAACATACAAAGAAGAAAAAAAAAAAGACATTCCCTGTCCTAGGGAACTTAAATCCAAAATCAAGAGAAGGTGGAGACTGATGCACCTCCTTGGAGTTAGAAGTGTGGGAAAAATTAGATAATGTTTGTCAGCATCATGGCTGATGAGCTTCAGCGCATCAGCAGCTTTGTCATCATTAAGTGATTTTGGGGCCTTGCTATGAAAGGGGTTTAGGAGGAAGAGCTGTGATGTGCTTTTGTTGACTTTAGCATTGAAATTTACTACTGTGTGAAGCTGCTGCAAGAGAGACATCATGGTTGTCTCCTTTAAAACTGAACAGATGGTTGGTGGAGGCTGACATAGGGCAGAAAAGGGAAGGCAGCTCATTCTGTTTGTAAACACATAGGAGGAGTGATGCTGAAGGCAATGGACAAGGAAAATTCAGCAACATGCTGGAAGGTTGTTAGTGTGACAAGGGTACATGCACTAAGGCTGGGCAAGGGGTGGAGATAGGAAATGTTGCACTGAGACATGGAGTGTTGAGAACCTAGACCCAAATTTTAGCCATGAGCACAGGAAGAGTTGTCTTGCAGTTATTGTATGAAAAGACTACTCAAGACATTTGTCTGGGTAGGAGAACTTGAAGTGAGCCCTGAGACAAATGCCCCGTCCAGGCTGTGAGCATTGATGTCAGAAATGTGTGGCAATGGTGTCTGCAGCAATGGGAGAAGCTCGAGTTGATGATTAGACATCCAGTATGTGTTAAATGGATAGACTGTGGTTTTTATGTTGCAAAGTGGAGAGAAAAAATGGACTCCAATGCTGGAATTGAAGCTGGATTTGTCTTGTAATTGAGAATTGAAGTATGTAAGGACAGAAATGAGGATTAAGGTTAGACCTCTATTGAATACTCAAAGCTGGGACAAGGTGATGATAACATGGGTTGTTCCATGGGTGGGTTTGCAGTGATTAGAGACATGAGCAAATGATTCAGGAGAGGCTGTTAGTATGGGGGAGGTTTCAAGAGAAGGTATCAGTTTTACAGTGCTGAGATAGCTTGTCTGACCCAGCCCAGAGTACTCTGGCTGACCCTACTTCAGAGGATGGCATTAGAAACTTTGAGTGATATCAGGTGAATAAAAGGGTCAGAGGCCAGTAGTGGGAAGGGCACTTGATACGGTATAAACAACTCTTTCAGTGGCCTTTGAGAGTTAAAGGAAAACGGGACAATTGGCAAGGCAGGTAGGCTCAAGTGTAGGCTGCTTTTAGTACGAGCGAGACAAATGTGAAAGGAAGAAGCCTTCCTGCCTGCTCTGCTTTGTCACAGATAAGAGAGAGATGAGTTGAAAAGCTCTCATGCAGCATGGGTGACAAATGGTCTGTGTTTACAGTGAAGGTGAAAGATGGGCACTTTGGAAAGCTTATGCTGATCCATCCTCTAAAACTGGTTTCTCCTATAGCTATGTCAGTGTGCAGGTATTATTATTACTAAAGTTCTACTATTGGAAGGCATTAATTGTTGGATTTTCTGTTTTTCTTTTGTTCAGCACTGGTTCACGGAGCTTCCTCCTGTCTTAACTTTTGAGCTATCAAGATTTGAGTTTAATCAGGCTTTGGGGAGACCAGAGAAGATACACAACAAATTAGAGTTTCCTCCAATTTTGTATCTGGACAGGTACAGTATAATATTATCAGAAAAGTCCTAGTACAAATGTGAATTAAATCTCATGAGTTTGGTAAAGCTGCTGGTGCATCTTACACTCAGCTAAATCACAGGAAATTTCTGTTCTAGCTGGACAAGTTATAATTTTCATGGATTTCATCTGTTTCAGAAAATACACATAGGTAACAGTTTAAGACATACTGCTACTTTGTGGCAAAACCTGCTTACGCTTCAGTCTTTAATGTATTGCTAGGTAGTTGTGTACGCAGGCAAAATACTCTGAAATATCACACTATTTATGGGTCCATTTGGGAAACAGGTGAGTAGTCAGATATTTCATGGTGTTCCAGATAGATTGCATGGATTGAAGACAATTCTCAACATCAGTGCATGCTGTTCGCATGTAGAGGTGAAATACTTGGCTTTCACTCAGGTGCTGAACAGTATTTGTGCTACATGGTTGCTACTTACACCACTTAATTTAGAATCTTTCTAGTATGTGTTTGTGTACATTTATAGGACACATCCATAGTATGAAGAGAGCTTTGACAGTGGCAATAAAGCATCTTCTGAAAGTTGTGGAATGGGGAGGCTTCATGGGGTTGCTATCTTCTTCTCAGTTCTGTTTGGCTGCTTAACATGTTGTAGGTAAAACAAGGTTCTAGAGAGGGTTAGTTTTTGTTAGCACTAAGTAGCGTGGCTGATGGGTACAGACCTCGGTTTCAGTGTTGGAATACTGTGGGCTGACACCTCTTTCTAACTTTAATGTTTTACAGGTATATGCACAAAAACAGAGAAATAACAAGAATTAAACGGGATGAAATCAAACGGCTCAAGGAGTACCTCACGGTTTTACAGCAGAGATTAGAACGGTACTATAGATAACTGTTCCCAGTGTAAAAGCAAATAATATTATGGGCTACATAGAATAACTCCTTTCAGCTGTGCACTTTGTAGATATTTGCTCTAAAATTCCCTGCTGTATCTCTTTTCTTTTACCATTTTCCTTGGAAACTGTGAATAAGCGTGGTAGTTCTGGTGCACAAAATGTGCTAGGAAAGGCTTGCTTTATTTAATTGTCAACCAGAAAAAAATCCTTCTCTTTTTTCTTTTTCTTTTTTTTTTTATACATGTGAGTCATGGCATTAATATATTTTATGGTTAACAGATATTTAAGCTATGGTTCTGGTCCTAAACGATTCCCCTTGGTAGATGTCCTGCAGTACGCCTTGGAGTTCGCCTCCAGCAAGCCGGTGTGCACGTCTCCTGTCGATGACCTGGGTGCTAGTGCCACTGCCAGCGGCACACTGCCAGCTCAGACATCGCCTAGGTAAGGGCTGTGTCCTGCTCTCCCAAGGTGAGAGGCTGATCATCCCCTCAGTACAAACCTGGCTGCTGAAAGAGAGGGGAGAAAGTTTAACTGCTTCATTCACCAGATTAATACAATTAGGCACTCCTAAGGGGTTAGCCTATAGAAGTATTTTTCAGCATGATAGACTTAAATAAACCGAAATGTTCATGATCTGGGTTGTCTCATGAACTTCTAAAAATGTCGTTAGGTGGAGAATTACCATTTCCAAACAAAGTACAATTCCACCTACAACTCCAAATAGACACACTATCTGGTGAGGTCACTGCTTCCCAAGTGCAGTGTGTGCAAGAATCTGAGTTTGCGCAGCATGTTTGTGCTGTGGGGCTTCCAGGTTTCTGGTGTACAATTTATCTGTTAATTTTTACCTGGGAGTTAAACTCCTTTTCTGCTTTGCTGCTTATATTTCTGACTGAAATTTTCAGGAACTTAACAGTCTGACTTTCAAAATACAGACTAGCCAAAGTAACAACATTATTGGACGTTTATCTCCCTGATGTTCTAATTGCTGAAGCTAGTAGTAGCTATCAGTAGTAGTTAACAAAGTAGAGCATAATTTACGATAGGGTCTTCCTAGTGGACACTAATAGTTTATAACAGAGCTTTTTATATTGCAGTTGGAAAGAAGGGTTCTAGGTTCTTGTCCAGTCAAGATGGTTAACTTTATGCTTCAGAGAAGTTAAGTAAATGAGTCTAAAAATCCTTTAAAAGGTTTCAGACAACTTGCTGATACAATGCCAGTAGAAATCATGATGATTGATAAGGGGAGGCAAACTTATGATACCTTTGTTTGCACGAAATGCAATATTAGAAGCAGCATATGTTGAATAAAGTCCTATATAGGAAGTTTGTTCTGTAAAAATGTAAGTATTATGACTTTTCTGTCAATCTGTAGAAACACAACAGCATGTTATGTGGAGTGACATTGTCAGCTCTTAATGTTCTCAGAACTTTCCAAGTTCCTCAGGCTGTATCATGGTGCCACACAAAGTAAAAAGACCACTGGCTTCCTAGAACTTAATATTCCTTTATGTGTAGGATTTTATGTTGGTGGTCTTGATAGGAAGGGAAAAATTTGTAACATATTTTAATTTTTGATATTCTGCTGCTCTTGTAGAATTGTTCTAAGTTGGTCACTTTGCTGTTTGAGTTCCAAGACTTGTTTGGAACAGGTTTAGATAGTTCGGTGCTATATGTCCAATGGGCCGTAATTATCAGAAGTCCTTCCACTGTTTCTGTTCAGTAAAGTTGTAAAAAGGCAATTGGAAAAAGAAAGTCTGCTAGACATAAGACATGAAGAAGTTACTAAACACAGAACTTGTATTTATGGTCAATGGGCCATAAGACAAGCTGCCGCCATTTTTCTCTCTGCAGTTTGGCAGGAAATGTTTCAAACCATAGCAATTACTTGGGTGGTGTTATTTGAATGTGTTGAATAACATTTCCAGTAAAGCAAACTGTGGCTTGACTGATCCAATTCCTTTATTGTTGGTACTTGCACCCGGAATTGTTACTGTGCTAACACGTAATACACCACAAAGTTTTCAGAAGTTATACAGTAATTCCATCCTGCTGCTGCAGGTACCTTTCCTGGATTGCACTGTAGGAAATTATTACCTTTAAAATGTCTCTTCTCACAGGAAAAGCTTATTTTTATGGTGTAGCTTTTAGTTTGTATATATGATGATTCAATTTTTGTATTTCGTGTTTTGAATGAATGCAGCACAATAGAGCAGCAGGGGCCTTCATCTTCAGATGTTCCAAGCACATCTCCCGTACAAAGATCAGTGATACATAAACCTTTCACACAGTCACGAATTCCTCCTGATCTGCCAATGCATCCAGCACCAAGGCACATCACCGAGGAAGAGCTGTCTGTCCTAGAAGGCTGTTTACATCGCTGGAGGACTGAAGTAGAGAACGACACTAGAGGTGATGCCACAAGCCGGAAAATACCTTTGTCAGTTGGAAAGGATTTGTGGAAGTGGGGGAAATCACCTACATGTCCACGTGTCTGTTGAGTGGCTTATTTCATACTTCTAAACTTATCTCTAGCACAGAGGAAGGGAGTTCAGTTAGAGATTGTAGTAGACTGGAACTATATGAACTGAAGATGCAAACTGGGCGCTGAGGGAAGCATACACGGGTGTCTCAGTGGAGATTTCTGTGTGTGTGGTGTTGACTGGAGTAGAATGAAACCGAGGTGGGGTCCACACTGAAGATCGTCTCTGCAGATGCAGCTGGGCTGTCAGTGTGATAGTGGCTGAGCCCATGCTGTGACTCGGTACTCTGCGGGGGAGTTTAGGGTACAGTGACCCCTTCAGTAAGGGAAAATTCAGCAAATTTCTGAGCAAAGGATTTTTGGAGTGGGTAGAGCTTACAGCCTGTTCTGTTGCTCTGAGGGAAACAAAGGAAGTAGCTGTTCCAGCAGGGGTGGGCTTGGTTGAGCTCTAGGAAACAAGGAGCGGCATATCACGAATCAGTCTCTCTGCTTTGTCAGCCGAGGAGGTTTAGTGTTTGGCATGTAGGTAGATAAACAGATGCACCAAATGTGAAATGTACCCTTGTTTGGTTTTTAATGAGATAAAATAGAGATGTAGCCATGTGCAATTATGCAGCCTCATGGAAGAGTGCTTTTTTTTATTTTTCTTTTAGATTTACAAGAAAGTATATCTAGAATACATCGGACAATTGAATTGATGTACTCTGACAAAACAATGGTCCAAGTAAGTACGATTTCTGCATGAGATAATTCAAAATAGATCGTTTTTGTCACTTTAATAAAAGCTCTTAGGTGCTTGAAAATAGAGCAAATACCACAGTTATATATAGTGATTTGAGAAATTTAACTTGAAAGTCATAATGGGTTTTGCAAACCTTTTAATTATGCACAGTCAGATGAAAGACAGCATTACGATATTTTTCAGTTGACATACTTAAGTTTAAGCAACTTTGTGATGAAAAGCCCAAATATATTCTATCTCTGATACACTTCTTTGACTTGAATGCAGAACTTCAGTTTTGTACAATAAAATTTCCTCACACCAATTTGACTATATTGATAGGTAATCTTATGGCTTTAAGGTGGAAAAGCATCAGACACAAGAAACGATTATTTTTATACTTGGATGCCTATTGCAATTGTGTATTGCAGCTTCCATACTAATACTTGGGAACTCAAGACTTCTGTTTCTAATTTGCAGCTAGTAATGTTAGTGCATTTTTTGTTGTTGTATGTTTTGTTGGGGTTTTAAAACTCTGTCTAGATTTAGTATCAGTCACAACCTTGACTATTAGTCTAAGCTACCTTTTAGGGAGATTCTCATGCTGTGTAACCTGAACAGCATTTTTTGGAAAGCTTTACTATGGAGTCATGCTCCTCTGGTATTTCTTATGTTCACATACTCATTTTCACTCACTTTGACAGGTTTTAAGGTTAAGAATTACTTCCTCTGTTACTCTCTGTTAGTAAAAAGAATTATTTTCCTTCCAAGTAAGATCTGTTCAGCTTACAGTTTTCCTTGAGGTACATTTTAATTTTGTACACGGCTAGTAATAGTTCCTGGCAGCTGAACTCTGATGCTGAGGATTTCAGGCAGACTTGCCTAGATGGGTTTCTTAAGCTTCCTACTGGCAGGCTGCTTTTTTTTTTTTTTTTTTTTTTTTTTTTTTTCTTTCTCCTTAATACTTGTGTTATAACAGGAAAGCTACAGGCTACCTGTCATCTAACCATAAAATTAAGTAATTTGGTGATCTCGCATCCAATAGGCTACCTGTGTTGGCGTAGGTGTTATAGGAGGAAATACCTCTGGTTGGCGAAGATATTAGTCAGCGATCATTACAATGGAAAAAGGAGGTGACTTAGTAAAACACTTTGTCCTAGTACTTATTTTTATAATGTAGAGTAGATTTTGTTTGTTTGTTTTTGTTTTGAAACAGAATTTCAGAAATGGAGGAGAATGAACATTTATATAAATTTGTAGAGAGGGCTCCTGTGCCACGCTTGAAAGTAGTGGTGTGTGTTAAGTGATTGTTAGGAAACAAGTAGGTTCTGAATGCGTCTGAAATCACAGTCTGGAAGCGAAGGCTGCCCTTCTGCAGCTCGGCTGGTTTTGTCCCTGTGGATGTTTGAGCACAAATAGGAAGGAGGTGGGTGCATTTAACTGTCTGCTTTCCCCCTGCCTGCTGCTGCATCTGGGCAGTCAGATAGCTTATCATTGCCCCATTCTCTGGGAGCAGCTTCACACTATTAATCTTTTCCTCTGAATGATACAGTTGTACGACTGAAAGCTTTTCTCTTACGAGCTGATAAGGTCTAGACACATAAGACTAGACTTTTTAAGGAAAACATACTATAATTGCAGGATGCTTCCTAGTGTTTGTGTGAACTATTTAAGAAGCTTTTAATCTCCTTGTGTCCCTTTTCATTCTAAGGAAACTATAGCTGTCAGTAAAACCCTTGTCAAATTGTCATATGAAATATATTCCCAAAATTCTTCTTTTGTCTCGTCCGCCTGAATGAGTAGACTTCATCAGCTGCTTATTTGAGTTTTTCCCTCCTTTTGTGAACTTGCTGTAAGGAAATAAGACACACTTGTTTTTCCTGGGGGAGTTAGTCTTTGATATATCAGCTTTGATACATCTGTTCTGTAGCTACATGTGACGAGGATGGTGAAGCTCAATTTGTTTCTAGAGTGGTAAGCATAAGCTAAGAAGCTTAATGCCACCTATTTGCTTGTTGTGTTGTCATGTTACTTGCTGTTGGTATAATGGCTTATTGCCAGAGATGCCCATCAGCACTGAACTTGCCTGTCCCCCAGCCACAGACCTCTGTGAGGAACCTTCCTGGAGGCTCAGTGTGGGTGGCTGACAGCCAGTCCTCCAGAGTTGGAACAAAGGGATGGGGCCCACAGGCTGATGCAGTTAGCATGGTTTTAAGTAAAGCAGTTTAAATTAACCTGGGATTTTAATGCCCTATTTCAGGGTGAGGAAGTTTTATTGATGAAGCCTAAAGAGACTTGTTGTGGTTTATAAAACCACGGGGACAGTTTTTCTAAACACCTGGTGGGCTGAGGCAGGGAGGGTTTCACTCACCACTCAGGGTCACGGGCAAGAGACCAACACGACTTGGGAAGAACAAGAAAAGCAATTGAATTTATTAACTATTTACAACAAGAAGCAGGATATTGAAAGAGAGAAATCGCATCTTACAAAAAGGCACTTCTCCCCCACCTCTCCCTTCGTCCCAAAGCCCAAAGACTTTGTTCTGTACCTTCTCCCCCCCTGGAGGCACATGGTGGGGGGGGACGGACGGATGGACAGGGGATGGGACTGTGGGATGCAGTCAGTCTCCTGCTCCTTTCTCCTCAGTCTCTCCCGGCTGCCATGTGGAGTTTCCAACGGGGCTTCAGTCCCCTGGCGACACCCCTGACTCTGGCGTGGCGCTTCTAGTTCCAGCGTGGGGTCCTCCACGGCTGCTGCTTCTCTTTACCACGTGGCAAGGGAAAATGACGGAGCGCTCTCGCTGACCGGAGTGCCGTGCGGTTCCTTCATCTCTCAGATCCCGCTTCTCTTCTCCGCTGCAGGTCTGGCTCCCAGGAAAACGGACTCCCGGGCGAGCCATGGCGGAGGCTTGGGCTACGGCAGATCGGTTGCAGAAGCCGAGCAGGTGGCTGGATGGCCGGACCAGCCTGCCCGAGCCATGCCCTGCCCGGGGCTGCCCCAACCCATTGTTCTGTGCCCCTTCTTAAATATGTCATTCTCAGAGGCACCGATGGGCTCACCCTGGCCCGGGGTGGATCCAGTCTGAGGATGGGCAAGCAGTTTTTTACAAAAAGGACACCTGATAGTGCCCTTCCCCCACTTCATCCCCCCTTTTGCCAAAGGCTTGGAGGGGTAGGGGAGGTGACTCCTAAGAGTAGTTTAAAAGAGGAGCCACCACTTTAACCCCTCCCTTGCCGACAGACAAAACCCCTACACAAAACCATAACAGACTTCACTTTTTTTTTTTTTTTTTTAATCAGGATCTGCATATATTCATGTGCATATGCATGGGCTTCCAATCATTTTTAGAAGGCTTTCACGCTGTCTTGATGACAGATGTTAAAAACCTCAGAGCATTCAAATTTAAGGACTTGCTTGGGTTTCTTCTGTGTATACTTCTTGCGTTTGGGAGATTTACAGTGCGATTTGGTCTCTGAGATGACAGTTGGATTCCAGCTGCTGTGCTTTAGAGTTCAAGGGGGGTTGCAAAATCTCCAGCACTTGCATATATCCTGAAAGAGAATGATCGAGTTAAAAATGACTTCAAGGAGTTTCTGAAGTCACAGTAACATATATATTTATAGTTACAAATTATAGTAGTGCTCAAATTGTATTTGCAACAAATATTTAGTATGCTTTATGTTAAATAGACCATTTATCTACAGACCAGACTGTGACGCCAGTAAAAGATGGTTTCAGTTTTTTCATCTTGGCTAAGCTTTTTCATCCTGTGTCAGTCAGGCATGCTGTGCATAGTGGGGAAGATCAGTTTTCCCTTTTATGTTGCATGTGCTGTTTCAGCAGGTTAAAATGAGCCAGTCACTAAGATGCTTTTAAAAGACTTCTAAGTGAGAAGCACCCATTCATTCTTCTTCTGTCCTTCAGATTTCCAGCTACTTATGTATCAGCTAAGTTTCCCATTCTTCTTATGTAGGTGAACATACCTCACCTGGGATACTTTTTGCATTGATCCTAGAAACTGCTACCTTCCTTCTCTGCCTCAGGAGGAGAGGACCTCCTCGTGTGTTCCATCCTTCTCTTAGCAATGTTGTTACTGATACATTTAAAATACTGGAAAACAGTTGTGTTCCAATTCTACCGAATGAATTTTACCTTTAGATAATGGAAGTGTTCAACTCCCAGATATTCCTTTAAATAAACTCTTACTGGCGCATAGAAAGCACAGAGTTTATTACCTTGAATTTGCATATGCCTTTCCAGACTTAAGGACAAGTTTACCAGGTTGGAACTGGAGCAAATCGTAGGCACTTAAGGCTGACATATTTGAGGGGTCTTTGTAGATAGGAGACAAATAGGAATGTCAAGGAATTAAGAAAAGAGGATGCCTGGTAGTACAGACAGAGTAGACATTTATGCTTTAGACTCACTGATGTTTTTAAGTTCTCTTGTAACTAGGAGTGGTAAGTAAAATAGTTAGAAGTCCTTTTGCTTAGTGGGTTGCTAGTTTCACCTTTTTGTTTTTCCTCTGTGTGGTATTTTGATCCTGTTTAATTTTAGTTTTTTACTTTTATTTAATGTAGCTATTATTGCTGGCAAGTAGTAGGAACTAAATGCTGTAAAGGAGAGTTTGACATTTTGGGGTGTTTTGTTTTGTTTTTAAAGGTTCCATATAGGTTGCATGCTGTGCTAGTTCATGAAGGTCAAGCTAATGCAGGACACTACTGGGCGTATATTTATGATCACCACCAGAACAGATGGATGAAGTACAATGACATTTCTGTGACAAAGTCAACTTGGGAAGAGTTGGAACGGGACTCTTTTGGTGGTTACAGGAATGCCAGTGCATATTGTTTAATGTATATCAATGATAAGGAACAATACTTGATACAAGGTAACATTATGGTTGCTTTCTGCATGATATAGAATAGCCAAATATATTGATAAAGCATGCTGCTTTCAGATTAATTTCCAGATTTTTAAAATGGTTTTAATAATTATTGAAAGTGCTATTTGTGCTCATAACTGTTAGATTGTTTTTGTGGGTGGAACAATTGACTTTGAACTTTTAGATTAATAAAGAATGCCAGTGTTTCAGCATTATTAAGAGAGCAAAATAAACTAAGTTCGCTAATTTGTAAACATTGTAAAACATTTTGTCCAGGTGATCACATGTTGAGAATTTTGGAGATGTTATCTCATTGAAGATGAGAAGTATGGAAATACAGAAATGACCTTCTTGACATTAAAATCCTGTGTAGCTCTTTTTTTTTTTTTATAAACTTCAGAACTCTGATGAGCTTTACTGGAGCGTGGAAACTTGAAGCTTCATGCAGTATATTGAAATGTGAATAAATGTGAATAACATAGCCCTGCCAACCACACATTGAACCAAAGTAATACGTGGATTGGGAATTTTTTTTTTTTTAGGTTATCTAGTAGTATGTAACTATAAGGCTTGTACAGAAGTGTTTGGAGAGAGAGCAAGGATCCATTAGCATGAGTTTTGTGGGGTGTGATGAATGGTGGCAAGGGAGCTTACTCTGAAAATGGCCAGAGACTCAAAAACAAGTGGTGGAAATTTTTCATGTTCCTGTCTTTTCATAGGACGGAAAGCTAGCGTGCGCAGTTGTTCAGTTTTGGAATGAGAACTGCTATTAACCTTGACATGTCTAGATTGCCAGATCAGTAGAGGGTTTATGGGCCCTGTAGGGTGGCTGTACCAGTCTAGCATGCTTGCTGGGGAGCAGTTACAGCCAACTGATCCCCCAGTATCTGAGACTGTTAGCAAAGCAGAAAGGAAGGTTACTTCATGTAGCTGGTGTTCTTGTCAGTTGGCTTTCCAAGTGCCTGGAGGCTCACTCTTCTTCCCCTTTTTTGCTGGGAACTTGTGTCCAACTCCATATGGCAGTAATGCAATCAAGCTATGGTGTTTTTTTTTTTTGGTGACGTCTTTTTCTGAATGTTCACAGTCATAGGGTGCTCATGGCCCAAAAGGCTCATCTTTCAAAATGGGAATGATCTGATGGTGCCCAAGAGTGTATAATCCAAAGATTGCAAGAGCAGTAGCCATACGTCTCAGTAGCAGATGAGTGCCCAACAGATAATAAAACCAGTTAAAAGTAATACAGTTTTGGTGCTGTACTGTGGGTTGCCAGTAATTCACTTGAGGAAATTTGTTAAACGTACCTTCTTTTCCCCTATTTTTTCTTTTTCTGAAATTTATTTCTCACGTTACGACAGAGGAGTTTGACAAAGAAACGGGGCAGATCCTTGTTGGCATGGACACGCTGCCTTCTGACCTAAGGGATTACGTCAAGGAAGACAATAAACGTTTTGAAAAAGAACTCGAAGAATGGGATGCAGAACTTGCTCAGAAAGCACAGCAGGAGAAGTTGTTATCTCAGATACCCAGGGCACCAGCACCGTCACCTGCTCCAGGTTAGCTTCTATGTGTTTGTAAAAGGAGTGGAACCAAAAATCACTGGGTTTTGTATATGTTGTTTTGCAGCCTAAAAAAGGAAGAAAAAGTTGGTTATAATCCAAGATTACATGAATTATTTATTTGGCTAAGATAACTGCACTTGAAGTTTAGTCTGTTGGGGTTTAGGGTTTTTTTTTTCATTTTAGTTTTTATTTAGAAAAAAAAGTATTTGTTGGTTCTTCTGCCTCTTCCCTCCCAGTTGTGCTTAGCTTTTACTAAATTATTTTTTTTTTTCCGTAGAAACTTTTCAGTTTGGTAATTAATGGGTTGGACCAGTCTGTTCTGAGAATTTATTAGTCCATAAGTGATTTATATTCTTCTATTCTGAGTGATTGAGTAGAAGACCTACCTTCTCATTTTAAATTGGGACTGAAGAGAATAATAATTTATTTGGTGTGATGTATTAAATAGAGTTAGCAATAGTAGGGCCCACTTAAGAAATTATTGTGTGAAAATGGGGGTGTTAAAACTGAACAGCAACAGTAAGGCCAATGCTGTTAGGCAACTAACTAGCTAATAAAGACCACTGGCAATCTGACTATAAAACATACGCCTGCTTTGACACAGAAAGACCTGTCAGGTTTTAGGTTACATCCAGCTTTTGCTCCATTGCAGGAGGCTGTATGTACATTATGTGAAAGATGACATGGTGGGTTTGTGTACCAAGACTGCTGTCCAGATGTCCTCATGGCTGCATTTGAGTCATTAAGACCGAGCATATATTTTTCGTAACTGTCTATGACTACAAACAATGTAAAAGGGGCAGTGATTTAATGACGTTTCTCTTTTTTGCAAACTCTATGGAGAGTGATTTCATCTGTATGTTTTGACTTCACAGACACTAGTTTTAGTTCTTCTGTTAG
Organism: Pterocles orientalis; assembly: GCA_011057875.1. Taxonomy (NCBI): domain Eukaryota; kingdom Metazoa; phylum Chordata; class Aves; order Pterocliformes; family Pteroclidae; genus Pterocles; species Pterocles orientalis. The sequence goes on along the minus strand of WKFP01014367.1, from coordinate 85,420 downwards.
TAATGGAAAGTACTAAATGAATGTTTAATTTGTCTGCCAAAATTTGCTTTCGTTATGTAAGGAATATAAGACACTATTTATGCTAATCAATTTTACTGCCCTTAAGTCAGGGAGACTTGAGATTTCCCTGAAGTCAGAAGAATATAATCTGTTGATTATTTTGCGAAGTTAAAATACATCTGGCACTCGAGTAGCTATAGGTCATTCCGTGTACTGGGTCTGTATCCCACAGAAAGTCCAAGTAAAATCTCGTCTCTGTTCTCAGTCATCCGCTGTATGATTGATGAACACCACTCACTCAAGAGCCTTAATGTGTCTGTAGACAGGGCAGATTTCTTATTCCTAATGGAAACTCATGGGTCCATATATATGAAAAAGTTCAAAATGACCTGAGACACAGACTGTTCTAAAGTTGTATTTGTGAACGGTGTGACCTGCCCTGCATTTTCTGTGTGGGTTGCCTTGTCTATGAGACAGTGATCCAAATAAAGCTAATCAATTCAAAATTCATGCTTATGTTAACACACAAAATTGTTATTGTATTTCTGTCACTAAGTTCAAGCAGGAGAACCAGAATATTTAGAGCAGCCATCAAGAACTGATCTTTCAAAGCACTTAAAAGAAGATTCTGTACAAGCAATCAATAAAGCTTTAGCTGAACAAGAAGATAGAGGTCCAGAAGCTATAATGGATACGGTGAGGATATTTTGAAGCTTGAAATTTTTCTTTTGCTTTTATTTTGCCAGGTGGAAATTATATAATAGCTGATAAAAGGGGGTGTGTGTGGGAAGTTTGGAAATTAACAACTTCATGAGTTCTTAATGAAACTAATATTTAATAGTTTTTTTCTTTCCGCAAATTTTTTTTTGGCTTCCCTATAAGTATATAGATAAATGACCAATGTACTTGCCGCAAAAGCAAGTGCCTTTAAAGCAATGCATGCATCTGTCTTGGAACCGTATCTGTAAGGGTAAAACACACGAAATGTACAGTGTAGCTTCCTTCGGCATCTCTAGTAACCACCAGAGATGCAAACAATTCTGGTCTGTGCGAAATTTGAAGCGTGCTTCCTAAGTTGCAAAGTGAATCCTCATTAAACAAAAGAAGCCTTGCCCCAGATAGCAGGCAAGTCCTCTTAAAGCCTTTGAAAATTACTTGACAACTTGTTGATTCTTACACCTGATGTGTTTTCTGTCCCTCTCTCCTGTGGTGTCAGGAGAGCAGAGGAGCATGCTTTCTCTGCTAAACTGAAATCAAAGCCAAGAAGGAAACTAATCTAACCCTGGGTGAAAAGATGTTCTACCACAGATACTTTAGGCTGCTGCATATCTGACTTGAGTTCTCAGAACACAGACCAGCTTAAGGGGAGCCTCTTTAGTATGAGTTACCTCCTGCTGAAGGAGTAGCAATGAAGATATCAAACCCATGATAAAATGTCTTGCATGATGCTGTCCTCTTTCTGGGGTCTGTGGACATCAATCCTGGTGGGATGTGGAAGAATCTTACAGACTTGATTGCATGGATCAGGTGATTTAGTTTAGGCTAATGACACTTTGCACAGTGATCAACCTTAGGAATTTACTGGTTGAGGAATCACATGAGGAACATCATGACAGGCTTAATGAGGCAGATGCAGGTTGTCTTATTCCAGTATTTTCACTGCATTGTTCTGCAACAAGGTGGATGGCTCTTTAAAAATAAAACCAAAAAATCCACAAACCATGCAAACTGTTTTATTTAGAAACAAATTTATTTCAGCTCTTTAGAATCTATAGCAAATTTCTAGCTAATATGAAGGTACTCTGTTAATGTTTAAACTCTGCTCTCTGTATAGGCAAATTTAATTTCGGCAGAATTGTGCTTCCTTCTCAGTGTATCAGCATGCTTTTTTATTATTCTACTTCCATACGCATTCTGACATGCAGGCATATATTCCTTTCCTTCACTTTTGTTTTTCCATTTTAAAAGAAGGAAAGCCAACATCAGAACGTGTAACAAACAGGACTGTAGGTTAGCCACCACATGGCCATCTGTGTCCATTTGCTGCCCTTTTGTCCTTTTTTCTACCCTCTGCACAGTCTTCCTTTGTATTCATGCAGTGCTGGGTGTAAATAGATACTATGTGTGTTTCTGGAATCTTTGTTTAAAAATGAGACTGTTGTAATAGTAGCAGAACAAGTAGCATGGCACTTTGTGATTGCTTAGATTAGAGTCAAGGTTTAAGATCTGCAAATGTCAACTGGCTGTTATACAACGATAGACTGTAGGAGCTGAGATTTGTCTCCGTTGCTGTTTAAAACTTTATCATAGCAAGAATTTCAGTGACTACCATAATCTTCCCCTGACTTTGTCTAATTGCTTTTCTAAAAGAACAAGCCTGTTGAATGTAACGCACCTTTAAATATTTGTTCAAATATCTTAATTGCTAGAGGAGAGGCTTTTTTGTATTTTTTTTCAGGAAATCGTAGCCTTTGGCTTGTTGCCATCCCTTAGTATGAATTCATCAGATACTTTAGTTGTATTTAGTAATTTTTTTTTATGAAGTGTATGAAAAGAAGTTGTGGTTCACAGACTTGTCCTTTAACAACTACCTTAAATTTGTAATGGCTGTTAGAATTGCGGTGCTGGCGTGAAGATGTAATTAGTGAATAAAAGACAATTGATATATTTTTAATAATGATGACTTAATTTTAAAATCTACTGCTTAAAAACTTAATACTTTAAGTAATTAGAGAATGTGATATTTATAATTTTTTTCAGAATTTCAGCAGTCAAATCATGCTACTTGATTAGCCTGTCAGTTTGCATGTCTCTGTAATTTTGTCTTTTTCTCTGATTATTTTGTTATTTACCCCCACACATACTGATAATGATTTTCTTCTGCAGAGCTCTGATAATGCCCCAGCTCAACCAGCTCCTAACCAGCGAGTTGTAGAGGTCGCAATTCCTGATGTAGGGACTTTTGTGATTGAGTCAGAGGAGGGGGGTTATGACGATGAGGTATCTTCGATTGCAATTGTGTGCACCGCTCCTCCTCGGTGCTTTCTTGGGCTGCCTGCTGAGAATTTTTGGCATGTTTGCACATCGTGACACCTAACAGATTTCTGCAAAACTACGTGCTTAGCGATTTGTAACCTTAACAACGTTTTAATTTGTAATGAAATATAAAAGGAAAGCACTAGCTACTCTAATTGGGCACGCTTTGCATGGTACCTTTTACACTAGAGGTATATTTGTCTTTTTAGCTGTGGAAGTTTTAATGTTTGTGTTAAGCTAGATAGCCTTTGAAATCCTGGTGATGGACTGTGGACTACCACGTGTTTTTTTTGTTTGTTTGTTTTTAAAAAAGTGACAGGACAGTGAGTGATGTTCTTAATGTTTGTGCTTTCTTGTCAGTCCAGTAAAACTAATGTTCAAGTCTGAACCCTTATTTGCCCAGTTTAAGCTTTGCAGATTTAGAGGATTAAATTATCCAAGGAAATAACCTGACACTGATGTGGCTGGTAGAGCTGACTCTTCCAAAGCTTAAGGGGGAAAAAAAAAAATTTCAGTTTTCCAGTTCAGACCCAGGGTGGTGCATGTACCTGGTACTACTTGAACAGATGAGAGGCTCACGTTATCCTGAGAGATATTATTCTCTGCTGCCCTGTTTTAGCATCAGAAAGCAACGTGGCCAGGTCATCACACTGTCCTGCCTTGGCACTGCTTACTCTGTTTGTTTTGGTTGGGGTTACCAGTGGTGCAGCCCATATTCTCAGGTGTCTGAGCATGTGTTCCTGGTAGGCTATGGGGAGCTCTTGCTTCCCTAGGCAAACGGGTACTTCAGGTCGTTCTGCCCTGTAATTGCTATCAGTTGTGACTGGGTGTATGGGATGGGGAATAAAATGATTTGACATCGTCACACTGAGTTTGGCTTCTCACAGATGTGTAGTCTTCACCTTTTAAAGACACGAGGATTTTGCCTCACCTAAAGACCAGCTTTTCCATTTTGGTCCCGTCCCCCCCTGCCTTTTCACTTTTGTCCCTGTGCCATTGTCCTTCTAGAAGATGATAACTTTCTTCCCTATTTCCTTGTTCCTTTTGTAAGTGTATTTACTTATTTTTTTCCATGTTGTTCTTTTGTGTGGGAAATGCTTCCAGAGAGTTTAGGATTCTTCACCTTCTGATCTTAAGGGCTAGCTTTGTTGCTGTGCCAGCTTATACCCTGGGCAAGGAGAGAGGGAGTGTATTTCTTTGCTCCCAGATAACGAAGGGGAAGGGCCATTGTGAGTAACCTAGATGTATCAAATTGTTAGTATATAACTGATGTGAATAGCTGTAAGATGTGTGTCTTATGTTTGGCTTTGTGTTTGTTAAATGTTTTAGGTTTGATTTTTAAGAATTTGTCTGCAAAGGCTTCAAGGACCAATGACATTTGCAGAAATGGGTCCCTTATTTTGATGTTGAAATACATACACAATACAGGCAGTGTAGTTTACTGTGGTTTTAGTACTATATGTATTAAGTGTGATTGGGTAATTTTTCTATTTGAAACTTTTTTTTTTTAAATCCTCTGGGGGCTGTGGGTAGCATTCAGTATGCAGTTTCTGATGGATACTAACGCTCAACAATGCATGTTCCTTTCCTTTCCTGGGAGGTTTTGACCATGTAACTTTTAAATTGTATTTGACACAGTTCTTCTCGCCTCTTTTTTTTTTTTTTTTTTTGGTAAGCTTCCTTTAATCATATGTTGTTACAGTAAAAATATATACACATGCCATAACTGATTTGCAGAATATGCACACCAGATCTGTATTGAAATGTGCCCTTTCAACGTATGCATGCATCAAGTTGTTTTTCATCTTGCATGAGACTAAAAGCATATTGAATTTGGTCATTAAAATATTAATCATTCAAAACTTTTACCTTAAATCCCTTGTGGCAGGTCATGCTGACCCCGAACATGCAAGGTATTATCATGGCTATAGGTAAAGCCAGGAATGTTTATGACAGGTGTGGGCCAGAAGCAGGGTTCTTTAAGGTACAACTAACATTTTCAACTTTCTCCTCTGACATTTCCTGTTAGATATGCCTTCTCCCTCCACCTTTTGATGCGTATTAAGACTGTTGCAGCATTTATACATACTCTTCTGTGATATCAGTCCTCTATTTAGATATTTCTCCCTTGAAAAATAGACAGCTATTTCCCTGCTGATTCAGCAGTACACTGCCTTGGTATCAGTAGCTTATCTACCTTTCTGCGTTTTAGCTTTCTAATAATAGTTGCAAGTAACACGAAACCTAGATGTGTAATCAATAAGAATATGTGGGTGGTGTTTTTTTTTTCCCCATCGGTAACAAAAACCACGCCTTCGCTAGACTGTTGGGGACATCAGGTTTCACCCAGGGTCATGAATGTTCAGTCATTTGCTGTTTATTTCCAAGAGATGTTCTTGTTTTGTACTCCTTAAAAGATTTTTAGGAAATCTAAATTGCTTTCTCTTGTGTAACTGCATGGATGTCAATACTGTTTATTTATGCAGTGTTTTATTACTGGGAATTAAGACATTAGGCTTTTTCGGGTTGTTACTTTTCATAATGATACCAGATTTAAAAATGTGTTAGTCTTCTTAAATGCACAAACTTCTGAGCATTTTTAGCTCACAATCTTTGGAATTTTTCAGGGTATTAGAAAGGGAGTTACTTTGACATGATGCAAAATCCTCTCAAATATAATTTGGAGGGGGAAAGAAGTTTCTTGATTGTCGTTGGGTGGCAGTCTATTTTCCTCTTAATTGTTATGGTGTAGTTGCACTAGAAAAAATACAAAAAAACCAAATAAAAAACATCCAAACAAGCAACAACCAACCAAAATACTCCATGACCAAAAAATTCCCCAACCCCTTGTTAAGGCAATTGAAATCTCATGGGTGGGTTTGTTTGTCTGTTTGGGGTTTTGTAAAGTGTTATAACCATAACATTTGTTTGCAGGGCTGTCTCTGTTACATGTTCTACCCTCAGAGAATGGAGAGACACCTGCCATAGCCTCTTTTTAGTGAAATAGGTTTTGTTTGGGATTCATGCTGGTTTGTTATTTTTGTTTTTTTTTTTTAATTAATGAAAAGGGGTCAATCTTTTTTATTCTTTTAAGCTGAAAAAAAAAATCCTCATTTGGTCAAATCAAAACTTTCCCAGAAAGTTTCATTACACCAAATTATTTTTTGAATATGAAGGGTGTTTTGATGATTTTAAAGCAGAAATGCAGTTCAAAATAAAATTACATTTAGTGCTTCAGAGTTATCAAAACAATGCTCAGTTGAAATTTTTTTTGTCTTAGCTTAAACATTTTCACTTCACGGGGGACAGAATTTGTCTTTGAGTGAGAAAATATTCTGATACTAAATTGTTGGACGCTAGAAACGTTTCCTTATGTATTTTCTGCTGAATCATGTTTGCAGTAAATTCGAAGAGGTGGAACATGCTTAATTTTTGAGGAATACATTAGTATGAATGTATGCAGATGAAGTGGTCCTACCTAGCAACAAAATTTGTATTTTGAAGTGTATCAGATGAAATCTCATGTTACTCCATAAAATTCTTGTAAAAGCTTCTGTGATATTTTTTAATACCTCTGGGTTTCTTCATGTGTTTTTTTTTTTATAAAATGAGTGTTTACAGAAAATTGCATTTTTTTCCTGTGATGTCTTTATTTTAGCGTGACCCAGGTAAAACCCATTTGATGTGGGATCATGGTTATAGTCAAGGTTTCACTCCCTGTTTAGATCTCAGACCTGAGATGTGACTAATACAAACCCATTAAGACATTTCTTGATCAGTGACCTCGTCCAGTCATCCTTCTTTAAACTTTATAGACAGTTCCTTGCAGAACCATTGCCTTAAGATTTTTATATAACATTCTCAGTGAGAAAATTAAAGTATGTAATATCTTTTTCTACTGACCCTTTTTCCTATTTTCTGTGCAAAGAAAGTATTATTTTTCATTGTACATAGGACTTCTGAAGTTGTCGTATACAATATTATCTTGTTTAAATATGTATATAAAAATATAGGTTTTGTGTTGCATTTTTTCCTAATTCTAAGTAATTCTCTGAAAATCTAAATGTGTAATAGCAATTGGGTTTTGTTTGTTTGTTTGTTTCTGGCCTACCCCAATAAAAACAGGGTTTAATTGCATACTTATCCAGGTCAGTTTTCTAATGGCAGAACTTCTTCTGATGTAAGAAAATAGAAACTTAGTCTGTAGCTTTTGATATTTATAATTTATTCTCACAAATTTCCACATAAAGGAATGTGAAGTATTGAACAGGGTATTTTCCTGCCTGTGCCTGTGTTGTATTGAAAGTTTGCTAACGTGTGAAGCTACTGTGTTGAGTCATTTGTTTCAAGATGACATTTAGTGCTAGCAAATAATCTGACCACCTCCCTATTTTGAGAGAGAAATTATGGAGCATATTAACATTTGTCACCACTTTTCTAATTATTTTTCTTGTTGCTGTTGTTCATGCTACGTAGTTTCAGTGAATAAAATCTAATAAACATAAAAGATGATGTTCATTAAAATCAAATGTGCTGGCAAAGCTGGAAAAGTAAACATTTCTGATGACCTCTAAAGTTGGTCTAAAATATTCAGAGAGGACTCTGTCCTGCCCTATAGGAGACTAACACTATTTGTATTGAAGTATTATGGTCTTTAGAAATCCTAAGGCTTGATTTTTGTTGAAAGACATTTTCCATTCTCAGTGTTTCCAAAATCATACAGGTTCATTAAACTCTCTTTAGAATTTGTTTTATTCATTTATTGGCATTTTAACCATGTATTAGAGGTTCCTTTTTTACTTAATGAGATTTTAGAAGATTCCTTTAAGTAAAGTGTCGGAAAACTTGTACTGCTTTTGGGCTGTAAATACTTTGAGGCCTCTCTAGGGATTGGATGGATAAACCTTCTCTCAGGAAGGTCTCAGCACAGGGTTGGGACAGCTTTTTAAGTAGAGGTTTATCTGGGATTTTGGCAGACTTAGCTGGGTAGAGACAGGAACAACTTTGCCATTTGACTCGGGTTTTGCTTGTTTTTTTGTTTTGTGGGGTTTTTTTGTTTTTATTTTGTTTCTTTGTTTTTTTAAAGTAATTCAGACTTTTTAGAAAGGTGGAGTATGGAATTACTAAAAAAATAATTTGTAGGCAAAAGGCCATGGGACATGAATTATCCTGTTAGTGCCTGTGACCTTTAAGAGCTAAAAGCCAGAAATAATGTCTATTTTTAAAATTATTTAGGCAATTAAGTTGGAATACACACGTCTGCTAAAATTAGCCCAGGAAGATCCACCACCTGAATGTGATTACCGTTTGCGTCATGCAATCGTTTACTTCATCCAAAACCAGGCACCAAAGAAGATAATTGAGAGAACATTACTGGAACAGTTTGGAGATCACAATCTTAGCTTTGATGAAAGGTAATAAGATCTGTATGTCTCGTTTCCTCTGCTCATCAACTTTCTCTAATGGGTGGAGATGCCCCTTCATTTTCAGATAGTGCAGGTAGTAGAGGGAAAGCTAATGTGTTTGTTTGGCTGTATCTTCTAGTTAATAGCTTGCAAGTGTATTTTGTAAAAAATATCAGCTTTATAAAAATCTCTGTGAAAAGAGTAAACAAGAAGTTGGGTTTCTATCATTATAAGCAACACCGGGTATTTCTCCTTATTTCATAATTTTGCACATAGATTTCTGTACCTTTGTTTCCAAACACTGTTTAAGGCTGTGTAGTTTGCATGCTTCACTGCCCTGAAAGCCAGCAGTAGACAGCAAAGCTTTGCAAGCTAGGTGCGTATCTTACTTGAATGCAGGACAATGTCTGTTTTCCACTAGAAATTCCATATATTTACTCATTTAAATAAATAAATTGAAAGGTAGAGAACATTAGTCTGATTTTTGCATAGCGAATAGTCTTCTCATGTTACTTTTGCAAAGTAAATATCGAGGATTTAAGACTGAACTAAAGACTGAACGGTGTGGCATTTATGCATAATAAAACAAGAAGTAATTCTTAAATAGCACAGACCTCCATCACGTGTACTTCTAAAGTGTGTCCTCTCCCACTGATTATACCATGCATAATAAAAGCACATTTTCCACGGTGTTTTCATACTGTGTTGCGTAAGGCTGTAGCTTATACTGTTTGAGGCTGCTGTCTTTGCATGGATAATATCCTTGGTGAATTTCCAGTAATCTCCCATGATTTCTTGTTGCTTTTTGTAAGGTGCCGTAACATAATGAAGGTTGCTCAAGCTAAACTTGAAATGATAAAGCCAGATGAAGTAAACATGGAGGAATACGAGGTCAGTATTTTTTATGCTTTAGACTGTAACATGAAATAGTTACCAGTAAGCTGAATTTCATCTTCACAAATTTCTTCTTGTCTTACACTAAGAAGTTAAATCTAGTTATTGGGAGACCATTTATTTGTAGGAATGCTGCTCTGCCCAGGTGATCTAAAGCTAGTTTTTCCATATCTGTAATTCCAATGACTTGAGCAATAAATAAATGTCAAGTTTGAGTCTGTCCTTACTCCTTAATGTGTCTTGACATCCCTAACAGTATTTCATAATTTATCACCTTATGAACCAACTGTCTTTTCCTAGTCAGCAACAGCTATCAGTGAAGGATTGAGAGTGGTCTAAGCTCAGCTTTGCATGCCTTGAGAACTGGGTCACAGGCACAGTCACATTTGTGCTTTTCCTCCAGCTGTCTCTGCAGCCATTCCCATTTTTCTTATGAGTACTGGATTATTTTGTTTGCTGAGATCATACATAACCAGTTTATGCATTTAGTTTTTCCTCCTGTGCTATTTAGAAAAAGAGTAAATCTCAGACATTAAATAATTGTGACTAATATTTGCCAAAAACAATTCATCTCATATAGCTGGCTTTGTAACATCAGTTTCAACTGTGCATAATACTGTTCGTTAAAGCCTCATAACAGTGGATATTTCTGTCCTTGGCAGATTCAGTCCACCACTTAAACCTCATTGTTATGCTCATAGGTCCAGACAGCTTGCTCAGGAGGAATACGGGAGTAATATTCCCCTTAACAAACTAAATGAAAAATATTTGTCACTTCTCATTGCCACATTTAGGACCTACAGTAGATGCTTACTACATTATAGTGTGCCCTCCCTGGCCTGTGAGGGGTAAGGACTCATGTGGGATTTCTGTTGCATTTTTTTAGGACGTGCAAAGCTCAATATCTTACCATTTTCTGAATGGCATTGCACAGGTAGAATAAACAATTCCAGACTTAGTTTAAGAGTAAAGGGCGTGGGGTGTCTTGTATTCTCCTGCAGATACATGCCACTTGTTTAGCTCCTGAGACAGCTAGTTGGTGGTTTCCTCAAAGTCTGTGTCAGTATTTGTACTGTGTAGTGAGCTGGCATTTCATGGACCCTTTCTCATGCTCTTTGTGTTGAATCTGTAAGTGGCTATGTATTACGGTATGCTGTCCCCTATTTTATCTTTAATGAGCAATTGAAAGTTGGCTACTAACCAACTTCAGTAAAAGCATCTTTTTCACTTATTTACCTGTAAAGTGTACCAGTAGTCTCTTTGTGTAAGTGCCAATGCAGCAAGATAAATGTTTTCCTCCAGTATAATTATCTGCACAATCTGAATTGCATTTGGGGTTTTTTGTGACTTCCAGTGTAATGTGTTCAGGCTTTTTTTATGTCATTCTTATATTGAAAGTTAGGTTGAATATTTAGTGTATTAAAAAGCTTTCTAACACTGAGTAAATAACTGAGTGTAATGTAGGGAATTAAAAAAGGCTATTAGCTTCTCAACTCCTTTCGAGAGGAAAAAGGGGATTTCATATAATTCTGACTGTGGTTCTCCTAAGATGCTTTGTATTCCTTTCAAATAATAATACATTATGTAAAAATAATCTCATTTAGAAATATTTTAGGTATTTTAAGAATTTTCTTTCTATTGAGAGAAGGGGTATGCAGGCAGCCTTTTCCCACATGCAAGCTTACTAGGAATCCTTACCACTTACTTTGAGTATTCAGCACTAAGTAAAGTATGTAAAAAAATATATTTGTTTTTCATGTTTGTGGATGAAATTCTATATACCCTTTCTTATATGCAGAGATGGCATCAAGACTATAGAAATTTCAGGGAAACAACCATGTTTCTCATGGTAGGATTGGAGTTTTTCCAAAAAAAGAGGTAAGTGGCATTATAGAACTCAAATGTGGTAGAGCACTTTGAAGGAAAAATGTAATATTGACAAGTAAAGCTATTTTTAAAATTAAGAATTGTTCAAGCATTTATTCGATCCATTAATATCTTCAGTCTTGCATCTACCTCAAAGTTTCCCACAACTTCCTTTTCTTAATCTCCATTTCTTCTTTCTGTATCAGGACATGTAGTCTTTTCAGAGCGCCTGCCATGTGCACCTGTATTCCTCTTTCTCTCCTGATCTAAGTGCTCTGGGTATCCTTCAGACATAAAAATCTTTCTTCTCTGTCATCACATGTGCACATATATTTATCTGCTTTCATCAGCAATCACAATTAGTCAAGTCCCCGTCTTATCCAGCTTTTGATTGGGTCTTCCCACAGAAGCAGTTTTGCCTTCTGCGTCTGTCCGAGCTGAAATTCCATCTGTGGTGGGTCAGGAAGGTCTTTGAAGGTCATGAAAAAAATACATATTTGAGGAAAACTATCAAGTGTAACTATCATACTTGTAGCTGATTCTTCTTAGCTCCGTGAGGCAATGGTGATTCTTTCCCTTCTCTTTTCCAACCAAGTCAGGAATTGTGGCTATATAAAATTGCTGACATTTATGCACTTAATGCACTATAGCTAAAACTTATACCGTGATGTACGACATGCAGCAAGGATGGTGATTACAGTATAAACGCCTCAAAGCATTCTGCAGAGGAGAGTCTTTGAAACAGAATTGTTCTAAAGTACCTCTTCCTCTCATGCCCAGCCAAAGGAACAAAATTATTAGCTGCCGAACATCTAATGGCTGACATCTGTTTGTGGGAAAATTGAGCTATCACATGATAGAAATTTTGACTGTGAAAGCAATTCTGCAGTCAATCACTGATTTTCCCTTATAACACGGTAGGAGAATTGTAGTGGGAATCAAACTTAATTTCTTGTGTGTATGTTGTGTAGTAAATTGCTTCATATTTCTTTTTCTTGTCTTGTATGCTCCCGAACAAGAAAGGCCCGAAACAAAACAGGAAAATTGATTGGAAAAGACACTGCCTTGTCTTTGTGACAAGCTAAGTCTTTGTATAGTGGCTAAAACAATGAGCCCGTAGTCCTGCTTTGTCTTCTGGTTGTTAGTGTGTAATACATAGTACATTCATTAATAATCTAAATTACAGTAGTAAGTCTTGAACAGCTCATGTACAAAGGGTGATCAGGAGATCAACCTGGCTTATTTGAAAAATAAACATAAACACTCTGGTGTTGCTTGATCCTTTAGGAGGCAAAAATGTCACAAACATTGGTGTGGTATAGAGGAACCCTCCTTGTTACTCTCGGACCTCATGCATGCTCTAGGTATGCAGGCAGGAAGAAAAGATATCCCAATTCTTTGGCACTGGGACTACAGGATGGCACCTTCTCCTGCAAAATACCAGTGTTTTCACTAATCTGCTTTTTACCATAATATATTCTGATTATGCCAGGGGGAGGGAGGGGAATACAGATTTCTGCTCTGCGCTGAACAGCATTTTTGGTGTAGTTTTCCTTTACATTAATTAGCAAAATCAGGATGGAGCATTTGTTATGAAACTTCTTTGTAATTTGGAAAATAAGCCTGTGATGACCAGTCTTACACTCTGATATTGGTCAGGAATAAAAAATACAATATTGTCAGACTAATTTTAACATCCAAAGAAGTGTCGCATTTATTCCCTTTGGGAAGAAATGCAATTTCATAAATGTTTCAAGAGGCACTTAATACAAAGATGGTAAGACTAGAGTTAAGCATGTTTAGAGGATGCATGAGGATCTGGGTATCCATTGACCTGCTCTAAAGGCATCTGTTGCAATTACGCACCCATATTTCAGCTACAGGCTCCCAAAGGACTGAGCTATTTACTGAGGTTCACATCTTGTACACTCTAGGGGGGCAGTGTTACAATCTTTATTCTGAAAACAAGACTAAATTGATGAACTCTCCCAGTTCTCTTACTAACACTGAAATAATAAAAATGTAACTTTAAAAATATTTATGAAAACAAAGACTTTCATGACCCTCATTAGCAGGACAGTTTTGAGGCTTTTTTTTTTTTTCAGAAATCCATCTCCCTCAGTCAACCAGTGTTTTAATAACACTAAATGATACCTAGCAGCACTCAGTCTCTAGCCAAAAGTGGGCCTTTATCCAGGTGGTCTCTGATTTCCTTAAACAATTGTACTGTGTTGAACAAACACAAAATCAGAATTAAAGAAGTAGTTTGGTTTATCTTCTTCGTGCCTACTTTCAGCATTCATTCACAATCCCTTCTGGTGGAGGACAAGGGCCTCTTTTCACTGCAGGTGGAGAATTATGGGGTCTTTCAGGCATATCTCCTCTGACTGTAGTATGGAGTGGGAACCTGCTGTGGCTGAGATGGACACAGCCAGCTAGCTAATCAACCTTGGCAGGTTTTACCTGCAGCTCACTCTTGTGGTAGTAACTGAAAAGTGAACAAACTGTAGACTTTAGCAGTTGCCTTTTAAGTTTCTTGGAAAGCCAATACAGTTTTTCAATTTTGTCTGAAATACCTTTTTCAAAACAGTGCTAAAATTTAGCTAACCTATGCTTTCTGCATCTTTTCCAAAGCTGAGACTCAGCGAGCTCTGTAATTCTGTGAGCAGCTTCAGTGATTTTAGGTTTAAGGCTTAAGCTTCATAGGCTGGAGCTTATATGCACTTCAGGTGTGAGAAGGCAGAATCTGCTGGCTAATTTACAGCGTAGTTGGTTGTTCTGGGAAAAGGTCATACAGCTAGGGGGAAGGAACAGTACGAGAGGGACTGGGAATAAGGCCACTACCGGCAGCAAGTTTTTAATTTGGATTAATTGAGTTATTGACACTGTAATTTCAACCTGCAGTTTCACAAATAACTGAACTAAGAATAGAAAGGGAGAGAAGGTCCTGCTCCTCTGTCTTTATATTCAGCAATTACAGTTGCTTGCAATCATCTTCTCCCCTTTTCTCCTACATTAAGTTTTCTGCTGTCTGGTCAGTTGTGTTGGTGATCAGTGGTGTGAAGAGTTTCCATGGGCAGGAAAAATGGACTTCAGGTGAGGGTAATAGGACTTCTTTTAATGAAAGCATGGCTTTGTACTTTGAGGACAAAAAGGCAGAGAACAATGTCCTTGTAATGTAATACATTAATTACTTAGGAATAAATTCTTAGAATCGCAAGGGACTATGAGCAGATCTCATGGTAGAAGAAATAACTTCATAGTAGATTCTGAAATTGTGGTGTTGGGCTTAATCTTATTCTAAACAAGGATATGAGAAGGTAAATCTTCAAGGAACCATTGCTATTTCAAGTAGCCTTTTCCCTTCTTTTTATGGTGTATCATTGGGAGGCATTACTGTAAGCTTGAGTTTGTCTGCTTTGGAAAATTCCGACATATATTTTTCACGTATGCCCTGTGTGTTCTCACGCATAAATTTTTAGCCATTTTTAGTAGTTTGGTAGTTTGATTTTGGTAGTTTAAACCTTAACTATGACCTCCTGTACTCAGCAGGAGTGAGTGGGTGCACAATGTAGTGTTCCTCTAATGCTCCATTAGAAAAATTCTCTTCCTAGATTTTTTTTTTTTTAGTTTGAATAAAAATGATATTCCTAACTGCCTGTTTTTAGGGTATCTGCCCGAACTGCTTTCAGTGGCTGTCTGTCATTACTGGGTTTCTGTAAGTCAGAGAATTAACAATGTAAAATGTTCCCTGGAAATGGTATGCAGCACTGTGAAGGGAGATTGTTAACCTGTGTGTGAAGCCATCTCTGTTGATTATGAACTGTTAGGTTCTTAAGTTGTCTGTTACTTCTCCTTTACCAGTTAGGCATGTATTTATCTTCTACATTTAAAGACAGAAGAACAATCTGTCAACACTTACGCTTTTGTAATGCTGTTGTGGCTTCTTCCATCACTTTAGACTTAAATAGTTTGTAAGAACTTACAGTTAGTGAAGCTAAAAATTTACAGTTTATTTTTTAAAACTAAGGTGACAGCCTTAAATATTATTTGTTAAGGTATAGAATGGTATCACAATATATATGGCAACAGAAGATCAAACCTAATATGACATAAATGCATACAGGAAAAATTAAGTTTTCATGTATACACAAGGCTAATCCAAAGCTATTTTTGAAGTGAGTGAAATGATATCCATTGGTTTCAGTGAGCTTTGGAACAGACTTCATGTGCAAGTGGACTAAGCTGATAATAATAAATTGTTCTAATGTGCATAAAAGATGAAATTGTGTAGTAGAAAAAACACTATTATGGTGGGGAGGGGTGGACTTACAGTCAAACAAGTAAGTAAACTTGCCTATCTTGTGAAGAGAAAAATAGTTAGCTTGAAATAGGTGGTACTTGGGTGTTGCATCTAATGTTTTCGTTTCTTTACTTCAGCTATATGGAAGCCTTGCTCTACCTTATCTATGCTTACCAGAATAACAAAGAACTCTTGTCCAAAGGCCCATACAGAGGGCATGATGAAGAGCTGATATCTCACTACAGACGAGAATGTTTGCTAGTAAGTGAAGAGTGATGTATGTTTCCAAAAGTTGACCTTGCTGCATAGCTTTAACAAAATTAATTAGTAGAAAACTGTTGCCATCATCTAAAACAAAACCAAAACCAACACCAACCAAAAACCCCTTTCATTAACAAGCTAATACTTCAGACTTGTGTAAGGAAGAAAATGCAAAAGTAAGATGGAAAACATGATTTCCATTTTTTTTGAATAATCAATCATCATCTTTATGACTGTAAATAGTATGCTCACTGCCATAATTTCTGGGCAACAGTTGACAGCACTGGTGAGCAGACTTGCCCTGTTGCCACAGTTGTGATGGGGAGACAAAGATGGGAAGAGACATCAGCGGAAAACAAGTTGTTTTTTTTTTTCCTTCATTATGTTGCTTTTAGCAATAGTGGGAAAACAAAAGCAGGTGATAGGACCTCAGTCTTCAAAAAGAACAGTGTTTAAAAAGAACAAAAGGTTGGGTTGGCAGGTATCAAATGAAGTAGCCTGTGGAATAGCACAAGATCAAGTGGTTTAATAGAGCATATGCATCATGGCTGTAAATGTTAAAGCTCAACTGTGGTTAATACAAATTACCGGGTAGCTTTGTAGGAAGACTGTTCTTTAAATCAAACAGAAACTGATGCATGGTGGAATGTGAAATGCTGTATACTTAAAGGCTCTCATTTTTTTGTGGTGGTTTATGAAGAAACTAAATGAACATGCTGCAGCACTGTTTGAATCAGGAGATGATCAGGAAGTAAATAATGGCCTGATCATTATGAATGAGCTTATTGTCCCGTGTTTGCCATTACTACTGGTGGATGAAATGGAAGAAAAAGATATTGTTGCTGTGGAAGATATGAGAAACCGTTGGTGTTCCTATCTTGGACAAGAAATGGAACGTAAGTCATTTATTCATTAAGGTAAAAGGCCCTCGCACACCCTTTTCAATATCTTGAATTGAGAGTATACCTTTTGTGCCTTGGTAATGTATTTTGAGCTATCTTGACTTTTGAATAATCCTGTACACATTTAAATATACAGTTTTTCCATATATTGCATCGGGGTATAAGGCCTTAAAGGAAACATACTTTTGGAATGGAAAAACATTTGTGGTGTTAGACCGATTGAAGGGGCATTTATATTAACATCTTACTAGGAATTGGTATGTCCTAGTTATTGCTGGCAGTCCTGAAGAAAGCTGATTATTCTAAGTAAAACTCCTCCTCTTCCTACCCGCCAGTTAAAAAAAAAAGTCAGTGTTGGGCAGAAAAAGGAGAATTAATTCCACATGCAGATGTAAATGCTTATGTTTTATTTTCTTGTTTTATTTGCAGCTAACTTGCAAGAAAAGCTGACAGATTTCCTGCCAAAACTGCTAGATTGTTCTACAGAGATTAAAGGTTTCAATGACCCGCCAAAGTTACCCTCCTACTCCACACACGAACTGTGTGAAAGATATGCCCGAATCATGTTGTCACTCAGTCGAACTCCAGCCGATGGAAGATAAATTCTGCAACCTTTCGAAGCACATTGTATAAACTTTTTAGTTCTTAAACCTTGCCTTCCTGTCACAGGGTTTGCTTGTTGCTGCTATAGTTTTTAACTTTTTTATTTTAATAACTGCAGAAGAGAAATGACTGTACAAACTTTAGCCAGACTGCAAACAGTTAAAGCTGAGAATCGCATGGCGCTCAGTCGTTTCAACCAGAATTGATGCAACATGCAAGTCTGACCGTTATGGCAAAACTGCTTTTTTGCCACTTACCTGTTACAGTATTACTTTGCTTTTATCTTAAGATCCTTTACTTTTATCAACAGCTGTCTGGATCATTTTGTGACTGCAACTACTTTAAGTGTCCAGTGCTGTGTAAATACATGGTACTTGGTAGCTTGTAAATGAAATTAAAAAATAAAGTTTTATTTATGGCTACTTCTGTGTTTTTAAGCAGATACCTTGTATATTAGTGCAAAATACGGGTATTTTTAGAAAAGATACAGTATATTGATGGGTTACTCAATTTTATAGACAAGGTTCTTCAGGATTTATGGCCAGTTTGGTTACAGGTAGTTGGAGATTACTGTATGTGAATATATTGAAACACTGTCACAGTATTATACACTTTTTTTGTGTATTCTTCACTGATGTGTATAGTACTGCACCTGAACACTTCTGTGTGTGTGGCCGTGACAAGACTTTTCTGTGGCTTCTGAAGCAAAACAGTAATGGCACCTTGCTTCTAGTCTTAGATAAAAAAATAGAAAAAAAATTAAAAGTATTTTCTGCAGAAATATATTACACCCTCTGAGCAAAATTTCTAGAAATTGATTTAAGCAGGGGAAGTAAAGGTTTTAAAAAAAGTGGAATTTGTGAAGATTAAGAATTAATCCTTTTATTTTTTAATTGGTATTTTAGTCATGTAAGTGACCAGAAATAAAACCTTACATGAATTTCGTACTTGAAATGGGTTGCTATTGTTGCAACAAAATATCTTAAAAATCTTCTATCTGTCCTAATTAAATTTCTATTGGAACTGAAAGAAAAGGTCTATAGGACTTGTTTTGTAAAATTGAAATGCTGTCTGGTTTTAATTAAGAAACCTAATTATTTGGTGGAAAAAGAAATTTAATGCGTCCTTATTTAATTCTGTTACCTGAGAATATAGAGAACTTTGTGTTAGAACAGTAAAATATGTGAATATTTGTTTGTATCTTTTTATTGGAGTGGCACTCAACTTTTCATTACAGGCTCTTAAGTGGTGTTTATTTGAATATCTGCTAATAAAAAAACATAGAGGGAGGGAAGGAGTGGTTAAGTTCAGAACACCTAGAAATGTAGCGGGCATAAATAGTAGGGCATAATATATGCATCTCATATGCAAAAAGAGTCAGAGTTCAATCTTAGTACATATCAGTCTTGAAAGTTTTTCACTCGTGAGAGATACTGGGTCACAATATACAGCTAATAGAGTTTAGCCTTGAATTCCAAATCTTCTTAGGGATATTTTCCTCTTCTGTTTTCAGTATTGGGGTGCTCCATGCTTTGTCAAGCTATCCATTTACTTTATCAATTTTTTTTAAAGATTATTGAACTCTAAGTGCAGTAGTACTCAGGAGGAGCCTTTTTTAGTTCTGAAACAATTTATGTGTGAAATATCACCTTTCATGGAAAAAGATATGCATATTATGAAAAGGGTGAAGGTGCATTTTAAAAGATTTTACATTTTACATCTGTTGCACTTTGAAGCTCAAGAATATACTTAGCACTGTGTATTTTTAAACATTTTGAACAGATCAGACTTCTCATTTGCCTTTTTCAATAATGGTAAAAACAACTAAAAGTGAAAGAGCAATTTTATTTCTTTGCTAACAGGTTTTGAATTCGAATGTTTGTGAAAACTTTTAAGGAAAGCTCCCCTCTAACCCTGCAGGAACCAGTTACCCTTATCATCTGTGTAATCTTCCGTGGCAAACACAGGGGAAAAGGCACTCTTTCTAAGGTAAAAGAGGAAGAAAGTGTTTCACTTGGGAAGGATATCTTAAGATATTTAAATTAAAAGGAGGCAAGCAAGGAAGAGATTATTTATTCTGTTTCCATTTTTTTTCAGTTTCTTAAAGTATGAAACTAATCCATTGTAGTTCATAATGCTGAACATAAATATGTAATTTAATTAAATTTCATTTGTAATGACTTGAATTTTTTAGTTGAATTGAGATTGTGTCTAGTATAGTAGAAATAAATATATATGTATTTTACTATTTTAGTATCTTTTAAATATCTTGTATGAATCTAAACCTTCAGTTAAATCATTAAGGTATTATTTTGTCTTTAAAACTTTGCTTTTTTCACTTCAATAAGATAGCTTATAGCTTGCATTCACAATGCCTATCACAAAAACTATACAAGTAACTGTTCAATGTAGTGAAGCATACAGTTCCCTTGGCTGCTTAATAATCTTTGACTGAATGACAAAAGTAGATACTTCTCTTCAGTATGGGAACTGTGAGACTTTTATCAGGCTTTTTTCAGTTTGTAAACCAGAAAAAGATTAAGGGAGTTAAACCCAAATTCATTTACTAAATCACCTGCACCACCAATTAAATGCAAGGGTGTTTTTTTTCTGGATGTTGCTTCATAGTGTGGAGGACCCTGAAGGCACTGCAGTCTTTCAGTTATGTGCCCTCCGCCCCCTGCCCCGCTCCTTTTTTTCCCACTCAACAATGTGTTGTCTTTTTATCTGGCCCATCATGTTGCGGCACTTTACCTGATATTTTGGTAGTATGAAAAGCCCTGTTGATTCTAGTTAAAGCTGCTATAGCAGATACGTCAGTTCTAGCCTAGCAGAAGACCACAAGAAGCAGCAGAATTAATCTGAACAAATGAAGAGAGTTGATGAAGTTGGTTTGTGCTTCTTGGATGTGGTGATACTTGAAATCACACCAGACGCCAGGGGGCAGACTAGACCTTCGGGTTGCTTTGTGGACAATCTGTACTTTAACTGCGGTGAATTTCCAGAGTGAACAGATTTGCTCTAGAAAATGTGAAGTACAAGCATAGTCAAAAGCATATGCTTTCACATTCAAGCATTAAAAAACCATGTCTGTATTAAATACCTTTCAGATTATTTTTAGGCTACTCCAGTATGCATGTGAAGACTGCAGTTGCAGAAGGGTACCTGACATAAACAGTGGCACACAGGAAACAATCTAATACTGTCCAACAAACATAAAGGTCCATAAGGAGAGACAATGGTGGTGGTTTATATTCTTTGTTTTGTGCTGTTTCCTTTTCTTAAAATCCAGTGAGTCTAAGTGTCTGTGGGAGGCCTTATATAAACCCAAGCTAAGAATGTTGATGAAAAAAAGGCATCATTCTAAGTGTACCTCATCTCTGCAGCATTTTCCAACATAAATATGTACATTAATTTTTTAAAAAATATATTCTGATTTTGTGTGTAGAAGGATGCAAGAAGAGTGGGCATCAGTCATGGCACTGAGAGAAAAGTAGTTGCGTCTTTCCATTACTTGCTTCTGGAGAGGATATTAATACAGATACAAAAAGGCTCTTATCCAGAGAGGTCTTAAGCAAAATGTAGTATGTAGAATGTAAAAGGGGAGTGATTCTTTCAAGTGAAACAGAATTATTTTTTGTGTAATTGATATCCAATTTTCCTCTACATGTTGTGTCTTTGAAGATCTTTTGAAGCCCTGGGCTTGATGGATAAGCTGTTAACTGAAAACACTCTTAATTCCTATGGAACATCTTTCTTTGTAGGCAAACTAACGGTATCAGTATTCCCCGAGTTGAGTTGCCATCAGCAGAACGTTCCTGCTTGGGTCAGCTTTTGTGTTTCAATTTTAATCCTTATGGGAACAAAGCCATAAAAGTTTTGCAGGCACCTGTATTTCTTATAGCTGCAGCCATTGCTACTGTACATATGTGTACTCCAATTTCATTGTCGTGCCCTTAAAATTTTGGACTTGGCTACAGACTTTCCTTCACCATGAATTTCAGATCTTCATTGTAAGTAGCAGGAAGATACACTTGTCAGGAACAGCTTCTTGAGGCAGCACTTTGAAAGAATAGCTTGACTTGCTTCCATCGACCCAATTGATTCCCTTCTCACAGGGTGGGAAATATGTAGTGAGAAAGGATTATTTTCAGAATGGCATTCACTGGATGGATTAATCATGAACATTAAGGATATGGTCATCCTTCATCTCTCCCTTCATATGTTAATTGAAGTACCACTCAAATAAAGATTTGGGCTCCATGGTTCTTTTCAGTAACTCTTTTTATTTGTTACTGCCCTTCTGCGCTGTTAGTCCCCATTTAAGTCACTCGAATATCCACTTTCCAGGCTTTCTAGCTTTAGTTTTTGCTTCACCATCAGCTAGTCTAACCACTGTGCCTTCACTACCAGGTGGAGCTAGGAATACGGAACCAGGATTATTCGGCTTCCATCTGATTAGTGAGTGCTTGGATTTTCACCTCTGCAGGCTCCTGAGTGCTTCTGTGTTTTAAGAACTGACTCCCCCTCCCCTTTTTCTTGGTCCAGTTTAATCCTGTTATTCAAATGCCTTGCACTAGGCAAGTAAAACAGCACTTAATGTTGTTTGCTATTATTCTTGTCTCTTCGGCTAAAGACAGTGACGTCTCTGTGTTATCGGGCGTTGTAGTGCTTTGTGTTCTATGTTTAATTGAAATTAAAAGTGATGGAGCTAATTACCTGCTGGCTGTAGTTGACAGAGAAGAGCCATAATGATGTTTTCTAGTTAATAACAAAGTAAAAATAAATATTTTCTCCCTTGACACAGTGCCCCACAAGATTAGGAAAGCTGCATATCTTTTCGAAGAAAATAGAAGCCATTAGGTAAAATCTGGCAAGTGTTAAAACTGGCCATAATACCTTAGGCATGGATAGCATGTTTGTTCTCCTGTCTTTGTTCCTGGAGTAGGCATACAGCTGAGAATACTGACTTCAGAAGTATTTATGATGGATTTTTATCTGCTTTGTAATAATTTTATGGGTATTTTGCTTTATTTATGTTTGCTTTAAAGAGGCTTGTTTTGTAAACGCATGTCAGGTCTTGGTGATAAGCAAGAAAGTATGGTGACTTCAGATGGCTATTTTCAGAAGTTCAGTGAAGTTGTGAAACTTTGCAGTTATCTCTGTCCTGTTACCTGGCTAACTCCCCGCTGCCCCCAACCAAAGTACTCTTGAAACTAAGTAGTGGGCTCAGGGCAGTCTCCAGTGTTCTTTTCTTTTTTTCCTTTTTGACATTTTTTCTTTTTTAATTGTTTTTTTATTATTTGTCTGGTTTTTTCTTTTTTTTTTCTTTTGGTTGTTGGGGTGGGTTTTTTGTTGGTTGTTGTTGTTGTTTTTAAATTGAGGCAAAAATTAGTTGTTTGGCAAAGAGTTTTACAAGAGGTCTAAGGTAGCTACCAAATACTGGTAAGCTCTGGCTAAGAGAGGCTAGTAAGTAATATAGCCAGTTTTGAACTAATCTGTCTCGTGTTACTTCTGCTGTTAAAATGGAATAATTTCGTTTTAAGTGGTGTGCTAGTGGTTATAAGTGCTGTTTACAAGGCCTCTATAAATGAGTATTGCACAAAGAGTGTCTAAAGGGAAGTGCTGGACTATGAGTAAATGCTGAGGGCTTTTAAGTACTGTAGTCTTACACTTCTTTCCAGAGTGAAGGTTTTGTGGAGTTTGATTCCAGCAGAGATCAGAAAAGAAATGAGCGGTGTTACCAATTACGGAAACACGAGATGTGGACAGAGCTATTCCATGAGGATTTCTGCAGAGCACGAGAGTGAAGGCCGCTGCGTTCCCTATCTTGCATTTGATCAACCACAGGCTCTTTGCCCAGAGGGGACTCAATGCTTCTCAGCAATGTAGGCAAAGCTGGGTTTGGCCATGAGAGATGCAGGAGCAGGGCTCCCTTCTGCTGTAGAACAGGGAGCAGAAACAGGCACAGTTTGGACAGGAGCCCTAGGGAGCCAGGCATGCCTTTTCTGGCAGTGGAAAGGATGGCAACAGTTGGGAGAAGCCCACTCTTTTCCGTTGGAGTCACTGTCTACACACTGGCCGTTCCCCTCCTTCCCCTTGTCATCGGCAGAACTGCAACTCCAGGTTCATGCATTGGTGGAGCGGGCGCAGAGCTGACTCGTCTGTCCACCAGCAGTTTGCTTCCTTGGCAGTGTGCCTGCTCTGCCATTCTCCTGTTTAGTGTCACACCTGCAAGCTCATTTTTACTTTTTTTAAGGCCTTTCTGAGCCTCTCCTTTCTAGGATACTAGCCCCATTGGATAAGTGATGTTCTTGCTTCCTAAGCAGTGAAGTGGGGGATCTTACAGTAAACCTCTACTCGACAGAATCCAGCTCACCCAGTAGACTCAGCTACACTGTAATTGACTGGCTCATGGCCATGTCTATGTATAGATGGATACGTATAGAAGGATATACATGAAAGTATATCCTTCCTTCAAATTTTACAGCATTTTCAGAGTTTGTCAGGTATTGCTTGTATTTCAGCTCACTGGTTTAGAGATCTTTGGAGGGCCTGGCTCCTTCCCCTCCCTTCACTTGTAATGCTTCCCCTGGAAAGTAGTTCCCAGTAACAAGAAACCTGTATGTCATGATACTGCAAAAGTGTATTTGGAATAAAACTTTTGGTCTTACAGCCGTCTCGGGCAGCATTAAGAGGCACAAGATTGTAATGGGATAGCTTCTCTGGAGGTCTGTGGTCTTTTCCCTGCAGGTAACGATGGAGCTCCCTGTACCACTTGGTGCAGTTAGACTTGGCACCAGAGTTTGACACCAGCACAGCGTGCTGTCGTGGAATAGTTTTCATGGTTCTGCAGAGTAATAACAAATATCCTGACAGCATGTGCAGAAGGGTTGTGTAGGAGATTATCAGGTTGCATATGTGAAGCTACTTCTACAAGTTAAGTCCCTGAGTTACAAATTTCAGTATTAATTGTAGGCTTCCTACACCAGAGAAGGACAAACACTTGGGTTAAAATGACATCGGACAGACTGCAAATGAACACAGATGTGTTGGAACTGAAACCTTTGTTTTCTAAAAAATCTTACATGGTGACAGCTGAACAATGAGGAGCACAGTTAACGTATTTGAAGTTTCCTATTTGTTAAGTTCTGACCAAGCTCTTACTTATTGTATTACAGTATTTTAAAAGTTTCTTATCTTAAATTGCCCCTCTCTCTAAACTATGAATCTGGAAGTTTTGAATGCTCGGTGACAATCTATACATAATTGTGGTTTGTTTGTTTTGGGTTTTTTTTAACTTTCCTATTGAGCTCTCCAGCTGACCTACATAGGAAATAATTTTAAATGAATGTATTAATTTGGACAGCCTTCCTTCTTTTAAGTGTATAAACCATACGTATTATGGACAACGCTTTTACATAGCAGATTTACAGTGCCTGTGGGTTTTGCCTGGACGGGGTTTGCTTTGTTTTTATGCCTGTCATACTTTTAAATGTTTTCTGGAGAGTGTAGTTGTGCAGGTGATCCCTGCAGAGCTGCTGATGATGCACTGTCTGGGGGGAATAGGGTCTGCTAGGGCCCCCTCCCTTAAAAACGTGAATACTTCTGTCAGCGCTGGGGACAGCCGGGCCCCAGGGGCAGCTGTGGCGTTTCAATCCCAGGGGAAAAGGATTCTCAGATACTTTACATTTCCTCTGCCTGCACAGAGTCACCGGCAGGCCCAAAGCCCGGCGCGGGCTGAGGAGAGGCGGCAGCACAGCAGCAGGCGGCTCGGGGCGCGGTTCCGGGAGCCCTGGGGCTGCAGCTCCCCTCAGGCAAAGGCCCCCGAGCCCCGGCGGGCAGCATGTCCCGCACCCCGCCCTTCGAGGCCCGTTTCCCCTCACCTTCGTTCTTCAACACCCCGGCGTAGTCATTAGGGCGCGATGACAACCTTGCCCTGGCCCGGGAGAGCCGCAAGCCGCCCTCCCGCCGCCTACCCGGGTGCCACGGCCGCTCCCAGGGCCGGCCCCCGCCTAGCCCCTCGGGGGTGGGGGGCAGCCCCGGCCGCCGCCGCTGCGGATCTGGAGCGACACCTGCTGGCCGGCGGCCGCCACTGATGCGGGCCCGCGGCGGGGAGGAGGGAGCGTGGGCACCTCTGGGGGCGTTCTCCTCTTTTCTGCGAGTCTGGGCGGGCCGAGGAGGGTAGCGGTGTCCGCTGCTCGCTTCTCCTGGCTTGTAGCGGGATGCCGAGAGGGAGTTCTCCTCGGTGTGCTGTTCCTGAATGAGCACCGGAGTTGCTGGAGCCGCTGAGCGGCTCGGGGGGTGTAAAAGCCGCTGTGTTTGCCGGCGGCGGGTGCTGGGCTCTGCTCTGCCCGGGCAGAAAGGCAGCTTTTTGCTGATGTCTTTATGCCAACCAGAACAGTTTCTTTCTTTCCTTGGTCTCGACACTTGGTGTAGGTTTTACCACAAGTAGTTTCCCTTCTGTCAGGGTAGGCGGCTGCTTTCCGTGCTTTGCTCTAGTGGCTGTAGTTAGTGTTGACGTTCATACTGAACATTTTTCTGATTTTAAAACGTTTATAGCGACCGGTCCTTTTGCTCTGGAATTCCCTTTTTGGTTGGTACCAATCCCGTGGCCTTGGCAGGAGGTACCAGCTCCCAGAAGCGTTCCTAGGGAACTGGTGGGGCTGTCTGAGGCCCCAGGGTGCCTGTGAACAGGAGAATCAAGGATAGTTTGTTAGAAGATGTTTACAAACAACCTGACATATTGTGAATTTAATCTTTTTACCTTGATGTTGTGTGCTAATGGCAGATCCATATTAGCCATGTGCTGGAAGTTCTCAGGAGCTTTTGTCAAGGGTTTTTTTTTTTAAGTTTCTAGGAAAACAGGTATTTCGGTCATTTTTAACGGCTGCTATTGATGCCTAGCAGGGAAGAGAAAGGATAGTCTATGAAATGTTGGAATGGTATTTCGGTGAATGCCTAGAGCCAGTTACTGACTAACTAGTTAGTGGGCTAGTAACTAACTAACTAACAGATTTCTTGCCTGTTTGGAAATGCATACATGTAAGGAAGCAATTGTGAAAACCAGAGGATCTGTCTTGGTCTAAGTCACAAAGGAAAAAGTCCACAGAAATACTTGAATGAAGAAATAAAATTGCTGTCTATAATTGTAGGCGCTGTGTTTTATCTGGTTTGCTAGAACAGTAGCAGTTACTTTTGACCAAGTGTGCCATGCTAGCTGCTCCAAAAATGGCCAGTTTGCCTCTAGTCTGGCATGTACGGCAGTGTCCTCTACCTGCTTTATCAGCGTCACAATACCTCGGTCAGTGAGACTGGTACACAAGGTCTATGGCTTGAGATTTTCTTTTGTGTTTGAACTTGCTCTGAAACAGGTGTCATTGCAGTGCCTACCTGAAAACGAAGCTGATCGGAGGTCTCCAGCATCCTATTCAGTGCTTAAGTGGAAAGGAAGAAGGAGTTAATCTTTATTGTATTCACCTAGTTTGAGATTTAGTAGGCAGACCAAAGATTACTTTAGCTAATTAGACTCTCTAATTGGATTTTAGAAGTTATTAACCTTTTAAATAGGCTCTCCAGAATGGTATGTCAGCATGTACTGAGCTAATTTTCAGCGAGCTATTGGTTCCACTTACAGGGCTGACAAGCAGAGGACAGGCAAGGGTCAGGTCTCCTCCTCCTCCTTTTTGAAGGGAGGGCAGGAAAACGTCTGTGGCCCTGCTCTGCCATGACCAGGGGTGCAGGAAAGGAAGGTGTTGCTCTGGCAGCGAGCGCACAAGTGCAGGTTCTCAGCAGGTGTGTGCCCAGATAGCTATCTGCCTTCCTTCTGCTTTGCCTTATCGCTAGTGAAACTAGCTGGGGTTTTACCAAGAGGCTGAATGAAGAAAACTCTCCCAAGTGAAAGTTTTTCTGTCCTTTGACTCCATCTTGCCTTTGTGTTTGCCTTTCCTGTGTCATGTACTACAACATTCTTCATCCCACAGACAGTAAAGAGTTCCTTCTACACAAAACATTGAGATGCATATTACGGAGTACTGAAAACGACTGGCCAAAGTTGTGGTGGGGTCAAAAGCTACAAAGCAGCATAATGTTTGCTGCACATACTGTAAGGTATGATTAGTCTTGTACAATTTTTGGACCAGGACTGCTGAATGACTTTTTGATTCTTGATGAATGTAAGTGGTCCTCAATGTTTGCTCCTCTGTGCCACGTATGCAAGGCCAAAATACTATATGAAAATGTCAGAGAGAACCCAAGGTGTTTAGACATACTCATGCTCAAAATCATGAAGGTGGATGGAATTTAGGTCCTCTGTAGCATATCTACAAGAGCTTTCCTGCAAGTATTTCTCCTCACATGTTGTGCTTTTTCTTTCTTATCTTAACAGTCTAGCAGTATATAAAGTCATATGGTCAGGAAAGAAGATATATGTTTATTTGCTCAAACTTGCCCTATTAAATATTACCCAAATTTACAGCACAAAAATCTCTCAGATATTCAGTTTTCGTATATCAACGAGAAGTTTAAAAACCCCAGCTCTCAAGATCCGTTGCATTTTTCTTTCTTGCTGAAATAAATACTTTTCCACTGCTTGTAAGTTGTAGCACTCTGTGAGAGCTGGAGAACTGAGGCTAGCATGAGGCCAGCTGTGATGTCCACGATGAAGAGCTGCTACTTGATGGGTTTCATGAATGCAGCAGCTGCTCTGTCCTTGCTGCTTTCCTTCCTGTTTTCTTGGCCAATTATGTTTTTCTACCTGCTACACAGAGCTCAGCCTTACTGTCCCAGCCGTGTCACGCTGCGGATTGCTGGCAGCACATCATACAGCTGTCAGCCTGGTGATGATGGACTTCCGTCACTTTGCAAAGGGAAAGCTCGAGGGCTGACAGCAGTCCTCAGCTGCCAGCCTGCTCTATCAAAAACCTGGCACTGAATAGAAGGAAATATGTCATGCTTCTAGTGCTGAGCTTTTTCCGTAGTTCCGCTTCCAAATGTCTTGCTGAAAAGTAGCAGTAGCTTTCTTCAGTTGCGTATCATGCTCGTTGTAAAATATTCAGAGAGAAGGTTTGCCAAAAGTCAAGGATGGAGTTAGTGCATGCAGTAATAATGCTCAGTTCTTTTGTCACATGGATCTTTGTTCTTCGTGTGCAAGTTTGCTGGGTTCAGCCTGGAGTGAGCAACCTGTAGCCAGGCTGAGATACAGGATTTTTCTTAATGGAGTACCTACAGCAGTGGGAGATGTAAAAGAAAAACAGCATTTTTTTAAATACACACCCGACAAAAAGTACTTTACCTGCCCTAATGTTATTGGCAGCGATATGCATGCCTTGCTGCAGACTAGAAGTGCAGTCAATTGTTTTTTGTCATTATAGTCTTTGTTTTTGCTGTTATTAAGGCCTTTCTAGACTATATTGGGAGATTTGTGGACTGCTTCACTGCCCTGTGTGTTAAAACAAACATTGTGCAGCACTATCCCTTCTTCATATATCAAGGCTTGTAAGTCTCTTGTGTGGTTTATTCAGCAAAATTTATGCTGTAATGGAAATGTTCAGTGGGAATATGTAGTTGTGACCTGTACAGTCTGAAAAGGTGCATGCTTGGAAAAATCTTAGTGTGATGTGTTGCAATGAGGGGTTATAAAAGTATGAAAAATAGATTCGTGCCCTCTTCCTCCTCTGAAAGATCGATTATGCACTTCTTGGAAACATGCTTTCAATTTTAGAGAACCAAGTATTGTGTGTCGTGGTTTATGAGTAGGCATTCCTGAGCAAAACCAGCCCTTCGGCATTTGGCCCCGACACTCACTTGAGGCAGGGAGGAACACAAAACTTGGAGGTGTGTAGTCTCATCATCTCCTTCTGGTTTGTGTTGGAGTATATTCTTGAAACCCCAGCTGAGAGGAGTTTTGTTGTCTGTGTACTGAAATCATTACCAGTAAGAGTGAATACCTATCTTGAACATCTTTTAATTTTAAAAGACGGAGTGGAGAAATGTATGTCCTCCCCAGTGTATCACAAGGAAGCTGAGCAGAAATAAAAGAAAAATAAGGATAGGCCATGTGTTTGAGGACTACATTTCTGGTCGGGGTATTGAATCTTACTTGTAGAACCCCAAGCTTCTAGAGAAGCTGGTGGAATGCTCCCTCTTTCCCTCGCAAGAAAGACTAAAATACGTTAAAACCAAGTCTTGATTATGCACCATCAAGCCATTCTTTGTCTGTTCCTCCAATAGATTAGACAGAACAGTTGCTGGCTGTACTCTGGGATTGGCATAAATATGATTCTTCCTCCACAAAGAAGAAATGGAATATACTGTATGTTCAGAAAGACAAAAGCCTTCAGACAAACATTTTGATGAGTTATGGATGGCTGTAGTTTGCCATGTGAGCAAATTTGTTTGCAAGGGCTCGGTGGTTCCATCTTGAAAGCCAATAATCAATTTTTTTGTTCAAAGCTCCTCATACCACTGCAAATACACAACCTTAAAAATGATTTGAAGATCTTTTTGATTTAAAAAAAAAAAATTTTAAAAATCACTTTCAAAAGTAATGAAGCATAGGAAAACTATTAAAAAAACCAAAAAATCTATAGAGATACGAGGTCAAATACAGGTATACAGGTTTTGGAGTGCTATATGGAACAAACACACGTTTCAGAACGTTAGTTAGCCCTTGGTATCTTCTATATTCACACTCCAAATTTAATCTGTGTTTCTTCTCTTGAATAACATTGCCACTTTATAGGTAATATGAAAGAAAATGTTATTTACAATATAGGTGAAGGCAGAATAGCACTCATTTTAGAATAACTGTAATGTCAAAGCCAATTAAAATTCAATTTTATTATGCTGATATTAAAACTATTGGAGTGTATGCACCCTAGGGAATTACTCAGCTATTAGCTATCTCTGTACTAAATGGAATTTTAGCCAAGCTATTTTTGGGGGTAAATACTAAAGATAAAATGGGACTTAAACTGTCATTTTCAGCTTCTAGTTTGTATGTTTTTTCCTCTGTTAAAGCCTTTTGTCCTGAGTGAACTGTAATATTCCAGAGATCAGAAGTGTTTTGTGCGTGGCTTTTTGCATGGCTACCATGGATCACTGTTTGTATAAACAGCAGCAGCAACTTGGATACCAATCCAAAACAACCTTGTTGAAATGACCATTTAGTGGTAACTGGTCCCGGGATCCAGCTTTTACTCCTTATTTAGCTGTACTTCACTCCTCTTGAAGGAGGGGGAAAAAAAACCCAACAGATTTGCTGCCATCGCTCACGTCAGAATTAGCTGCTTTCCAGTCCTCTTGGTCGTAGCAGATCAAACTGCTGTGCAAACTCCTCTTGTGAGTAGGTGGCATAAACACCCTGAGACAGCTCCTTCTTCGTGATCCCTGAAAAGTTTAGAAGAGAGAGGACTGAGTCTGGAGTCACTACTGCCTTACTGATTCAGCTGCAGAAACCAGAGAGGTTCACAGGAGTTGTTTTCACGCAGTTGACGCTTCCTTGCAAAAATCCTCCGCAGTGGGCAGCAAAATTGCTAGGAAGCACCCTGAGCCCATTGCCTTGCCAGGACGGACTTCTGCTGTGGTACTGACGTTTAAGGAAGATGAGGTCTAGCTGTCTTTAGGCCTGTTAGTTTCTGGTGTTAAGTGCTTCTGGTACTCTTTGAAAAATAATAATAATAACCACTACCACTATGTCAATATTTTGCTTTACAAACTGGTGCTGAATGTACTCCTGTAATTTCCTCCTCCAATTCTCAGAGGTAAATGCCCTTCTTGATTTCAAGGTGGAGGAAATGTGCAGTTTTGAATCCCATTTTTGGAAATCCTATTATCTCTGTAATTATGGAAGGCAGAGAGTACCATTAGACATATGTAAAAGATTATTTTCTTTTGCTTTCTCTACGGCAGGCCCAACTGCTTTTTCTAAAATTCAGCAAATTGAGGAAAAGTTTTAAGGGCCAGAACAATTTAAATGCAAGTTATCAGGTTTTTATAAGGAGTGACAAAACTAGGAAAACATGTAACAGCAGCAGTATGAAGCTTTGAATATATTTCTGCTGTGTTTTCCATAACTGGTATTCTGATACTGATGGCATGCTGTGTAAGTAATATTGTAATTTATTTTAAGAAAATAGTATTAGAAAAGAAATACTATTATTCTGACATCAGAAGCAAATAAAGCAGTGGAGTCTTTAAATCTCATTGCTGCAATAGACTCTGGGATGCCCAAGTCATGCTGTTTTTCTAGGGGGAGGAGGGAGGGCTTTTTTTAGATGTGATTGTCTCCTATGAAGTTCTACATTATCAGAATGCTTTTGTTTGACTTAGGTATTTAAGTACTGTGAAAAAAAAACGGTGAAGCATGGTGCAAGAGAGAATACTAATGATTAATACATCCATGTCTATGCCTTTCTCATTTTAATTTAGGGTGGACTTTCAGAAGACACACTACTACAGTAAGCACCTGAGTATCATTGGCATTGGGGAACAACTCTTAATCTCCTTAAACCTTGTTTGAAAGGTCCAAATACTTTCTAGGACTTGAAGAAATGTTTAAGCAATAGGATCTATGAAACAATTGTCTACAATTCCCTCAAAAACGTGAACGTCAGCTATAAATACTTTCACAAATGTTTTCCTCTTATGTAGGTCTTCTAGTTTTGATGTTATCTAAGCAATGTGTATGCACTGTTTTATGGTAGTCATGTGAATTTACCCGTCTTTCCAGCAATAATGAAGTGAAGAAGAGCTGTAGCTGTGGTGTTTTAAATATTGATTTATTTATTTTTTTAATGATCACTTGGGTATCTGAAAGTCAGACTTGACATGTATTATTAAATATTGACTTTTAGAGCCTCAGTCAATCCTTTAAGACATTGAGGAATTTTATCATATAGCCTTGGGAAGCTGTATACCCTTAACATGTCTACAATATTGTGTTTTACTATTAGTTAAAAAATCTTATAATCCTGTTCCTTAAAAAAAGGTTATCTTTTCTTTTATGTTTGTATTTTCAGAGGACTGAGGGTACACTAGGAAGAATAGAGCTGTTCTAATGAAGGATAACTTGCTCTTCTGCTGAAAGTATTTCCTTGATCATCTCAGGTGAAGTGAGTGTTTGTTAACAGTGTAAGCAGCCAACTTTTGTTCTCGTGTGCTTCAGGTAAGATGTGGTTGTTTGGGTTTGTTGGGTTTTTTTTGCTAATAGGAGATGGAACTGAGCATTCCTTTCTTGCTCCTGAGTAGCACTACGTGTGCCTGTTCAGTAAGCTAAGAACTCGTAAAAATAGTTGCGTACTTGCATGTTTTCTGGTAAGTTAAAACTACTTTGGGGTGTTTGAAGTGGATCAGTGGACCTGATCATGGTATTAAAATAGCACAACTTAGTGCAATTTCTACTGTAAACAATATTTTAATAGTGTTTTTAATAAATTTTGTTAATTAATCTTAAGAATTAAGATTATATCTTGTGTAGCCACATATTGTTTAATTGTTTGCCCCCCCACCAACACCTCATAAGGTGTCACATACTTTGGGACAGAGAAGGACTCTTCCTTAAATGTGTTGTGAGATTATCTGATCTACTTCCTTCAGTTTTCCCCTCCAGCTGAAGTCTTTGCTCTGTGCAGGACTCTTCTCTTGTTGAGGCAGAGCTAAATGAGTCCTATAAATCTGGGAGAGCCTTAGCATGCTTGAGCAGTGGGCCCTTATGATACTGGTAGCCTGGAAAAGAAACATCTGGTGGTTCTGTAGGCTCCAAAGCTGTAGGGTATCAGAAGCTGTGAGCATATAGTAGAGGAAAAAATCACATTGTGCCTGCTTTGGTATTTCCCCGGGGATTCATTACTGGATAGCATCAGGGGCAGGATACGGGGCTGGAAGAGCTTTTGGCCCTGGCCAGTACAGCCCTTTTTGTGTTTTTGTTGCCTGACACATTTGAACTTCCCTGCCTGCCTCATCCTGCAATGTGGGCTTTGGTGGCGGGTCCTCCACGGCACCTCAGGATCCACCCAGGCGGGTTTGGGGTGGGAAGCCACCCTGCACCTTCTCTGGTCCTTTTCTGTGCATTTCTGCAAGAGCAGTTGCATTTGTGTGCAGTCTCTCATGCTTTTGCTGACCCTCTATCAGCAAGTGAAAAACACTCCCTGTAAGGTGCTTGGGTAGGGAAAGAATAGAAAGTAGTTAAATTGAGAAACTTCTTTGGCCAGCTGTGCTTTGCAGTGCCTTTTGTAGGAAACGTTTGTTGTCTTTCTTCTGTCTAAACCAAGGCTGAAATTTAATTTGAATGTCCTCTAGCCATGCAATACCCCTGGGAATGAATCTCATAAAACAGCCGGTATTGGGCCCGTACAAATTGTAGACCTGCTTAGTCTGAAAGAGCTTTAATTTCATTATGTTAGTACAGAATAATTAGCAGAAAACTGAAATGCAGTTTTGTCTAAAGAATGGCCGTTGTGGGGCTTTACCTCACCTATAGCCTTGCAAGGCTTTTAGTGTCCTGACAAGCCATCTGTCAGAGCAGGAATGTTGAGTGCATTCATTTTTTACTTCAGTTCTTTTCTTACAGGAGCTCTAGTGACTCTACTGAAACTCTGGCATTTATCACAGACAAAATTAGGTCAGAAGAGAGCACAGAGGTACTGAACTGAAAAGAGATAAATTCATCCTTAGAAGGAAAAAAAAAAACCTCACGCTTCAAACTTGGGTTTAATTTGTCTCCTCCACTTAAGGTAAGAATTTCCTGAAGGGGTTCTCTAGCCAAGCTAACGGTATCTTTGATATAAATATATTATCAGGTTCTATAGGAAGAATATGAAATATTTTTTGTTGAGCTGTGTAACTTCAAGTATCTAAAGAACAGTTTTTTCCCTAAATTTAAACAAAAGCAGCTTAGGGAAGAATATGTTCTGGTTTGGTCTTATGGTTAGTGTCTAGTTGTTCAAACTGCTGAGCACCTTTAGGTAGCAGCAAGAGTGGTGGGATTTATTTGTTGTCATTATTTTGCAGGACCCTAGTACTTGCATTCTGGTTACTACCAGTCTGATGATAAAGCTGATATAGAAAAACTGATTATATGTATGACTGACTACTGGTGTGACCTTTTCTAATGTGAAAAAGTATAGCTTTCTAGTTGACATTTAAGGAAACAAATATTAGCATCTTTGCTATAGAACATATTCCTTAATTGCATATGCTGTTACACTTCAGGTAAGGTTTTGAATTTTCCACTGGCCCAACTGAATATGTACACACAGAAATAGCACGGTCTTAGGAAATAGCCTCGTGAAGAAGATGCCTCTGGTTTTACCTAAATATCTTTCTGAAAACGTTGGTGTATTTGCCACTTGCTCTTCATCTCATGTAAATCTGATATTACTCAGATCCTTTCTGCATGAATTCTTCTCTTCTGAAAGCTTTTGTAAGCAATTAATTCAGTTGAATTCGATACCTAAAGCCATAACACTATTGTCTCTAACAATAAGCTGGGCAAGTCTGGGTAAATGCTACAGGTCTAGCAGTTATTTTCCATACCAAAAAAAAAAAAAAGGGGAATAATTGTTGAAAACTTTCTTAGGAACAACCTACAACTTTCTGCAAGATGGGAATCGTCTGGTTCACACCGAACAGCACTACATCTAACATTTAGTAGTCCCAGTGAATCAAAGTCTTTTGCAGCAGAAAAGATGTGGGGAAAAGTACTGGAAAGGGCAGCCAGGATACAGGAGCTGATTTCTGATGATTTTCTGGTGATAGTAATGCGTTATATCACATACTGTGTACTGGTCCTATTATTTATCTTTATGATGTGGCTGAATTCCTTGGGGCTACTCATCTGTGCCATCTTAAGCACAGGTGTGTTTGCAGACTCAGTGCCTTTGTCTGCAGGTTTTGTGATCTACACACAGTCTTCTAGGTAAGAATGGCTGGGTACCTGGGCACGGTCTTCTGCAAGCGGAAAGATAAGGCAGAAGCTGTTCAGCTGTTTCCTGAGATGGAGAAAGAACTTGACAGAGCTCTATCCACCAGGCTGTGACTCTGACAGTGAACAGCCGAGGTGACCAGTGACCCCTAAAATATTTAAATACAGCATGAAGCAAGTCAGCAAAACACATGTGGTTCCAGATGTTCTGGTTTGTGTGTCAAATCGAGGTTGTGAATAGAGTCCACATAGTCCAAGTTTAAAATACCTGAATAAAAGCACCTCCAAAATTTGACATCTGCACCCTAATACTAAATCCTCATCCTTGATTCTAAAGCTAGAGATCCTGCTTTCCCTTATATCTTAACAAAACTTTGTATGGGAGTATACTGCAGCAACACAGTGTATTTGATAAAGCTACTAAGAGCATCTCTTACCACCAAGTCTTTTCTAATGATAGCTTAACTTTTGATACTTCTGATATTACAAATTATTTTTGTAAATTTTTTAAACAATTTGTCAAATATGTATGCAAAAGCATTTACTGTATTTGCAGCTGTATTTGGGGGTGTCTGACTGATTATTTTAGCTAATTTATTTTAATAATTATTATTCTAATTTAGCACATCCCCATAGTAAAATCAGATTCTGAAAGGTAAGGACAGACTTTTTATAAGGTTGATAACTCAAAGTTATTCTGTTAAGATCATACTGTTATTGCTAGGACATATAATTAACCAGCTTCTAAAGAATTACCACATCTGCATATGGAAAGAATAAATCACTGAGGGAGAAAGAACAAGACCTTCTTAATGTCCTTGTAAATAACATGGAAAATCCGAAGATTTGCCTGGGAGCCGATGTAAAAGAAAAATCTAGTTTAATGTGCTGACCTGATTCTGTTTCTCTTGGTAACCTTGCTATAAGGTTTTAAATCAGATGGAACATATATGAGAACCTAACAGAAAGCAGTATGGATAATGAAGTGTTTTAAATGAAATGCGGTTAAATAATGGTAAATCTGTGTTTG
Organism: Pterocles orientalis; assembly: GCA_011057875.1. Lineage (NCBI taxonomy): Eukaryota > Metazoa > Chordata > Aves > Pterocliformes > Pteroclidae > Pterocles > Pterocles orientalis. The sequence continues at coordinate 49,197 of WKFP01014367.1, read as the reverse complement.
GGATTGGAGGATTTTTATTAGTTTTGTTTTCTTTCCAGTATGACAAATTATATTATAACATAAGTATAAATACACTAAAGCGTGTTCATTTTAACATGCTGTCACTTAAATTTAAAAAGAGAAAAACCTGTGTCTGTGCACATTTGCGTGCCTGTGTATGTGCGTACACACACGTTATATTTAATTGAAATTAAATGTAACGATTGTTCTCTTAGGAATAACAGGCTACATTTTAACACAAGCTTTAAGAACTTAATAGTGTTTTTCCGCTATTACTACCCCAAATGGCTGCAGCTATTACTTTCTTCAGGTTTGATGAAAATAAATATATTGAAAGACCTTTTCTTCATCTTAAGTGTCAGCTATGTTAGGTACCACAGCTTAAAAACAAGACTGAGAAAATTAAGCTGTATGTCTTGCTAAGCAGTAGTACATTTGCAAAAAAGCTGATAATGGGAATTACAGTAGCTCAGACTAACTGCTTTCTCTGATACCAAATGAACGGTGCTAGAGCATTTCTCTTTGAAATGCTCCCAAAGCTGCTGTTGCTCAAGGACAATAAGGGGCAATCATTTGAGACAAGGACAAGTCAAATATCTCTTTTGAAGTGCCAAATTGTTTTTTTTTTTTTTTTGAGTAATTTTCTCAAAATGGAAGATAAAGTTCAGTGTCTTTTGCAAGAGAGCTTCCGTGCAATCTGCACTTTTGAGAAGTCCCTGTGGCTTAAGTGTGAGTGATAAGGACTTTTGCTGTCATAAATGAAAGTGCAGGACTTAAAAATTCAGTGTTTGCCTTATAACAATTGCCAGCTTCTGATGTCTAGACTCAGAAGTGAGGTTGATCTTTGCTCTCAAAATTGCTAATTTTGTCTCGGAGGTTAAAATTGGCAGGGAGACACCACCCCTCCCTAAAGCTGAATTCTGGTTCTGGTTTCCATTTCAGCAGACTGCTGCTCGGCAGGAATTGTCAGGAGACCTGCACAGCTTTTTCATTTGCCCCATGTCTGCCTCGTATGAATGGAGCTGATTGGAAATTTTCTGGTTAAAGAAACCTGATCTAATTCTGATTCATAAGAAATCTTCCTGAACACTCTTTGGGTGGGTGAAAGACAAGAAGAGAGAAACAGAAAGTTTCTGCTGTCAAATAGCAAATGACACCATTATGAAAGGTCCTAGCAGGAAGCTGAGGTTCAGGCTGAGATTGCTGTCTGTCCTGCATGATCAGAGGGTGTCTCCCAGCCATCAGCTGTCCAGGCAGGGTCTTTTGCTCTCTTCAGAAAAAGTGGAATAGCCCCAACAGAGCTGGAGGTACTTTCTCCAAAATAGATGGTGATCAAGTTACAGCTTTGGGATCTTGGAGACCAAGGTTCAAACCCCCTTTCTGAATCACTGAGAAGAATTCACTTTTGGAACAACTTGAACACAAAGGTTTCTCTGCCATGTAGAAGTCCCACTTCAGTCAAATAAGACATGTGAGTCTGTATCTTGGATGGCCAGGAGGTGTGCCCTGAGAGCTAGGGTATTCTGGAGTGAATCTGGCTCCGTAACAAGGAGTTAATGACAGACTTTGAAAGCCCTTAGTTTCTGTCCTGATCTGACTTTTGTTGTTGTTTAAATCTTGATCTACTGTAGGATTTCTCTGTTAGTCTGTAGGGCAGTCTGTAATAATACCTTATGGGTATTACTGACAGGGTCAAATGGGCAAATGACCATATACCTCTCCCTTACCTTCTACCACTTGCAGAATACTTGTTAAATGCCATACGTTGCTCAGATCACCTATGAGGAAGGAATGAGAGTTATGTAGCAAGTCAGGCTATCTGTGAGATCCCAGCTCTGCTGTGGAAGGTACGTAGATAATGAGGGAGGGAACTGGAAAAGGAGGGGAGTGCAAAAGGAGGCAGTGAACTATACAAGTTAAATGATACGCCAGGTACAGTGTATTAAAAATACACTCCTCTACAGAATAAGCATAGTGTCCACTCAGTGAGCTACAGAATGGTTGTCTGAGGACAGGCTGACTGTTTAATAGTGGAATTCTGTGAACTGATTCTTATTTCAGTGGTTTTCGTTCTCTTCATGAATGGAAAACACTGTCCTATTCTACCTCAATCTGTGTCCATGGAACTTCAGCCTTGATCTCTTGTCTCTCTTAATTTCCTCCTCCTTGCTTTTATTCCCTCACTGTCCACCCCAGACCTCTCATACATCTGCCACCTCTTGCTCCTTGCCTCGCTGTCCTGCCCATGCTGCTGGCTATGAAACAGTGGGAGGATCAGACTGAACAGGATTTGCCCAGGCTGTCCCAGGTGAATGCTCAGGCATGCTTCAGAAGTGAAGCCAGTGACTGAAACAAAACTAAATAAAATAATTGCATTTTAAGTTGCAGAGAATTTATAGACCAGTCAGCCTTTCTTGCTTGCTGAGGTAGGCTCATTTGGAAAAGTTACCTTTGAATGCTGTTAGATGTCAAAATATCCAACTAGATGAAAGCGTGTCCCTTAAATTTAGATGAGCATGTCTTCCAAAGCATATTGTAAAAAACTGATACATAGTTATAATTTTCTGGCATATGAGAATAAAGGAAGCAATGCTAACTGGGTGTGTAGTGTTTGTGACACCAGAACTGTAACCAGTCCAGGTATTGTTAGTGTGGCCCTGTGGGTGTGTAACACAACTCCATGTCGCCTAGCATTCCATCTCTGACAGTTGTCAGTCGGGGATGCTTAAGGAAGAATGTGTAATATATGAGCATACAGTGATACTTCCCAATAATATTTTCCTAACCTCCAGCAATTTGCAGTTCAGGAACTTTATGAACCAAGGGTGGTGACTTTTCAGTGAAAAACTGAATAGCTACCCGTTTAGTATTTGTAACAAGGGAGTGAATGCTCATTTACCAAATGTTATACGAGCACATAAAGCCTCTGTGTTCAGTCTGTATGTACGAGTGAGGTGGGTAGTTAATTTCCTAATTTCCTGCCATATGAATGTTTTACTTAAGAACATTTATACTACTTTTTAGTTAAGTTCTGAAAAAAAGGCAGAGTCCCATGGTAAGGAGTGATTGGATAAGGGAAATTGAATAGTGAGTGATATTTGAAATAACATTAAGCAATGTTCTGGATGTTGTGAAGAGTGTTTCTTATTCCCATTGCAATTTTAGTCTTCAAAGGTAAACAAGTTCTTTTCAATGTTGTGGCCTTGTCATTCATTTTATAGGTGAACATTTAATCCAACATGTAAATCTATCATGTGAAAGTGAGGATGGCCAATTATTTCTCTCTTAGGCAATTTCATTGTAGGCACTGATACACATCTCTGGAGAACATTTTCAGGTGGTGCGAATACCTGTTCCGTGTAAAATTTCCTCATGTTTTGTCTCTAAGAATCTTCTGGCAAAAATATATCTCTTTTTAGTTCATTACTGTTCAAACTTTTATGTAAAAATATTTGACATAGAGCTTTTTTTTTTAATTGCAGAGATGCAATGAAAAGCAATAAGTAAAGATTAAGTTTGTTTATTTTGGAGTGAAGGCTTTAGAAAATACATGTAATTTAATTCCAAATGCAAGTCTTTCTGTATATTACAGTACATGATCACTTTCGAGATCCAATTTTAGACCCTGGTCTTTTACATTCAGCCATATAAGATCATGACATAATGCAAGCTTGGAAAGTCTGTTCAGGAAATAATTTTCTGGAGATCTCTTCAACTTTGCTTGTCTGGAGTCTAGATCTTATCTAGCAGGAAGGAGATTTGTTCCAGGTGTCAGTATGGTGACTATTTCTACCTTAGTCTGTTGTCTGAAAAGTAGAAGTAATATTGAAGATGAAATGAGGAAATGTCTTTCCTTCCTGCGTGGGACTGGCAAAAGGCTAACTCCTCATGTTCCCTCCTGCTGGTGCTCCTTCCAGATTCTCCAATTTTTATCTCTTGATTGTATACTAGTGCTCCTGGTGTGCAGGGTGTTCCCCTGGATTGTGAAGAGTAGCAGGGGATGAGTCTAGAACCCAATTTTTTCAATGCCATGGGCCACCCTGTGGTTTTATCTGCTTGATCTGGAAAGACAGAGAAGGACAAATGGTGGATGAATTGGCTGGGATAGAGTTAGTTTTCCTTGTCGTAGCTAATATGAGGCTATGTTACAAATTTGTGCAGAAAACGATATTGATAATCCAGGGATGTTTTAGTTACTGCTGAGCAGTGCTTGTACAGAGCCAAGGCCTTTTCTGCTTCTCATGCCACCCCACCAGTGAGCAGGCTGGGGGTGCTCAAGAAGTTGGGAGGGGACACAGCTGGGACAGCTGACCCCAACTGACCAAAGGGATATTCCACACCATATGATGTCACGCTCAGAATATAAAGCTGGGAGAAGAAGAAGGAAGGGAGGGGGACAGCTGAGTTACAGTCTTCCCAAGTCACCATTACACGTGATGGAGCCCTGCTTTCCTGGAGATGGCTGAGCACCTGCCTGCCAATGGGAAGTGGTGAATGAATCCCTTGTTTTGCTTTGCTTGTATGAGCATCTTTTGCTTTACCTATTAAACTGTCTTTATCTCAACCCATGAGTTTTCTCACTTTTACTCTTCTGATTCTCCCCCCATCCCACCAGGGGGGAGTGAGTGAGGGGCTAGGTGGTGTTTAATTACTGTCTGGGGTTGAAGCACGACACCTTTCCACAAAAGAAAGATGCTGTCCGCTCCCACTTTTGAGTTGCACAGGCATCTGTGCAGATTTTTTTATGGGTCAGCCTTTTGAACTTGTGTGCCTAAATTCTAGTTCCTGATTTCTTCCCTCTTTAGGTACCTGAATTGTCAGTAGATTTGGCCTTCAGTCTCCTATGATGAATCTTGTTCATAAACATAATGACGAAGTCCCTTTTAATTCATATGATTAACTTCCTTATTGCCGGAACCTCTTGTGGCTCATTTTATTTGTAGCTCTTCAGTTTCTGTCAATGAAGTATTTTAGACTGAAATGGGAAAACTATAACACTTACAGACTAGTAAAGTGATTTAGATGGTTGAAGACTGTAGCATTCACATTGCCATGGGTATTTGCCAATCAACTATCTTCACTAATTGGAGTATAACAACCCTGGCCATTTATCATTAAGCATTGCAACATCAATCTCTGGCCTTTTCCTGAACTCTTAAGAATTGTGACTTTTCTTTGAACTCTCAGCTTTTAGTTTCACTGACCCTATTGCCCATTTATAACTGGTGCACCATTTGTCACTCTTGGGCTTAGAAATATGGTTGGGGGAAAAGACTCAAGTGCAATCATTCACATCTATGGTCTTTCTGTATTTGGATTTCACCGTTTCTGTGCAGTGTAACTGATAGGGAGAGATTAGTTACAAAACTGTAATTCCATTGAAGGATTCTGATAATACCGTACCATAAACTGTATATGATGCTCAAGAGGTTTGACATCACAGGGGTTCTGAGATTAAGTTACAGCATCTACTGTTAGTATCTGTCAGTATGTGTTTTACAAGAGGGTTTTTGTGTAACCTCAGTGTACAATATAGAATATTTTGTCAGTTAGGAAACTTGCTGTTGCATTAATCCTCTCAGAGTCATGTTAATAGTCATACTATAGCATGACATAAACCAGATTTGGTACAAAAAGAAATAAATATTTCTTTTTATACACTACAGAGAAATTCTCTGTACTGACTACTGACAAGGTCTTCGCATATCAGACTGAATACTACTTTGGTATTTTACCAGTTTTATGTTCTGGAATAATTAAAAAAAAAGACAAGCAATACGTAAACCTATCAGAAAGAGTTACTGGTGAGCCTAGTGTATCATACCAGGAGAAAAATCAACGTGTATTTTAAAACAAACCCTACTCCTTTCTCTCTTTGTCTCCCTTTTCCCTGTATACTTTCAGCTATTTACACGTGTGCACACACACACTTTTCTTGTGCCCCTAGGAAACTATAGCTTTCCCTTCTTAATCTGTTACTCACACCTTTCTTTTATCTCATTTTTCTTCATCGCACTCTCTCCGGCCTTTTCTTGTAATTTTTTTCCGTCACTTAAGTGGGAAACAGTTGAATACTTCGTGCTTTAATGTAATTTTGGCCAAGAAATGCTTGTTTTTAAAGTGATTTGCCCTTGTAGAAGAAATAATGAATTGCTCATTGGGTAAAATTGAGTAAAAATACTCAGAGTAAAAATACTCAAATTTTTGGACAAGATTCAACAAGCTAATTTACCATTCTTCCTTATGCTGCTTTTTGCCTCCTGTATCCAGGCTTCCTGGTTGGACAGTGTCTTCTCCCGTCCCGTACCTCCGCGATCAGTGTTCCTGTGCTGCGTTGACGTAGGAAGGCAGGCTGCAGAGATGCCTGAGCCCTTTTCCTAGTGTCCGCCTTCAGCATGCTTTTTTAGGATAGAGAAATATTAAGTTCTTATGAAGAATTGAATTTATGCCTGGTAAATAATAAAATATTTTGAGATGTGTGCAAAATTTCACAGTAAACCTATGCTAAAGCTTCTGACAACTTTCATTTTCAAAACCACCTTTACCTTTACTGTAAAACACAGCCCCCTCTCTCTCTTGTGTTACTTGTTAGTGAAAATTTTCTGAGAATTTAAAAACTCATTAGAAGGAAGAAAGCGTGTGATAAGAGACTAACTGTCTTAAGGACCAATTAGCCAGAAAGTCTCAAGCCACAAGAAAAGACTCGGACAGGGAAAAAGTGCAGCTGTAATTTTTTTTTTTTTTTTTCAGCTTTGGATCCCCAATGCATGTAGGCACTTTCTTGAAATTCTGATTAAAATGTCTAATGTACAGGTGACACATAAGACTGGAGAGCTGTTTTTTTTCCTTCATTCTCAGCGTTTCATACTATTGAGCTCTAAATAGTTAGAGGCCAGTATTCAAACCTTGCCTCCTCAATAAGCCGGTTGTCTTGAATTGTATACTGAAGTGCCTAACTCTGCTGAGAAAGCCTTGTCCCCTCACAAACAGATCTGAATTTCACCTATTGTTTGTAGATCTAGCCTTATGTTATGTTTGCAGTATTTACCATTTAGAATAAAGAAATGTTGTGGTATCCCAATACAGCCATTGGTTAGGGTGCAATACCACTTACGTTTAATTGGTAGATAATTAGCCGTTAATAATGGGGAATGTTGTGTATACTGCAAGCCTTTGCGACCAGCATTGTGTTGAAAGGGTTGCCATTGTCACTCATTCAGGATAAGGTACTTAAGCCCCTTTGTTTCTGTATTCCGAGTTAGTACTCAAATGAAACCCTGTAAACCTTTGTTCCCCTCAGAGGAGAAAATGTAAATGACGTGCACCAGTCACCATTAGATCTTTTAGTGCTGGCCTGTTCGAGATGATGTAGTTTAAACAGTGTTTCATAAATCAGATGTTTTAGTGTCATTTAAAATACTGCATTTGGTTTTAAAACTAGTGCTGTAACTGAAGCAGAGACATATAAGAAAGGGAAGGTTATTCTATTTTGAATGTAGACAAATTGGTTAATTGTTTGATTCTTGCATTGTTTACTGGAAACTTCTCTGGCATTTCCTTGCTTCCTGAAGTGTTGCTCAGCAGTTTTTATTCCCCATTATTTTAAATTACTATTTCACCAAGATTAAGACAAGCATTTTGGTGCAAGCTTCAATAGATTAATTTTGGAGCTTTTCTGTTACGAGTAAAACAGGGTTAGTGTTGCTCCTCTTTTCCACAGAAAAAGACACTGTGTCCTATTGTAAAAACAAAAAAAGAAGAAAATGAAAATGTTCCTTTTAGAGACTGGAAAAGGGATCATGGTTTCTTTTTGTGGATGATTGACTGGGGATTTCATTTAGTTACATAAAAGGTGGCTCTCCACAAGAGAGCTCATTTCATAACTCTGCCTCTGTAACAACAAATTATCCTCTGCATAAAAGCACGTGCACATATTTTAGAGCTACCTGGGTGAAGTGTTTATTTTTTATTTTTTCCTTAACAATTCAGAGAGCATCAAGAAACAGTCTGTGTCTTGTAGGGATATAACATGATACTCTTAAGGCAGCCTCCACACATCCTCTCCTGTTTGAGGGTAGCTTTAGCTTTTTGTTCCTGAGGCGGAAAACCCCTGAGACGGTAAACTGAGATGGTTTTGCTCCTGAGTGTACAGAAGGAAAAATTGGGACAATTAAGTTGCTTGTCTTTTTAGTTAATTTTTTTCTCAGTAGGTTATGAAAAATTAAATAATTAAAATTGGGCTATAAATAATGTGCTGAACTTGCTCTGCTGAGAGGTGCAATGTTGTCCTTCTCAGTAGGAGGACAATTTATACTGTAAATAAAATGAGTTCATTCTGTTGTCCAGGGAGTGAAGGGGCAAGTGGGAAAGGAGGGACTAGCGCAAGCTGCACAGCGGTAAGATCCAACTTCAATTTATCAAACCTAGCCTTGCTTCTGCGGCTCCGCACGATTTAAATAAAACTTATCTGGGCATGTATATGTTAATTTTACTGAATAAGCTCCCTATCTGGGAGTTTTGATATGGTTTTTTTTTCATATGGTTTATGTGCTCTGTAATAAGACACTCTTACCCCTTTCCCTCAGATTAAAAAAAAAAAAAATGGTAGTGGCTGCTGACGCTGTTTTTTAATGTGCTTTTTTAACATTGTGTTCTTCAGATTTGAAGTTCAGGAAAAAATCTTGTGTTTTAGTGACCGCAAAATGCCTACAGCTTAGATTCTTTGAAAAAAGAGAAAATGCCTTGTGACATGAGTGCAATTTACCTTAACATTTTCGATACAGTGCTCTCTGATCTGTTTGCTTTCCATGTACTTTCAACCCCACTGAAAATGCCTTGAGGTCCCACTTGGTAACACTCGTGAGCCAAAGTATGCTGAACCTCTGCAAGATGATCAGAATGGTCTGAAAATTGATGCATCTGAGTGCTCAAAAAGACCTAGGAAAATTGCTTTCTTCTAGAGCTTGCTTGTAATTTCAGATTTGATGATCGTTTCACTGTTTAGGATTACGAGTACATATTAAGGATTCATTTTTGGCAGATCTCTACTATTACAGAACATGCAAATTCAGTCATGGAAATACATTTTGAAAGGTGATATCTTGACAGAAGAAAGAATGATAATGATGAAGTAAAAGTTAATCTACTGCTTTTATGGGAATCATGTGGGAAGTTGTGAGGAGATACAGCTTTAACAAACCAAAAATAAAGAAGGAGAAAACCCCCAGTAATGGTGCACCTGATTTTTTTTTCACAGTTGCATAACTTGAAGTAACATATGACCATGATTTTAACATATGATTTTTTTTTTAATTTTTGTGGAGAGATTAGAAAGGTTGGATAATTTTTCTTTAATCAAGTTGTACAATTAGAACTGCATTTCTGCAGAAGCTCCCTGTCCTAACTCCTTCTCAGGAGGAAACAGATGCTCTGAATAAAATAACACGTCTAAATATAACACATCAGGAAAGAGAGGAAAAGTGTGTGTGTAATAGCATTATATAGAAATAATAGGCAAGTTTGTCCGTGTGAAACTGTAAGCATCGTTAGCTTTAAGGTGCCCACAGATTTTATGTTTACCTTGAATGTCCTTATAACTAATTACAGGTTCTGTCCTGTGATCTGTACTGAAGTTCACACTGATTTCATGATTGAATTATAAACTGGCTTGCAAAGTCAATGTCTTTGAAAGCCTCACAGCATTTCAGACTAGCCCAAAATGTGTTACCAGGATGGAGGTCTGTATTTGCTCATATATGTACCCTTTGGCCAAGTAACATGGTGCAAGCTCAGAGGTTGTGTTTTTTTCTAGTCTCAACAGCATAGACTGTCATTGACATGTAGCTTTTTCTCACCAATTCATAATTGCCAAATAGTATAACATTTGTCGTTAACACAATTCTGAAAGAATATAGAGCCATATTTAGAAAGCCTTTGTTCCCCTATAAAATGCAGTTAAATGTATGGAGAACATTTTTGTCTGTAGCATATATGTTCTGTAACCAGTTTGGAATTGTTCATCTTTTGTGCTGAGATTGAAACAATTTCCACTGTCAAAACATTGTTTTATTTTATGCCTTGCATGATTTCCTTCATATCTAGTAACTGTCTGTTAAGAAAGAGTAATATATAGAACGAACTGGAGGGTTATTTTTATTGTAGTTATGCTTAAAAGCTCTGGCAAGAATTATGGTGCTGCTGTCTCACTTTCTGTATGTATGAAAAGAGGTAAAACTTAAGCCTCTTATAATCTAATTGCACAAGGCTTCCTTTCGGAAAATAAAGTAGTATTGTTTGTTTTGCAGAGAGAGTAAAGTGAAGTGCAAAAAAAAAAGTAATCAAATTTTCATGACCTTGGCACAAGGAGTTTAGATGTTTGGAAGTTCACTTTTTCAGGTGCTGAACAATCAGGCCTTAAGTGTCCCAGCAGCGGTAGGCTGCCTACGGATGTCTACTCTGTATTTCATTCACCAAATGGATATTCAACGATTTTGAAGATAAAGGCTGATTTTGAGTTCTGGATATTGGGAAATCTGCTTCTGGTTGATTTAACTAAAACAGATAAGAAATCTTTGGCAGAGGTGGGAAGAATCTCACTGACTTTCAATGCAGAGTTTAAGGCATAATTTATCTGTTTTCCTTGTGTTTTATGTGTGGTTTAAATCCCAGCATGATATTCGTTGGAAAATTGGACTCCTATTGGTAGAGGACCACTCTAGGACATAACCCTCATCTTATTTTAGCAGCTAGTATATAAAGAACTGTGGTTTGGCTTCCAGCTTTGGGTCTCATCTTTTTAACTTGAAAGAAACTTTTCATATTTGAATATGAGATGTTCTTTTTTTCAAAGTTGTTTGTCACTTGCATTTGAAGTATAAGTAGTGCTACTTCATTAAGCTGATCTGGTTTACAACATTTATCTATACCTTACCCAAATCTTACTGTTAAAAGGAAAAAAAAAAAGAACCCCCACCCTTGGAAATAAAAGGCGTGCCTTTGAATAAAATGCTTGTTAGGCCTCAAAAGTCTTTGTGTTAATCTCTTTGCCATTTAATATGCATTTCGGCACTATATTGGGAACAACTTTCATGTCAAAATCGTAACTAGAAGCAGTAATTGTATTGTGTTCTGTGCAGACAAAAAATGTGTCACATCCTGATAGTCCTTTCTTTTCCTTATGTGTTCACTCTTATGGCCTTTGCTTCTGTAGAATTTTTATCTTGCAGACTGTGAGAATCTCTTCTTCACAATACCCTTGTGTAAGCAAGTTGGTTGCATGACACTTACAAATAGAGACTGATGAAGCACAGTCTCTGAGTCTCCTGAGCTTCTGTCTAGTAATATGATATTTGCTGGAAGGCCTACTCAGCCAGCCATCCGCAGTCCAGGAGGTTTCTCCAGTGCATTGATGATAACTTCCTGATGCAAGTGGTGGATGAGCTGACTAGGAGAGGAGTGATGCTAGATCTTATTCTCACGAATAAGGAGGGTCTGGTTGAAGAGGTGAAGGTTGAGGGCAGCCTTGGTTGCAGTGACCATGAGGTGGTGGAGTTCAGGATCTCATGTGGCTGTAATAGAATCCTGAGCAGAATAGCAACGCTGGACTTCAGTGGGGCCAACTTCAGCCTTTTCAAGCAATTGCTAGGGGAAATACCGTGGGACAGGGTACTTGAAGGTAAAGGGGCCCAAGATAGTTGGTTAGCGTTCAAAGAGTGCTTCTTCCAAGCTCAAGATCGGTGCATCCCAACAGGTAGGAAGTCAAGGAAGGGTGCCAGGAGGCCTGCATGGTTAAACAGGGATCTGCTGGGCAAACTCAAGTGTAAAAGGAGGGTCTATAGATCATGGAAGGAGGGGCTGGCCACTTGGGAGGAATATAAGAATGTTGTCAGAGAGTGTAGGGAGGCAACTAGGAAAGCTAAGACCTCCTTAGAATTAAACCTTGCCAGAGGGGTCAAGGATAATAGAAAGGGCTTCTTCAAATACATTGCAGATAAGGCCAACACCAGAGGCAATGTAGGCCCACTGATCAATGAGGTGGGTGCTCTGGTGACAGAAGATACAGAGATGGCAGAGTTACTGAATGCCTTTTTTGCTTCTGTCTATACTGTTGGAGGCTGTCCTGAAGAGTCCCGTACTCCTGAAGCCCCAGAGGAAGTCAGAACAAAGGAAGAGTTTGCTCTGGTAGATGAAGACTGGGTTAAGGAGCAATTAAGTAATCTGGACACCCATAAATCCATGGGTCCTGATGGGATGCACCCGCGGGTGCTGAGGGAGATGGCGGAAGCCATTGCTAGACCACTCTCCATCATCTTTGCAAGTCGTGGGAAACAGGGGAGGTGCCTGAGGACTGGAGAAAGCAAATGTCACACCAGTCTTCAAAAAGGGCAAGAAGGAGGACCCGGGTAACTACAGACCGGTCAGCCTCACCTCCATCCCTGGAAAGGTGATGGAACAACTTATTCTTGATGCTCTCTCTAGGCATATCAGGGATAAGAAGGTCATTAGAGGCAGTCAACATGGCTTCACCAAGGGGAAGTCATGCTTGACCAACCTGATAGCCTTTTATGAGGATATTACCAGGTGGATAGATGATGGCAAAGCAGTAGAAGTGGTCTATCTCGATTTCAGAAAAGCATTTGATACCATCTCCCACAGTATCCTTGCGGCTAAACTGAGGAAGTGTGATCTGGATGATCGGGTAGTGAGATGGATTGTGAACTGGCTGGAGAAAAGAAGCCAGAGAGTTGTGGTGAATGGGATGGAGTCTAGTTGGAGGCCTGTATCTAGTGGAGTCCCCCAGGGTTCGGTACTGGGACCTGTGCTGTTCAATATATTCATCAACGACTTGGATGAGGGAATAGAGCGCACCCTCAGCAAGTTTGCTGATGATACGAAACTGGGAGGGGTGGCTGACACGCCAGAAGGCTGTGCTTCCATCCAGCGAGACCTAGACAGGCTGGAGATTTGGGCGGGAAAAATTTAATGCAATTTAACAAGAGCAAGTGTAGAGT
>WKFP01014367.1:10319-36167 GCA_011057875.1 Pterocles orientalis | reverse complement strand
AAGAGGGAAAGGGAACTGATGGAGAGAGTCCAGCGCAGAGCCAAGAGGATGATGAAGGGAATGGAGCATCTCCCTTATGAGGAAAGGCTGAGAGAGCTGGGTCTCTTTAGCTTGGAAAAGAGGAGACTGAGGGGCGACCTAATCAATGTTTCTAAATATGTGAAGGGTGAGTGTCAGGAGGATGGAGCCAGGCTCTTCTCTGTGACATCCAGTGATAGGACAAGGGGCAATGGGTTCAAGCTGGAACATAGGAGGTTCCACTTGAATATGAGAAAAAACTTCTTTCCAGTGAGGGTGACAGAGCACTGGAACAGGCTGCCCAGAGAGGGTGTGGAGTCTCCTTCTCTGGAGACATTCAAAGCCCGCCTGGATGCGTTCCTGTGTGATCTGATCTAGGTGTTCCTGCTCCGGCAGGGGGATTGGAGTAGGTGATCTTTCGAGGTCCCTTCCAGTCCCTAACATTCTGTGATTCTGTGATTTGCATCTTCTTTAGAAACCCTGTTGGTGTTCTGCAGTGGTGAAACTGTTCAGTTCAAGAGCTGCCGTTTCTTTTTTTTTTTTTTAGTAGAAGATTCACATTTCTGCAGGTTTGTTAAGCTTGTTAAAATGTCTCACATTATAATCTTAAGGAGGTAAAAAGAGTCAAAAACAAAGATATGAATGCTGTGCTTACTTTAACTTTCTTTCCCTGTATTCCAAAGTATTTTCTGATCTACTTAATACAATCATATATTGTAGCTCATGCTAGGAGTTCTGAATTTATATATGCAGCCATGCTTTCTCTCTGTACCTACTCTGAAGTATTAAATAGAATTTAGTTCAAAAGAAATTACAACTGTTGAAACTCAAAATCTTCCCTTATTCTACCAGGTCACTTCTATTTTATGTCATTGAGGTTTTGTGAAAATACATCTTCTGCTTTCGAGATGATGGCTAAAGAGCTGAGTTCATACAGGTTGCAGCAAGCTCAAGGCCTTTTTTGAAAAGTCTGGGCATTACCTCCTTTTCTATTCCAGAAAGCGTGACTGTGGAGTGTCACCAAGTATAAAAATGAACGAAGAATGAGGGAAAAGGTGTTCTGTTTTCCAAAATGTGAATACTACAAGTTCAGTCTGAGACTGAATAGTGAAACTTTTTTCTTTTTTCTCTTGTTGTGCTGAGTGCAGTAAAATTTTACTGTGGGTGGATTCTTGAGAGTCTTCAGCTCACAAAGCCTGAAAAGGCTCATGAACATTTTGCTGTAAGAGGTGGTCCCTCTCTTTAGGATGACACTGGAATGTCAGTCATGTGGGTGCTTGGATAGACTTCAACTAATAAAGTGTGAAAGGCACCGCCATAAATATTTTTGTTATTAAAAACACATGGGTTAACACCTGCTTATACTCCGTTAGAAATCCAGTGCCTGAGCGTAATGCCTGTGTGGTCAGCTCACACCACATGTGCCTCCTGAGTCTCCCACCTTTCCCGCTGCCAGCCGTGTCCCTTAGCGCATCGCAACATGACTCCTTTGAGAAAGTCACATCGTATTTAGCATGGGATGAAAAGCCTCTCTTCCCACCTGGATTGGCAGCAGGTTGAGAGAAGAGTGAGACTGAGCCAGTGCTTGTGTTTTTGCCTTGAGGCTTTCTTGCTTTTGGGGGCAGAGGCAGTGTGCGCACAGGCGCACCACGGGGATGCTGGCTGTGGGTCTGTGGAGGCACGTGAGATGTACATCAGCTGTCTGTTGCTGCAGCCTGCAGTGCAGTGCACGGAGCTGCTCCCGGACGTGTCCCTCTCACAGCAGTAATAGCTGTCCAGTGTGCCAGCTGGAGTGGCTTGTGGCTCCATAGAGAACCTCAGAAACAGTGTCCCTGCTGCTTCTGACAGGCAAATATTTTGCTTTGTCGTTGTTTCCCAATGGGTTCCTACGGGAATTGCTCCTGCCGGAGCATGAGGGGGACAGACGTGCGGACTAAGCTGCATTCTCAGTGGTACTGGGCTGTATGCAGGTAGCTGAAGGCGTAATTTGGTGTAAGAAACAGCTGTGGTGGATGAAACTAAAAGATCTAGAAAGAATCAAGGGTGGCTTTTTTTGGTTGCTTACCGTCTGGGGTATTGTTTGTTTTTCTCCCATTGCTAAACAATGTGCCAATCAGAAACAAGGGTCTCTTTGACCCCCCCTTTCTGATGTTCTGATAATAATCCTTCAAAATTGAAATTGTATTATTCTAATGTAATAATCACTTTATTTTTCTATTTCACATCTTTTCCTATGGTTTCTTTTCAATTAGGTCTAAATACTTTTAGATTTAGATTACAGATCCTGTAGGGTAGGAGTTGAGTAAATGCAACACAGAAGGACTGTATATATTCTCCTAAGGCTATTACAAGGTAACTAAATACTATAATCCCTGGTTATGTGGTGGAGAAATGGAGTCACAGACTTGTCCAAAACTGTAAAGTATTTGGCATGCTACAGAGTTGGAACACAGAAGCTTTCTTGGCCTTATGCCCCATCCACCAATAAATAAGGCTGCTTCTCATTAGAGCTTAAATATAACTTGATCTTTTGATCTAGTACTGAGGGAGAATCTTGCCCTTGATTTAAAGGTGCATTTAGTAAGCTTGTGTTCTTCCATAACTGATTTGCGTCAAGCAGATTTATTACCTTATGTCATGTGAGAAGGAAGTGGGCATATGAGATGCTCCATAACTTGTAGTGGCAGGAATGATATCCCTCCACCCCACCAGTTCAGCTTTCATAGTGCTAGCTCTGCCTTCGGAGGAAAATGCAGTGCTTGGGTATGTGCAAATATGAGCTCTTTCAAGTGTGTGCCTTTGAAATACTAGGCTACATCCAGTCATTCCGTTCTGTTAAAATAATGCTGGTTTGAACACTGTTCTTGACAAACGTCTCTATTCAGAAAGGTTTCTTGCTCTCTGATGAAGCTTTGGTTTCTTCAGTTTCATTGCAGTAGGCAAAATTCTATTTTTTTCTGACAGCTCTGTGTGCTTCACAATATCAAGACTCTGTGTTGCATAGTCAAGATGGCTTCAGGTGACTTGGATTAATTGTATGTGGAATGCACACTTCCCTTCAGACACTGGTTTCGGGTTCTCAGTGTGTGTTTCAGTCCTTCTGAATCTTCCCTTTTCTCTTCCTCACATTCATCTACCTTTGCCTGTGTTCACGGTGAAGATTTAAAGGAGGGTATTCTTTGGGAACCCACAGTAAGTGGTCTCAATAAGAGTAATGTTTTAAGCAACACTTACTAAATAAAGTTCCTTATCATTTTATCCAAAAAAAAAAAAAGCTATGTGAATTCAGCAGAGGCAAAGATGGTTGCTAAATGCAAAACCGTGAGAGCTAGACAGAGTGTATGTCTTCTCAAAGATGTCCCTCATACAGTGGGCTGCACCAGCTGAGATCTCCCTGGCATGTCCTGATTTTGCAAGAGAAGAAGTCCCAGCTCGGTTGGTGAGCTCTGGCTTTCTATGTGTCTGATACAAGTAGAGTAGAACAATTCTGAATTTGTCTCATCTTTAGCAGTTGCAGTAGCAAACACCAACATTTTTCAAAAGGTAGAACAGTTTTACGAGTCTCTCACAGGCTTATTATGTAACTTGTATGTACTGAGAAGGATAGTGAGCCTAAATGCAACCATTCCAGGAGGTCTGATGTCACTTTCAGTGTGTTAGTAAATGATATGGTTGGGTTTGAAATGCAGAACTACAAATTTCATTTGCTGTTTCCAGGCTGTAAGTTTTCTAAACTCTTCCAGGATTTGTCATAGCTGAATTGTTCAGCATTTGTCATTTCTGGTATGGACCTGGAAGAGTTAATCATTCCTTTATAAGTACCTGAGATTTTAGCAGAGAATCATTTTCCTGACTTTTCCTGAATGTTGCTTTGAATTTCAGATTAATCTTCTAAATGCTAAGGGCTTTAGGAGCTCGTGATATGATGTAAATGTTTGTACCTATTGTGACTCTTAACTCCTTGTCCCTTACATTTCCATTACCTTAATGGACATGCAAAAATTAATATGGATAAAAGATCAGATTAAAAGTGAGAGCATCTACTAATCCTATATATAGTCGTAGAAGACATAAGCCTATATATAGCTGTAGAAGTGAGCATATTAGAACATTGCAAAATATTTTCATGTCCTCTTTAGTTACTGGTACTATTGCAGCTCCCCACTACTACTCCCCGTAGTGTCTCGTAATTAATGTTTAAAAGATACTGGGAAAGACTTGTTACATCTCTAAATGATGTGTTGCTCTCGTTTACTGACGTTCCACGATTTCAGCCTGCAGGTACTTAGGGTTTCCAGTAGAGGTCAGGATGACATTGTCAGATATTTTGTAAATGTGTTGACCTGAATAGGAACCTTCCAACACTTTCCTTATCATCTCAGACAAAACGTTGGGGTGGGTTTTGTTTGTTTTAATTTTTAATATGCAGATAAAGCATTATATTATTTTTGTTTCCCCTGGATTTCCTCAGTAACTTTGTTAAGTTTGATGACAAATGCGTCGAGTTTCTTGAGAAACTGTAAAGGTTGGGAATAGAGGAAAAACAGTGTGAAGGAGATGACCCTGAAGAATTAATGCTGCTGTTGAGGTAAAGGTCTGTTAAACTGCATATGTAAGGACTTAGGGGGCCTGGGAAATAAATTTAAAATTGTTTTAATTTAATTTAATTCTTTATCTGAAGTGTGTGTATGTATTACACATACATACCTGTATGTACACATATATATGCATGCATAGCACACACATACCTACACACGTGCATGCATGTATTTTTATCTAAGGTTGTGCCACACATACACAGCAGCAATACTTGAGCAGCCTTTGCTTTTGCTGCTTGTTTCTGCTTTGTCATCGTAGCTGCTGCGTCTTGGCTTAAGTAAAAGAACAGATCTGTCTGAAAAAGTAACCCTGTGTAAGCGGGGAAAAAATATTTTTGTTTTCAGTCACACAAATTACTTGATCAGTTTTGCAGCATAACCATGCAAATAATGTCTAATCTGTCATGGTGATCAAAAAGAGCTAGGGAACACACTATGACTTTTTAAAAATTAAATCTTCTAGTCTCTGGAACATTGATTTCTAACTGAGGTGGATTTTGTGACAGATTCTGTAATGCAGAAGGTATATGCAGCCTCATGTGCTGGTGCTCTCAGCTAACATCGTGGATTTGCTAGCACATGTACCCGGGCAGATCACAGAATAGCTCGCGTCATTTTGCACAGTCCAGTGGTAGCTGACACTGGAGTATATGTTTCTATTTTCAGGCTGACTTTGCATTAAGATCTCAAATACACACACGCGTGCTTGCACATGCAGACTACACACAAGAAGTCACCTGTGGTGTCTGACGTGCCTTCTCACAATTACAAAACCGTGGTGTTCAGGCTCCATCTTCTTACTGGCACGCCGTTTAGCAGCACATCAGCAATTTACATGGTTGCACACACAAAACTCTTTTGCAACAGTGTGTGGTGTTCTTCTCTGGATGTGGTGTTCTTCTCTGGATGTGGTGTTCTTCTCTGGATGTGTGTATGATTCAGCTCTTGCAACCAAGCTTTCAGCGGACATCACTCGTGTCATCACTCTACTCCGAGACACCTCAGCATCTGTGTTCTAAAAGAGTTACAGCAGCCTGTTGTTTACTAGCACTTAGACTAGCTCCAAAATGGCTAACTCCGCTTTCAGTAGGAACTGAGTACCAAATGCATGTAAAATTCAGGCCCCAAGGTTCAACTTGGGTACCTGCATGGAGGAGATGATGTTCACCATTTCTGAGTACATAAAATGTTGCGGAGGAAGATAAATAACTGAGAGTGAGGTGCAATAAGATGAAAATGAAATAAAACCCGCTTCTCCTGATGTCTGTTCTAAATTATCTTGACAATAAAGGTTTTATCAGACAATGGCATACTTCCTAAGGGGAAGTGGTGAAGGTTCATATTGCCAGTGACATTAATAGCTAGACTGGAAAAAACTCTTAGAATGCTTCTAAGGAATGAATCAAGAAGTTCAGTGAGACATATGAGGTAGATCAGTTGGTATTTTTTGATCTATTTATTGTAACGAAATAAAATATCATGCTTTACCTCTTCTGTTTTAGGAATTATTTTATATCCACATAGATACTTTCATCTTTTTATCAGAAACAAGGATACTATGAAATTAGGCAGTTCTGGACTGAGACGGCAGCAAATGAAGTAAAGCAATACTCTCTCACATTGTGTGCCCACAATTTATCGTAGTAGGCAAGGATAGTTTACAAATTACAAGGTCACCTTGCATTTTAGGAGGTTAGTTTTTTTCCAAAAAGGGAGTCTCTTTCCTCATAAGATCAAGCTCCTTCTTCTGAGCTGAGAACTGTCTGGGAGCTTGAAATTCAGGATCATCTCCACTAATGAACCGTTAAAAAAGTAGTTCTGCAGCAGAGGCACATGGCAGGCTTTATTTATTTATTTTACTTCGGTGTATTTTTAAGAGAAGAGGTGTTATTGTTAGACAGCACAGTGGCACTTGGGTTACTTGGGCTTTATAAGGAGTTCTACCTGAGAAGTCTTTGGTGTTTTAGCCCAGTCCCTTTCTGGTTTTTGTCTGTCTCTGCCTGGGATTTGCACCCAGCGTAGGAATACAAAGCGCTTTTGGGTTCTGCCAGCTTTTATTCTGTTGGGCTTAAGCAAGTTGTCTTCCTGCCGAGGCGTCCCAGAAGACAGTCCCACGACTTCTCAGCTTCCCTGGTAGCCATTTGATGTCACCGGCCCAACTTTAACTCGTCTTTCCCATAAATGGCAGACTTCCAGATGGCTTTGCACAGTGGTGCCCACCCTGTCTTACCAGACGCAGCTGGCTCTGAGCAAGGCAACACTGATGGTTACCCGTACTGCCCCAAACTGTGTACTGATACTTGAGTCCTCCTCACATTCATTTTCCTGAGTAACTGCCTTCTGCTAGCCTTTTGCCGGACTATAAAGCTATCACCCAAACTTTGCTAGTGCAAGTTCTTGATCTCTCATACGACTGCAGCTGAAACATTTTCCATTGTTACTGGTATCATGGACACTTCCGCAGCACCTGCTAGACCAATGGGAAGGAAGGATATCCACTTTAACTTCGACAACTTTTGATCTTGCCAGCCAAACTTTCTTCTCGAGTCTTGTTACATGTATTGTATCTACTTCGCTAAAAATATGGGAAAAGGTTAGTGTGGTTTTTTATTATTGTTTGTTGGGTTTTTTGGTCCTTTTATGCTGGTAGGAAGAAAAGAATTCATTCTAGCTCATTGTTTGGAAGGTGTAAAAAGGATAAAGTCAAAGCATACATGTTGCTTCCTGGTCAAAGCACAAAGTTAATGCTATTAAGAGAGAAGATGAAAGAAATAAAGCACAAAAATATTTGTAAATGTCTGCTACTTCATTCTGGAAGAAAATAACCACTTATTTCTGCAAGACATAGAGTACCCGTTTTCCAGGGTGTGTTTAAGGAATGTGCTGTCCTGAGGAAAATGCCTACCACAACTATGGTTATTGTACTTATTGCTGCATAGTCATTCAGCACTGTTTGGCTTCCAATTTAAATGCAAACATCTGATTTGTACTTGATTTTTATTGCAAATATAATTTTTTTCCCCAGGCTTACCTCACTTTTCCTGATTCCTTTGCAGAGAGGTAAGAAAATGTATGTTGTTAGTAGTAATAGTTTGTTGTTTGAAATTTAAATGGAAAATAGCACAGAACATCAAGGGAACATGCTCGGCCCCTATCCTGTTCTCCTTTTTGCCTAGATTTATCTGTAATTTGGAACATGGCCTTTATATTTCAGATCCACCAAGTGCTCAACTTTTTGACCCCTGATAACCAAGTAGTGTCCACTGAAGTATTTCTAAAGACAGTTTTTTTTCTGCATCTGAAATGAAGCAATAGATACATGAAACAGTAGTCTCTCTTATGTGCAACCTACTTTCAAATTTAATTCATTTAATACATGAAATATTTAATAGCCAAAAAGTTATGTGTCACCATTTTGATAACAAGAATATAGTGTTGATTACTGTTCTCAGATCATGGTTTGGACAACAAATATAAACTCTGCATCCTAAATTTTAAATGTTTATCTGAGAACATCTTCGCATGAAAACTTACTGGTATAAAAAAAGATTAAATTTGGTTGTGTATAAATCTGTGTTGAGCTTTGTCTGATTGTGTTTACTGTTGCCCCATTCCGTATGCTCCTTATTTATGTGCACCTGCCTCACAGTTAGATCTTCATTAGCATGCACATCTGCACAAGCTCTACTTGCTTTCATCCCACTTGAAGCATTAGATGGTTTACACCATATATATTTCTGGCTTTTCTTCTGATCTTCCAAAAGAAGAACAGATATGAAAAACCCAGAAGTGAAAAAACCCCAGCATTAACAAAGCTCTACAACTCAAGCATCTTGCCCTGGCTTCTGTTTTATTTGTATTCATCTATAACTTCTTTGTATTTACTGCAAATGTAAACGTGTATGACAATTTTCATTATACAATTTGGGACTGACTGACTGTTGTCTGGAATGGTTGATGTTCCTCCCAGAAAGCTCTTATTTAGTAAGAGACCCTCTTCAAAATTCTCCAAATTGTGGGGCTGGTTACAGTAGGAAGCAAGCGATTCATTTCACTGCAGTGCTCAAGGAAAAGAAATTCACCCCTGCTGCCATGTGCTATGCGTATGTTGTGTACCTGTTCAAATGAACTTGCGTTGAAAATATGACTCTGTAAGAAGATACAACAAATGCCCACTGGTATAATGATTGGTCTCTGTTCAGTACTAGAAGCACAGAACTAACGTCTAGAATACAGAAACTGAATTACTTGTTACTTGTAAGGAAAAAAAAAAAGAAATATAACTATTACTGCAGGTCACCACTGAGGTCACTGGCAGCACAGCATGGGGGACTCAAGTATAGCAGCATGACTGCAACTAGCTCATGGCTCTGAAAGAAGCCTTTAGTCCCCATTGCTGCTATATGCTTAAATTGGAAGAAGCAAGAAAGCATTCTTTTTTTATTTACTTTTTGGAAAAGAAAATTCTGAAAACAAAATTGGAAAAGTATCCCTTATAAATAAACATTACTGTCGATCCTTTTCCATGAAGATGTTGTCTGTTAAATAAGTAAAAGCAAGGGTGAGGCGGTTGGTGGGGAGACCCCTCTGCAATCCGTGCACTGCTTGCTTTAATAATTAGATATGGTCCTGTTGTCAAACTGTAGTCCAGCTTTTATTATTCTTGGCAGACAGAGCAGAACAACACTCTGGCACTTGACTTGCCCATAAAAACTTGAACAGGAAACAGCAATAAATAATCCACTCAAAAGGCCCTTGAGAAAAGCATTACACTTGATTCCTTGTAGGAATTGCATGCTACTCCAGGGGGAAAGCGTGGGCTCTTTCAAAACACAGGCTTTGTATTGTTAGCATTTTTTTCTATTTTCTCAGCAGAGGTGAGAGAGGCTTCAAAATTTTTCCCGGATTTATTCCTTTTAATCAACATAGAAATCAACTTACAGCATACACATACGCACCCAAGCAGTGTCTCAAGGCAAGCAACCAACCAGCCCTCATGTTTCTCTAGAGCTGATCCCAGCTTCTTTCAAATGGGGAGCCTGATTCTTTTTCTGCTTTATATGGAAACCTTCATCCTTCTGCAGTGAACCCCAAATCCCTTACCTTGGTCTAACCATCCCTGCTAACTTGGTGCCTGGGCATTGAAATGGGCATGAGGTGAAAAAATTGTTCTAGTTTCTCTGGGAATTTCTTCTCTGAGTTTCTGAGGGAAGTGGAAGAGTATTTCAGTTCTCTTTCTAGCCTGGAAGAACAGATTGATGTTGGTTTTATTTTTGCAACATATTTATAGACTCTGGTCATGCAATTAGTGCCACAGACATTTGCTTTGATATTTGGCTTTTCTCATGAGGTGAATTAGAGAAGGGCATAATTTGTAGGGGTTGCAGTCACACAGTGGGGTAGTTGTCTCTTCGTGTGCGTACAATAATTTAATTTTTCATGTTTGTTTCAGTGCCCTGAATGAATCTATACTAATCTGTGAGGAAAATGAAAATCTTTAACATTTACCAAGAATAGTTTGAGGGAACAAAAACTTATACAGACTACTGTTGCGCTTCTTACCTTTAGTAAATTAAAATGATTAGTAGTCAAATGCAGTGATTTTTTTTTTAATTATCACTGATATAGTCTTTGTTTCCAGCTCTGCTAGTTTCTAAATAGATTAGGAAATTTCGAAAACAAA
The DNA here is from genome assembly GCA_011057875.1 of Pterocles orientalis. Taxonomy (NCBI): domain Eukaryota; kingdom Metazoa; phylum Chordata; class Aves; order Pterocliformes; family Pteroclidae; genus Pterocles; species Pterocles orientalis. The sequence continues at coordinate 25,868 of WKFP01014367.1, read as the reverse complement.
ATCCTTTTTTTTAAGGTTTATTATCAATGAGATTAAACTAAAATTATGTTTTCTAGCTTTTAGAAGGTGAACTCCTAGATTTTTGGCTGGTTAAACAAGTCAGTTTTACTGAAATTATTCATTTGGCTTGCTAAAGATACACGCATTTAAATACCAGGGCAGTGGTTGCTCAAAGCCAGAAATTCTATGAAATATTTTCCAATTTGTCAGGAACGTTGTTTTTCTGCAATAAACAGTATACTACACAAAGAGCAAATGGATACAGTTCTAGATCTTCCTAAAAGATCTTAGTCTTATAGCTGGTCCGATTTTGAACATTGCAAACCTAGATGAACGTGAATCTTGTCTTAGAGAGGTACAGAAACCAATACCTCCATTTGGTTGCATTTTTTCCCATTTATTCCTGCACTTTAGCCTACCAAAAAGCACTGTGAATAACTGATACAGAAAGGTGCTTGGAACCAGGATAACAATGTAGCAGGTAAAGATAGTTGGATGAATTGATTCATTTCTTTGATGTTCAGATGTCTTATATAACATGCATTAAAGGTATGTTGATGAAAATGAGGCCCATACTCACATCAGGTCTTTAGCTGGAAATGTGACCTGTGGCCTTGCAGACCAAATGAGAACAGATGCTCATCCCCATTTCCATTAATTTGCCTATTTTGCATAGGGTAAGAAGACAGTGCTGAACAAGTATCAGGTAGTCTACCATTGCCACTTGAAGCCCTTAATGAGCAGTCTCATCCCAGCTATATGCCTGCTGAGATTTGCATAGGGCTGTCTCAGGATGCTAGAATATTGCATTTATGTGCTTTACTGCTTGCTCTTTCCTCTTTTTCATAAGCAGAATATTGTGAACAGATCGAATGCCTTGAAGTTTTGGTAATTTGTATAGTTCTCAACCAGTCTTGAGTGCATGGGTGATTTGGTAGCAAGGACAAGTAAAACCATTGGATTCTGATGAGTAAATAATTTTAAGCTGTTAGAGTTGTCTATTTAATTTTTCAAATTTTCTGTTAAGTGTTCAAAAAGGTTAGTATTGTGTGGCTTTTGCAAACACCTATATCATTGTATATCTAATGTATTTTGTTGGGAGGTTTACCCTTATACCAAGTATTTATTTGCCTACATGTAATTCATAGGTTGGTGGAGAACTCATTTATTTACTAATTTTCTTGGTTATTGACTATGCAAAAGTTTCCACTAATGAGAATTCTTCCCCATTGTGAATCATTAATGTATTAAGCACATTTCAAATTCCTCCAGTAAGGATACAATGAGAATTGCTTAGCTGATTTAAATGACACAGATGTAGTACTAATTATACATTTTAAATTGGCAACGAATACAATTAATTTGCTGATTATCTAAAACAAAAGTAAACTTTTTTATTATAGTAATTTACTATAATTTATCACACAGCCGTTTTCTTTGTATAATATTTATGCATTTGACAAACCTACAAAGAGATATGTAATTAGACCTGTTTCACCCGTCACTGGCTGCCTTTTAACCAGAGGTCTTACGCGAACATCTTACAAAGATACTATCAGACTAACCAAATTGTAATGTTGACATTTTTTGAATCAACAAATGAATTTTTTTTTTGCTAGTAATTTCTGTGGATTATTAAAATTGAATTGTTTTAAGTTAGTTTACATTACTTGAAGGTATTTTACAGGGCTGTTGTTTGGATGGTGGTTTGATTGGCTGTAGTTACCAGATCCGTCTGTGTTTAGATTGCAAATTCTTTTGGAAAATTTGAAACAAAAATAATTTACGGGCATTTTTTTGAAGGAAAAAACCCCAAACAAAACCCAACAAAACAAAAATCTTCCCCACTTCCCCCCCCCCTCCAACAGCAACAACCCCCTCTCTAAGTACTTTGCGCTCAGGGAAGTTGAGAGTGATTTGTCTGTGGATTCAGGAAATCAGAGTATTAAAAATCTGCAAGTGTCCATATCAAGCCCTGTTACCAGGTCATTTATTTGCCTGTTAAATACTGGCTATAGAGAGGTTTATACTGATGCCCATAGTGTCACTGACATTTGCCAGATATATGGCATCATTAAAATAGTCTTCAAAGTCTATTTTAACATAGAATAGACAGACACATTTTGTAAGAAATTCTAAGTGTTGGCTCTGATGCAGTTCTTTAAACCGACTGTAGGTCCAGGAATTAAAAGTAACAAACCACAAACCAAGCTCCCCACCCCCGCAGCCTTCCTCTCCCCAACCCAAAACAACCAAAAAAACCCTCTATTAGGTGCTTATTCTATATTTTCAATGTCACTGATACTTCTAGAGGGATCACGCGTGTTAGTTATGTTTGTACATACTGAAAGGCCTTTCAGCTCATTTAGAAATGCTGTACGTTTTCATCTGGTGGCACTGTTGTAGCCACCGTGGGCTAGAGAAGCAAATTTCATCAGAACATGTAGTATGTTTTGATCTGTGCCTTCCTCATGCTTGAGATCCTCATTCTAGTTGAAGACTGTTTTCTATTAAATGTTTCTAAATCAAAAATATCAGCTCTTCGTTTCTCTAGGTCTATGCATGATGGGTGCAATAGGGGCGTGCTATCCCCTATTTAAAATGCAGTTTGAAAATGAAAAATCTTACTTGTCACTATTTTTTCCACATGGGAAATTATTGTTATTTCCTGGGAATTAATAATATATCTAAGTAGAGAATGGGATTTGCTAAAGAGAACCCAGGATTTGGTTTCCTTGGACACCATCAATAGTGGTGCCAGTGATGGCAAGTGCCAGCAGCAGCAAAGTACTTGTCCTAGGTGAGCACAGGTGCCTTCTGAAGGAGTTACACCTCCATTCCTTCTTCTAGCATGTTCATTTGCCTGTCATCATCTATTTCCAGCTAGAATCCCAGCCACATACCAAGAACCGCTCATCAATCTGTGATCCCAAACACCCAAAATATTCTTTAAAAAAACCCAACCCTAAACCAAACCCTAACTGGTATTATATTTCTGACAATGAATCACCAACTTACTGAGGAAATGCGTTTATTTCTGTATTTATTTACGTCTGTTTTATAAAATGTGGGCTTGGTAACAAGCACTTCCACAATGTGTTTTCTCCCTAATTTGAATTTATTTTTCCTTCCTTTTTTTTTTTTTTTTTTTTTTTTTTTTTTTTTTTTTCAGGAGGGAAGATGGGTAGTGTAGGGGTATGGACATGCAGTTATTTGGGAACAATTAAGATTTCCTTTTAAAAGCAGAAAATAGCAACTTCATTATGTAATATAATTTCACTGCAGTGTACCTTTAAAAAGAAATATGCAGTTGTTTTTGAACTATTAAACTATATGTGTCACTGATTTATCCTGTTACCAAAAGGACCTCATGTGTCACTTGGCAGAATGACAGCTTTTTTTCCAAGTCTATTGTATAATTGTGTTTTGTTAGCTGTTTTTGTTTTATAAATACTGTACTGAAGGGATCTCTGAAGATCAAGATTTTTGATGCAGTATTTTTCTTTGCTGTTCTTTGATGTTGACCTTCCCCCACTCCCATCACAGCAAAGAGCACAGAATTTTGTTCTCAAAAAGTTACCAGTTCTGTGTCAGGAAAAAAACCGTTTATTTTTCATGTCGGAGTCTTTGCAAGCAGACTGACTCCATTCCAGCAGATTCCTTGCTGAAACTCTTCTGAAACGATTTTTTGGGAAAACTGGGTTTGTGAAAATTTTCTTTATGGAAAATCTGCAAGGAGACTCCAGTGCTATCATTCTTCACGTGTTTAACCATGTGAGTTTGCAATACTAGCACTGATATACGTTCCTTTTTCTTCTGACAATTTCCCTTCTAGCAAAAGCAGCAACACAGGCTCTCTCTTTGCCTTTACAATTAGAGTGAGAAACTTCAAATCCCTCTTACTGCAAAAATAATTGAGTAAGTTCTTATCCCATCTCTTGGTAGTTATGGAGAGAATTATTTGTTGCCTGCTTTATAACAAGTTCTACATATTGGGAGTCTGTTTTTAAGCCCTTCTTCCTGCTTAATCGTCTCTTCTTTTTACTGAACAAATGCCCTTCCCTTAACCTTTCTTCCCAGATCATGTTTGTGAAACATCTTGTCAGTCTTAAGGTTTCCCTCAGGGTTTTCTGCAATTTCTCTGCCTTTCTCAAGGAGAAGGGACCCAACTGAATACAGTATTCCAGCTGAGTCTCCTCATTGCCAGGAGAGTGGAAAACTTACCTCCCATGTCTTTTGCATGACACTTTAAAAAATATTTTTCAGATTGACATTTACCAGTTTTGCAACAGCATTATGGTTTTGGCTTCCATTCAGTTTGAGCTATTATAACACATCAACTCTGCTTCAACTACTGCTGCTTAGTCAGGTAGTTCCCATTTTAGATTGTATTTTCTGTTCACCTTTTCCTGAAGTGAAATATTTGAATTTTGCCTTTATTGAATTGAATCTCTGTTGGTCTTATAACATTGCTCCAATTTATGAAATGAGTACGAAATCTAATCCTACTCTCAAGGGTGCCTGCAACCCCTCCCAGCTCAGTGATAGTCGTAAATGTTATAACTTATTTGCTATCCAAGTTGTTAATGAAAATATTTAAAACTTAACCAGATTTTTGCCAAGACCTTGCATGGTACAACCCTCCAGTTTGATAAATGAACCTTTTCTTTGGGAACTGTTCTTTAAATTGCGGTGGATTATATAACTGTTCTATTTGCTCGAATTAAATGCACGTATATTCTGCGCTGTTTCTTAAAAAAGAGGTGCACCTGAGCAGCAGGGAGGAGGGCTTGGCAGCAGGGAGGTGCGCAAGCCTTGAAAGGGGAAGATGACGCTGCGCTGGCAGTGCTGGGGCGTGCTTAGCTGGGGGAAACTTCTGGAGCACAGGGTTGAGCAGGCAGGCAGCCTACAGCTCGAAGGAGAGGAAGATCTCTGCGGGGTTCAGGAAGCAAGCACATAACTGAGCCTCAGAGACTTATCATAGCAGGCCATTGTGTCCTTGCAGGAGAGATCATATTCTTCAGTCTTACTTTCCAGTGTGACAACTTTCTGTGGTTTCGTGTGTTGCAAAAAATTCCTACCTAGTGTCCCCTGGGTCCCTAGGAACGTGGCATCTGGTTGTCGGTCCTGCCTGTTGCTAATAGTTTCATTGTTGTATTTATACACCAAGATGAGCAGTAAGGATTTTTAGAAATAAGTTATATAGTGGAGAATGAAGCTGTTTTTGAGATTTTTCTGTGCCTGGCTATGTGAGCTGTATACGTAGTCTTCCTGAGAGAGATTCTGCAAAAATTAGATTGGGGCCAGAGCCTGGTATGGTATATAAACGAGCGAGGAGTTAGGGGGAAACCCTTCCACAAAATTGCTGTGGCCTGACAGTGTGCTCTGCACTGTATCATCCTGACAGGGGCGAGGGGCAGAAAGGGAGCTGGGGAAGCAGTCATCATTCTCCAGCCTTCTTGCTTACTGGAGACCAGTGGATGACTTTGTCAGTCAGGATGATTTTCTGTTATTGAGTTAATGTTTAAACTATCCTTTCAGATATTGATGGTAAATCAGAATGTGAAATTATATTCTAATTATGTTCTGCAAACACTTGCAGCTGTCCTGAGGTCTTCAAGTTTACAATATTGGTCTCAAATCACTCAATCAAAAATGGTCAACCTGATGAGAGTTTATACGCTCTCTTAAATGAGTCATGGTGTGTACAAGAATATCTTCTCAGTAGATTTGAAAAATAAATAATGAAAAATTTCTGAGCATAGGAAATTTGTAGTCTGGCTCAACTATCATCTTCTGGATTCTGGGTTCACAACCTGATAGATTTTATAGCTCGGCTAAACTGATATAATGACATGGCCTTTTAGGATTGCCAGCTGAAAAACTGATTTTGGCAGGAGGAGTGGCCAGATGTATTCCTCCCTGTCCTCAGTTTGAACTTGATTAGTAACTTGGTTAGTAAGGATTATAAATAGCTTCATAAATATTTTACTGTGTCTACATTTTGGTCTTGATGTAAAAGATTGGGGGATGGATTGTTCAGGGTCCTTGTGAGTACTACCTAACCAGGTGAATAAAAAAATTACCCTTACTTTAAATAAGTCAGTTTTCTCGTATTTCTGTAATATCTCCCTTTTGGGCCAACCTCTGCTTGGTACTATCAGCATCTCTCTCTTCTTCATATAGGTGCTGAAACAATGGCCAAAATAAAACCGTGGCAGCTGCTGTTGACTTCAGCCAAGAAAAGATCTTTGTTATGGGTTGTTTTTTTTTTGTCCATGTGGCTTTAACTTTAGAGGGAGATGAACTACAGAAGTAGTATTGTTCAAACAAAAGAGAAGTATTTTGTATTTTTTACTTTTTATTTACTGTTCTGATCAGGAACCTCTGTCCCAAATCTAAATGCTAGCTTTCGGCTGAAGATAGATGTGTCTGTGTTCTCAGTCCAAATGCCTCCACCTATCTTTATTGAAGTTAATTTCTTTATTGAACTTTGACAGGTTATTACCCAAGCTTATTCAAAGTGTGCCATTTAACTTTATCTCAAAGGATCTTCACTAGCAATTTATGGAACAGAGTGCAGTATAGAAATCAAAAGGTAATCTACATTTGTGTCCCATGGCCACAAGAGAGAAGAATCACAGCTTGGCTTTTGGATTTGTGTTGGTTTGATCTAGGGTGTCTTTTTCCCTTCCAGTATTTAAGGAAAGAATAAAAAATAGAAAGAACAACTCACAAACACATCTCCTTGTTATTCTGGATATTGAACTGGGAAATTTAACTGATCATCTATTTCCTTTTCATTTTTTTAATTCTTTGTAAGCAAGCTAGCTTGCTCACACTAATTTGTATTTGTTTTAGGGAAATAGAAGAGGTATTTTAAGGCATTGTTACTAGAAAAATCTGCAGCTATGTGTGACGTAGATCTCCTTGTCTAAGTTTTGACTATAGCAGACCTCAGCACTGTTCACTCCTTTCACAAGTCAGCAAAGCTTCATGCTCGTTTTGAAGTTTTGTTTTAGTAAAGAGAGTTTAAGTATGTTCTTAATATGTCGTGTACGGGAAAGTGCTTTGCTCATTTATCAAATACAGTCTTCAGTTTCTGATGTGCAGCTGTCTGTCCTTGTTATTATTCAGAGCAAAGATGGGTTCCATGGCAGGCAGAGGCCACAAAATCTGCTTTTATTTCATTCAAGCAACCATTTGGCTGTCCAATGTTTATAATCAGATGGATTAGTGTTCCTTGGCTTTGCTTTTCAAATTTGATAGAAAGCAAAGTTGTCTTGTTAAATAGATTCCTTGCTTGCTCCATAATTCTTGGAGAAAGCCAAAAACCCCACAAACAATTCTCTTTGCTTTCCCTCCCCGCAGCCTGCACTGGCATGTATGACAGGTGTGATGCTGGGACACAATTATCCCACTTTTGTAACCTATTTGAATGTCTTTGTTATGTGTTAAAAGCACCATCTCCTGTTCCAGTAAAAATTATCGAGGAGAAGGAGAAAAAGCATTTTGGGTCATGTTCTATGAAGCAATTTGCATACCATCTATATATTGGCACCGTCCATAGTTTTTTGTTTGAATTTTTGTAAAGTTTCACTTGTTACAGATAATTTAATTTCAAACTAGGAACACCCAATATGCAGGGGCCTCTGAAGGATTACTTACACAGCTGAGTAGCAAAATTATTTAATTTGTAACTCTTTATGTGTATATTTTTCTTTAGAGCACATCAGGATTTCAAATGAAGGAAAATCCAACTTCTAAAATTTCTTACGAAAAAAAGAGCTATATGGTTTTCTTTTTTTAAAGATAGCCTTTTATCACTCAGACCTGATTTTCTTTATGCTAGTTATTTTTCTTAATATTATGCCACTGAGGGAGGCTGATGTCTTTGAACTTACCCAGCTTAATCATATAAAATACAGATTAATTACAAAGGTTTCACATAGTTGAAAATTAGTATTATCCTTTTTTTGGATAATCAGTCAACAAAATAAGTGAGTTAAAACTTACTGCTTAAAAGCTTTGGGTTTTGGATTTGGCTAGTCTACTACACCTTAGACCAAACAAACAGTGAAAGGAAAGAAGGCAGACACAGATACGGTTCTTGGTGCCTCATGTTTTGGTACAGGGGGTAATCACTCCGAGACCAACAGCAGGTATTGGACTGGAGATGGTATGGATATTTCTTCCATCATGTTGCTCTGGGAATAAGAGTGAAGAAGATGCTGCGATAGTCTGGAAAGTTTGTATCTGAACGTTTAGGTATTAAAAGTGTCTTAAAATTGTTTGGATCAGATATACGCACATAGGACAGATGAGCCTCCTGAAAATACCTCAGAATATTGCTTTGTTGGTTGGAAGCAGTGCCTTTTCAACTGTTTATTCTACTTCTCCTTGGGCAATTCCTGCTGTTCAGGGTGGAGAAGGAGGTTAAAGGATTCTTGCAGATGTCTGGCTCAAACCTATATTCTGTCAAACAGAAGCTGAAACTTCTTTGCTGTTCCCTGTGGTTAAAAAGAGGCAGAGGGCTCTCTAACTGAGCAGGCTAAACTTCATCTTCACAAGGTCAGAGCTCAAACTTACCAACCCTCGTAGTTGTCTCTAAATATGTGCCAAGTGTCTTGGATGGCAGAACTAAAGCAACAGATCTAGGCCTGCAGTTCCACTCCCCACCCCCAAATTTAAGAAGGCCACAACATGTATTTTGTACATAATGGATAAATATATTTTATTTTATATAGTTTGATCTGTGCGCTATTATCTCAAAGACAAACTCATCAGCTAACAAGAGACAGACCAATATTTATCATACAACTGTGATGACTTAGGTAGAATAATAGGAAACACTTTACCTTTTCCATGAATCAGATTGACAATCAACAGTTTTGTTACAAATAGAAATTTAATTAGTATGTTAAATATTTCATACCCACACCAACATAAGTTTTCTGTCAACTACAGCCAAGTACTACAAGCCTAGTAAAAAATGCTAACAAGGACAAGTAATTCCTGTCTCTTATGAAGTGCAGATGCTGAAGGGTGTACAGAAATGACACACTTGCTGCTGCTTTATGATCAGAGTTGTACCACAGCACCAGAGGAAAAGGAAGTTGGGGGGAACCTTACTCTATTTTCTATTATACAATAATTTTAAAGTAAGAGATAAAAGTGTGGTCAATGTTCAGAAATGGGAAAAAAAGAGAGGTTGTCCTTATTCTTTCTGAAGAAGTTTTCAGTCTCTGGTATTGGACCAGTATGTGTTAGTGAAGCATGAACTGGTGTCAGTTAGACTTTTAATTAATTGATAGTCACACAGGTATTTCATACCTATAGCATGAAGCAGTCAGTTTAATTTTGTAGAATAAGTTATTACCATTTCAGCACTGGGGAGAGAAAAACCTAAATACTTGGATATCCACTGATCATTGCTCAGTTATTCTAAAACAAAACCCAATATATTAGATGGTCACACAATTTCAGAAGTATTTGCTGTAGAGCACTTCTGACCTCAGAGCAGCTTTAACATGCTCAGTTGCTATACTGCCTGCCCAGTGTGATATGCGAGACTGTTGATAACGTAGGTATGCTCTTACCGGAAGAGGGGGAAAAAGGGATTATCAATAGAGAGGATGCTCTTTTAGGAATACACTGTTGGACGGCAGCCTTATGAAGGGGCAGTTAAGAGTGTAGTTCTTAAAATATTCAACCATGAATGGTTCCTGACTGTAAAAATAAAGTAAGTAAATATATACACTGAAATTTGTTCGGTAGCCTTACAATGGAATCTATGACTTGAAGCTAAATAATAACAACAAAGAGAATGAAGAAATTAAGTAGGAATTCTTCATAGAAGGACATCAGTATTTGAGGACTGCAACAGACTATTTTTATAGTTCTTGTTCAGAAAGCATTTTCAGAAGGAAAGAAAAAGAAAGTGGTGCATAAAAAGAAGGAATAAAGAACAATATATGAAGAGTATGACAGCGATGTAAAATCAGTTAGGGTCAGGTTATCTACATCCAGATTATGTGTACTTGGTTTTCTGGTTGGTTTTCCTGGTTGGTTCATTCTTTCTTGTTGTTGTTTGGTTTGGTTTGGGTTTTGTTTTTCCAAAAATATATAGGATTTGGTGAAATAGCTGGTGCATTTGGAGTCTACTTTGGATGTAAACCAGAACATTTTCAGAACATGGATTTAATTTGTGGAGTGATAGAAAAGCAATTCTATTAAGCCTTTTCCAACACAGAATAAGTGATGGCGATAAAAAGGAGGGGGAACTGTGGGAACAAATGGTGGCTTATGGGTCCAGATTTTGTGTTCAGTCCTCATAAATACACAAGTGTGAAGTCCAAACAGTAATGTTTTAGCATTCCAGGTATTCAGAGCCTTCTAAGCCTCTTAAAATGATAAACCAACTGGAAAATGGTGATGCCACAGTGGCAGATATTATTTGGAGATGAGCTTAGACTATTTTTCTGTTTACTTTGTCAATTTATCTTTATTGCTTTAAAACAGTAATGATCAGAAAAAAAGAATTCTGAGCCAGATTTAACTCTCCACCTGGAGAAAAACATAATTTGTCCTTTAATTGTTTCATAGGTTGATTCTCTCTCTTTGCATAAACCTTTGCTGATGGTGTTGGTTCCCTTATAACACGCTTTACAGGAGTATTTGGTATTATTTTTGTCAGGTAAATTTGGCCTGAATTCAGAATTGTGATGTAGTCTTTCAGCTGATCTAGCAGCAGTGGTAGAAACATCAATTATGATGCACTTAACTGAAAGTAAGTCTAACTTATGTTGGTTATAGCTTAACCTTCTCCATTTCTTTCCTTTTTCAGCCATTTGATTCCACCTCCTATTAGTGACTTTTAAAATCAAAGGCCAAGGTCCTGTTGTGTACAAGGTCCTTTACAAATATAGTTATTGCTAAACTTTCTGGAGCAGGAACAGTCTCTGTCTGAAGAGTCTGTTACAGATCGATGAGAAGAATGGGATCCACAAGGATAAAACAAGCTGTGCATTTCTTTTGCCTTACAATTTTAATCTTTTTTCTCCCTTTCTCTGGAAGACTGAATTCCATTCAGCTTTCCTCTACACCCCCTTCTCCCTTTTTCTTGTACATCCTCCCTCTCGCTGGACCCTGCTGAACCTCATGCCCATGAGCTCCATCGACACAGAGTAAGCGAGCTATATTGCTTTCCCTTTCTTGCTGAGACTTGCTCTCCTGGCTGGGTGCCTCTCTTCCTATCAAACAACCTTTTTCTTATTTTCAGCTCTGTCCAGAGGATTTGATTACCAGATGTGTGCACTTATTTTCACTCATGTAGCTGCATTTATGACTATATATGTAGTAACCGTAAATATTAAGTATTTAAATGTTCTTGGGTAGTGGCAGGGGACAGGGAAGAGGAAGGAAGGATTGTTCGTTTGTTCTGTCTCAAGAGTGCACAGAGTTACTTGGGACAAAAATCCCTCTCTTTGCAGTAATCTTACTAAATGGTTTGATATGCATCTTTTTTTAACCTCCTAACACCATGACTGGCAGGTACAACCGTTTCCAGACAATATGGTTCATTCAGTACTTTAGTGGAACATTTATTGTACACCATGGCTGATATGAGTAGCATGGTGGATAAAGGCAATTATTATTGCAGCACACGATGGATCTAGGTTAGGGGTTTTTTCCCTTTTGTTTTTATTTTAAGTGAAAGCATTTCTAGCTCCCTATTAGACTGGCCATGTCAGGAAAAGTTGTGTTACACCTTCTCATCTTGTTTCCTGGTTTGCTAGAGTGTTGTAGTGAAATCTCTCAGAAGTTAATGTAGCACTTGAAACTGTGACACTATTCAGAGTCCAAAAAATAATAAAGAATTATGGTCCAGTGGTGTCATCAGTTATCAACAGCACTGTAAAAATTTAACAACAAGAATAGTGACACTGTCCATGTATCTTGCACTTTGCTTCAGCTGATTTGAGTTACTTTCAACATTTATGATTTAATAGCTGAAAGCATTTTACTGCTTGTGGTATTTGTTAGAAATGTAATCTGAACTACTGCAATGGAGGAACACCTGATCAAATTTTCAGTGACAAGAGCCTGACTGTTTCAGTTTTGAAGTCAGCCTTGACTTTTCAGCATGAGAAAACAAAGATGAAGTAATCCCTTGTTGGGGTTTCACAAACATCAGGGTGTAGCTTTCTGAACAGTGTGGGGGCAATGGGATGCAACACATGAGAGGACATGGTTTGTGGCCATGTGAGATGCTCGCTGTTTCGAAGCTGAGCTATTTCCACACCAACATGTCATCTGACAATAATTAAGGGAACATACTCGCTTTTTTTCTGTCAAGGTTTTGCAAGATTTGACTGCTGTCAGGGGCTTTATTTGCATTTGTCGTGTAGAGTTGCTCTGTTTTCCTGCAAATAGCAAAAATGTATCATGTAAAGGAACTTTCTTGACTGGTTTTAGCCAGCCACGCTTCCATTTGAAGCATAACCTGGTGGCTGATACTAAGAATTAAAAGGTATATGCAACATTGTCTTTTTCCTTTATGCACTTTTCACAGCGCTTTTTGTGGAGCATGAGTAATTTCTGGTACACTGAGTGGAGTGTGTAGGAGAAAAAGAGAAAACAAAAAAGAACTGGAGTGCTTTCTGAAAAAAAAGAAATAGTTATTACTTCAAGTTTCAGAATTTGGGGCAGGGGAGGGGAATCTTTCTTGCATTTGGAATAGCACATGTGGGAACAATCATGTCTAAATATTATTTTTTATACATGTGCTTCTGTAGCAAATCTTATAATTTACTGTCTCTGTGTCCATGCATAACATGCACATGGGAAAACATGTACCTTTACCAGACAGCAATACCGACTGGAGGTTTTTCAGTCCCACTTTAATCTTTTCCTTTTACATAAACAAGTGTGTTTCTTGTTGCTGCGTATAAATATTATAATTCTTGATTTTTTATTTGGAAATACATAGCAGGTTAGTGGTGGCACAAAATATTTTGCAACATGCAAATGACTGGCAAGATCAGATATATTAGTGGAAATTATTATTTCTGGTTTACTGCCACAAAAAAAAGTTCACAATGATGCATGAATCCTGTACTCCTCAGTGGTTTAGCATTGGTTATTAGCTGGCAAGTGTCTATATAAAGGCTTGTAGCACCTGTAGTAAACAAGACACCTGAAATTAACAGTGGGATTAGTGTTCCTTGTCTAATATTACTGATACAGCTTGTCAAAGGCCATAGGGATGTATTGTTTGTATTAATGCAGATTGGCATATGGAAGAGTTGTATCAAGCAGGGTGAAATCTTCTCACTCATGATTACAGAAAATTGAGTTTTGTCATCCCCGGTTGTAGGGGCTAGAATCAGACTTCTGCAGCCTCTGAAAAGCAGGGTAAAAATAGAAAAAAAAAGGAAACAGAGGGTCAGGTGGATCAGAGGCCTTGAGAATTTTGTTTATTGCCCTTCATTACAGGAGGGAGAACACATACAAATCTTTGTATTACATTTATGGAAAGAAAGTGTTTCTCATAATCTTCATTTTGTCACAAAATATGTATAGAAGACTTGTGCAGACTTGGACAATAAGCTAAATCCTCTTTGACCATGGGACAGTTCTCATCATTGATCTGCCAAACAGAGCAAGACCCTTGAACCTGATGATCTCTTTCTTGGGTGATTATGCTGGGAGAAAAAGGGAGGATATGTGATGTCTGCCTCCTGTAAAGAATTTTTTTTTTAAAAAAAGTACTGCTGTGTCAACATATGGGAGAGATAGCATGCAGCACAATGTACTTAGTGCTGAGGTGAAATAGTTACAACAGACAAAGCGATGGCATGCTTGTGCTTCTCTTACCTTAGTACCAGGCACCATACTACTTCCTCAAGGCAGTGCTTTTCATATCTTGTGAGCAGGTTTACAGAAGAATTAAATTCCGTGTTCCCCCGGCACTGTGAGGCAGGTTAGCATGCTGCCTTGCCGGGACAGACTGTTTTATTTCTCATCAAAAACGAAGCAAAATCTCAACACCGTGGAATTCTTGCTAATAACTATTGTTCAGTTCCTCTTGTCTTCCTGAGCATGCAAAGTATGGCGTTACCTGAATCCTTATTGCCACATGGATTCTTTTCTGTTTTTCTAGCTACTTCCAGAATGATTAATGCTAAATATTTCTTGCATGTCACTTATGTATTGAAGATTTCTCCTTTTTGATTATTTTTTTAATACTAAATTGCAACCTGTTGCTTTAGGTAGGGATTGGTGGAAAATTAAACCAAAGCCAAATGTGAAGTTCTCTAGTGGTTTTGCTTGGTTGAGTGTTCTGGGTGGGCTGATGCTTAAAGTGCACAGTGTACATAATGCTATGCCTGTACAGTGATAGCGTGAAGTGACATATCAAATAGACTTGAGAGCCTAGCAGGACAGGCAGCATTGCCATCATATCAGAACCTCTGTCCTGTCATTGCTTCTCTTTAAACCTTGTATTAACCTCCCTGGCTGGAGACCTAGGGGTAAAGACGAATTCAGAGCTGTTATGTCCTCCTACCAACACTGAGATGCATGTTTTCAAAGCATTGTATGGCTAAATCCCTAAACAACCCCCACTGATACTAATGGGAATCCCACAGTGAAACCCCTGAATGTTTCCTTGAGCATGTATTCATTAAGACTTCCTCTCCTGCCCTCTGTCTCCCACCTCTCTTTTCAAGTAGAGGGCCAAGAGGTGTTTTTTTGAATCAAAACAACTGAACAAGGAAACGGTTAATACAGGGATTGTGTTCTGAACGACCTATCTATGCAATTATGAAAGTTGTTGTGCTATGTAACATCTTTCATTTGATGTGGGAGAGTATATCTTAAAGAGTAATGGCAAAGACAGCGAATGATGTCAGGTTTTCCCCCTTACATGCCAGAGAAGAGGAGCGATCTCTTCTTGTATCATGCCTCAAATCCAGGACCCACGTATTGTTCAGCGAAAATCAAAAGGAATTTTATAGACTGTAGGATTAGCTTTCCTTTCATGTATAGTTTTTGTGATTGGATTCAATGAATTTTGATATTTTAAGAAAAAAAAACTGGATAATGGGAAACCTTGCTGCAGACCAATGTTTTGTCAGCTTGTTACAAGAGTTATATGCATAATTACAAGCTTGGGGATTTAGATAATTTACCTCTTCAAATTTTACTCCTTTGGTTTTTCACTGGTACTTACTGTAGCCACAGGTGCGTTAACATCTTATTTTTTTCTATTTATATGTCGTGGGTTAAGCAGAGCAGAGTTAATTTTTTTCCTTTTCCCTTCTCTTCATAAATAGCTAGAAAGAAGCTGTGTTTTGGATTCCTGCTCAGGAGAGAATTGATAAGAGAAGAACGTTTATAGTTATTGCTAGGATGTTGCTATTTGTTCTCAAGGACATACATTCAGCCTTTTGGGGGGGAAGAGACAGTCTGGCTTCTAGCCTGGGATTTGCTTTTAGGTAAAGATTGAGAAGCAGACTGACCAATTATTCCATCCCATGCACGTCA
>WKFP01014367.1:0-10299 GCA_011057875.1 Pterocles orientalis | reverse complement strand
TCACTGTGTATCACATTGCATATTTGTATATAGTTTTATTTCCAATATTATTGTAGTTTAGTTATTAAATTGTCCTTATCTCAACCCACGAGTCCTCTTTGCCATTTACCTCTTTAATTCTCTCCCCTATCATTGGGTGGGGGCAGGGACTGTGTGAGCAGGTGTGTGTGGTTTGGCCCCCAGCCAAGGGCCAACCCATCACATTTTTTTTTTTTTCTGACTGGTTCCTTACTATATAAGGTCTTTGGAAAAGGCTGCCAAGGCTTATTTGGCAAAGCAGGAACAGCATGATGTTTTGAGGAACATGAGGGCAACTGACATCGTCTACCTGGACTTACACAAAGCATGTGACACTGTCGCATATGACATCCTTGTCTCTAAATTGGAGAGACATGGATGTGATGACTGGATCACTCGGTGTATAAGGAAAAAGAGTTGTGGTCAATGCTCCGTGTCCAAGTGGAGACCAGTGACAAGTGGTGTTCCACAGGGGTTGGTATTGGGACCAGTGTTTAACATCTTTGTGGGAGACATGGACAGTGGGATAGAGTGCACCCTCAGCAAGTTTGCCAAGGACACCAAGCTGTGTGGTGTGGTGGACACGCTGGAGGGAAGGGATGCCATCCAGAGGGACCTTGACAGGCTTGAGAGGTGGGCCTGTGCCAGCCTTATGAAGTTCAACAAGGCCAAGTGCAAGGTCCTGCACATGGGTCGAGGCAATCCCAAGCACAAATACAGGCTGGGTGGAGAATGGATTGAGAGCAGCCCTGAGGAGAAGGACTTGGGCCTGCTGGCTGATGAGAAGTTGAACATGACCTGGCAATGTGAGCTTGCAGCCCAGAAAGCCAACCATGTCCTGGGCTGCATAAAAGGAATTGTGACCAGCAGGTCGAGGGAGGTGATTCTGCCCCTCTGCTCTGCTCTCGTGAGACCCTACCTAGAGTACCACATCCAGCTTCAGAGTCCTCAGCACAGGAAAGCTATGGGCCTGTTGGAGCGGGTCCAGAAGAGGGCCACAAAGATAATCACTTCCCACAGGCTGAGAGAATTGGGGTTGTGTAGCCTAGAGAAGAGAAGGCTCCAGGGAGACCTTATGGCAGCCTTCTGGTACTTCAAGGGGCCTACAGGAGAGATGGGGAGGGACTCTTTTATCAGGGAGTGTAGTGATAGGACAACAGGTAATGGTTTTAAGCTGAAAGAGGGTAGATTTAAACTAGACATTAGGAGGAAGTTTTTTACTGTGAGGGTGGCAAGACACTGGCACAAGTTGCCCAGAGAAGCTGTGGATGCCCCATCCCTGGAGGGGTTCAAGGCCAGGCTGGATGAGGCTTTGAGCAACCTGGGCTAGTGGAGGTGTCCCTGCCCGTGGCAGGGGTGTTGGAACTAGATGATCTTTAAGGTCCCTTCCAACCCAAACCATTCTATGATTCTATGATTCTGTGATTTGCACTGTATTTTCTAATTCAATATTTTCTCCAAGCCTTTAGTCTTCCTTTTGCATAATATTTCTTCAGTCAGAATGAAGAAAGCAGCTTTATCTCTCTGCAAGTCCCTCTGCATATCTTCTTTCAGTCTCCCTTGGCTTTATTTATTCTTAGGACAAGTTACCAATCTTCAGAAATAACTAGATTGGAAATTACTTTTGAAGTATGCCACTACGTGCAGCCTGGTCTAGTCTCTCTCTGGGCAGGTTCCTGACAGCTGTAAATGCCACCTGTAGTCAGGTCTGAGAACAGGATGCTGCTGATCGCTGACACAGGTCTGGGTTTCTCAGGCAATCTCTCAGGTGCAGAATCAATTTTTGGTAGCACTGTTGTTCATCAAGGGCCTTGCAGATCAACAATGTAGGCTGTGAAAATAGGGTGACAACTGCTGAAAATGCCTCAGGTGATTAGTCATCCTTTCACATAACTTAACCTGGCTTGTGGTAGCTCAGTTTTTCTAGCGAAATCCTTCAGGAGAGCAAGTAATATAAGGTTCACAGAGAAACTTCCTAAGGATGTCCACTTTACTCCCAGATAAGTTAAAACTAACAAACAAACCAACAGCCTAAACAATTGCGGGGAACAGCAGAGAATCCTGATTTTTGCAGCTTATCTTACTCGGGCCAGAATCTGATGATGCAGAGACTCCTCTGACTTTCTGCCTAGTCCCTGGGGCAAAGGGAATCTTGAGCTCTTGCAAAGCAGCTCTTGACCTTTTCTATCAGAACAGGGTGTGAAACTCAGCAACATGCCTCTAGAGCAGGGATTTCCTATCTCTGTGTAGAGAAGCCTGCTCTCTAGAAGAACTGGGCCAGTCTTTCGGTGCTCAAGACCAGCATCCTTCTGCTGGGAGGGACAGCAGGAGCCATGCAGCAGCAGTATCTTAGCTTCGTGTTCCCTTGTGCATTTCTTATGTGCCTTGTGCATTATACCCAAGGATCATCATGTACTAATTTTGTCAAGGACAAACTTGTCAGGGATTTGGGCATCACCTAGGTGTGTGAAAGCAAGGAGCAGGCTGTGATACAGACTGTGGGAGTGAACATTGCAGGGAAGGTTGCTATTCCATCGAGTGCACAGTTTGACTTGCGAACAGTCCAAATCCTTTCACAATTATCAATACGTTTCAAACAGCAGCTTGTATGGCGTACACACATATTTATACTAGGAAACCTATAATTTATTAATCCTAGCTATTAAAGTAATACATAGGGTTCTTTGATTGACGTCTGGCTCTGCTTCCTAAGAATTATGCAAGGGGGAAGACCTAATGGAATAGATATGCAAGTTTTCTCCTTGGTAAAAAGGAAGTGTTTAGGTGTCCTCGCCTGGTTATTCCCATGGCTGTGTAACTGGGGTTGAGTTGGTCAACCTTTTTTTGTCCTTTGCCAGTTAAAGTAGGCATTATTTTAACTGTTGTTCCTTTCTTCAGCAGCACAGTTGTTTGGAGGAGTTCCAAAGCTGTGGAGCAGCCTCATTGCCTGCCCACGCTTGGACCTGTGGGCCTGGGTAGAGCAGCAGCTTGACAGTGAAAGCTCATTCTTCTGTTTCTGCTCTCAGAGGGTTGTCCTGCTTTTGCACTGCACATTCATAACTGTGGATAGCAACCTCTTGGATCACCCCAGCAACTAATAACTGGCGAAGCCAGAGAGAATGAGGTTTTGAGCAATTTTGGTAAGAGTTTTTCTATCTGTGTCTCTAGCTTTGTGGAGGTGAGACAGCAGCAGGAGTTGCTTGTGTATGTGTGCAGAAGGAATTGAACTAGTGGACAGAAAATGGTCATTATACATGTTTTGTCCTGAAGGCTGACTGAGGATATCTGTCCATGGAAAACTAAAGCACTCTGTAGCAAAACCTGAGCCTGGAATAAAAGGCCGTAAGCACTGTAACTACTCCACAGTAGTGCTTTGCACCGGCAAACTATGAACACACTGCACGTGTTCATCTGAACACGTCGTATCAGTCAAGGAAAAATGTGTGTGTGAACTGTTGAAGTTTTCCAGTCAAGAAAGAGGAACAGTTTACACTGGCTGCAGGTGCCCGGGGGCTGCAGGGCGGCCAGGGCTGCCCCATGCCGGACACAGCCGGTTCCAGCCGGCTCCAGCCCACCCACAGCGGGGCACGGCTGAGCCCCGCAGCCGCCATGGCGGCACCTCGGGGAGAGGCTGTGCCAGGAAGGGAAAAATGCAAGGGGAAATGAGTGAGAAACAGCCCCGGGAGCACTGAGGGGAGAGGGGGAGGAGGAGATCCCAGCGCCTGAGCAGGGATCCCCTGCAGCCCCTGGAGAGGACCCTTGTGGAGCGGCCTGGGGAGGGCCTCACGCTGGAGCAGGTGGATATTTCCTGAAGGAACTGCAGGCTGTGGAGAGCCCACACAGGAGCAGGTTTATCCCGAGGGACTGCAGCTGGTGTGAAAGACCCACGCCAGGGCAGGGGAAGAGTGGGGGGAGGAAGGAGTGGCAGAGAGGAGCTGTTACGGACTGGCAGCAACTCCCATACCTTACTCCCTCTGTGCCGCTGTGGGATGGCAATGAATTGCTTTTCCCCAAGTCAAGTCTGTTTTGCCACTGACGGAAACTGGCGAGTGATCTCCCTGTCTTTATCCTGACCCGTTCTGTGGCGCTGCATTTAGTGGAGCAGATGACCAAGAGGGATGGCAGATGCTTGCTGCTGAGAGCATTTTGTAGGCTGCGGCTTCCTGAGAGAGAAAAAATATTGGACTGCTTAAAGATCAGTTTTCTTTGAGAGGTGAAGGAAAACCCTGAGGGTAAGGTTCAGTATTTTAAAACTGGGCACCGAGTGCCATTTAGAACACTAGTAGCTAGATATCCGAGGCATTTCCATACGTTGGGCAGCCACCACTCAGGACTTGCAGTTTCCTGTCCTGGGAGGCCAGGTGGCACTGTGCTGTTTAACACTAAACAAAACCGCTAAATCCTACTCTGATTGCTAGCTTGCAAGGTGAGATGCATGTTATTTACCAGTGGATGGAGTTTTTCTGTGTTTTAGGGGACATGGCAGAACTTCCATGTGTAACAACATGTCAGAGGTACCCGTCAGTAGCCGTCCTTAGTTGCCTTGCTGCTTTTGTCAGTGGCACCCAGTAGCCCAGACTGACATTGCCTCCCTGAGAGATTTCACACATGGACTGAGGGGACTGTCATCTTGCTCTTGACATCTTGTAAGTTGTATTTAGGCAACTTGTGCTTAGAGGGCTTCCTAACTTTGCATTTTCTTTCAAATAAAGTGATTGTTTTCTGTATTTGAGGACAGTTAACCTGAGGTTACAAAACAGTTGACAGATAAGTAGAGTTACAGCTGGGTAGCACGGGCTTTCTCCTTGGCTGCTAGCTGCATGATGTGCTGAAATATTACCCAAAATAGGCTCCATTAAAAGTAGGCTCTTGTGTTTAATGCAGATTAAGAAATTCCAAGTGTGTCCTGGATACATATGTTTACTACAACAGAAATCCTTGATGATGTAGACAGGTGTGTTCAGTCCTCTTCACAGCAATGGTACCTCATCATGAGTAAGGAAACTAATGAAGCTGGAAATCATTATCTTTGTCTCTGGGTTTTGGTAATTCAAACATTCAACAGCATTTACCAGCCTTCAGATAGACCCACTTACTCTGTCCTGAGATATAACAACATTTGGGAGTAGATCCATCATTTAAAGTGCAGTTACTTTGGTACTTGTATCAAGTAATAAAACCCAGAGTGTTTGCTACTGGAAGTGAACATTTATTGAGCTTTACTTAATGCATGTGCCAGAAAAAGATGGGAAACTATGTTAAATCAGCAATTTAGTTCAGTTAACTCAACATAAGCAACAGCTCATGGTAGGCTATGAACATGCATTAGGTCAAATACTCCCATGGTAACAGGCCATGTAACTTTGCCCTTAGCCTGTTCCCAAATAAATGAGAAACAGGTAAGTGAAATTAGGTTTATGATGGGTGGGATACTGCTCCACAGCACTATAGCTACTGTGGAGAAATAGGCACTTAATTGTATGTTTACATGCCTGTACAATCAGTTTAATTAAATTACTGTTAAAAGCATATAATTCAATTTTTCCTCTTTAGGAGGACTAAGCAGAGCCTTAGGAAGGAATGAATTCTGAATAAGGGAAGGATGCAACTGAATAGTAAATGAGGGTTAAAATAATCCTAGGTTAAGTTTCTTCAAGGAGTAAAATAAGATAAGCTTTTCACTAGAACTGCACATGCAAGTGTGCAAGTGGCAAAGACTACGCAAATATTTTTAATATATTCTTAAAACAGATTCTTTACAATTTTCCTAAATGTGATATTTAAAAGGGCTGGACAATTTTATTTATCTTATTTTAAATTCTAAATAAATAAATACGAAAAAAATTCCCCCAAAATGTGTGCAACGTTACATGCAAACAGGTTATGATTTTACTCCAAAATAGTGCACCTCAATCTCCTTTTTTTAAATAAAGTTTTTTAAAGTGTAGGCTCTGTATTTATTGGGTAATTTCCTGGAAATTCTGAATTTTAAAACGGAGTAAAATTACTGTATCTCACTTTTCCTGGGTAGGGTTGTTTGTCTCAATATTTTCATGAAAGATACAATGGT
Source organism: Pterocles orientalis (assembly GCA_011057875.1). Taxonomy (NCBI): domain Eukaryota; kingdom Metazoa; phylum Chordata; class Aves; order Pterocliformes; family Pteroclidae; genus Pterocles; species Pterocles orientalis. The sequence goes on along the minus strand of WKFP01014367.1, from coordinate 4,211 downwards.
GGAAATCCTTCAGTGAATTTTAGTCTGTGTGTCTCTGTCGGTGCCATAATGCTGGAGTAGTTTACAACCAAACTGGTTAAGCCCTGGGCAATAAATTTCCAAGTTTCTAACACTTCTCTAGATACAGATATTAGATACAGAGATTATTAGATGATAACTTAACTTTTTTTAGTGCAAGATTTTTTACAGACATGATATTTTACCTCAACCCAAATACTAGTCTTGTGTTGTCATGAATTTAAATAGTAATGTTGAACGCTACATTTTTCACCTCTTAATCCATTGCTACTGTTCTATTGGGAGGTTACAAGCCCAAGCCTGGGAAGCTCTATTCCGTCACCAAAGCATTTGGGATTGTAAGAGTTACTAAAATTAAAAAGATCAGGACAATATTTTCATCAGGTCTTTTACAAAAGTGAGGTGTTTGGCATCTGCGTCGTATCAAGGCAGTTCAGTTAATGGGTGCTCCTGTAGTGTATAATTGAGCTGCAGGTTTCTGGCACTTCTGAAAGTCAGACTACCTGCTTATTTAGGATCTTAAATTTCAGTATTTCAGTTATGCAGTAATTTTCTGGAATGAACCTTATAGCAAGACCAGAGTTGAAACATGGATGACAGAGCATGAGTGGTGTTTGAGAATTCAGACTACAATTCAGAAGCCAAAGATGTAGCAAGTATATACACCAAATATCATTATAACGAACGCTGTTGATATAGTGTGGTGTATTCTGGGAATGTATAAGAACTTGAATAAACGACTGAGGCTGATAGTACTTCATGCTATAAAAATATAGAACAAAGATTATAGTTGGTAAAGAAAATAGCAGTTATTTATTAATTAAAGAAAGATGTAGAAAAGTGATGTAATACATAATGCAGCTCTAGAATTAGAAACCTTACTCTAAACATGGATATAATTTTTAACTATTGTCCATTTCATTTGATGCCAGGTATAACAAATCTTTTTGCTGAAATTTCTTAACTTATACTGTTGTTAAAAACATCTACTCTGCTGGAATGAGATAAATAATAAAAAAAAAACAAACCACATGGTACAGTGGGGATTATAAAATAAGACAGAAATCTGTCCATGCTTAGAGGTATGTGATTTCATTTACTTCAATAGAGTGCTTGAAATTTGTTCATTACTACAAAGAAACATCAATTTTTCTCTCAGTAAGCACAGAACAAAAATTTACGTATTTTCTTAAGCAAAACTGCCTCAAATTCTTCCATGAACACTTGAAGTTTTCAGATGTTATCCTCTAACAAAAGCTTCAAATTACCACTAATGTACTTGACATTGTGCAGTGGGGTTCCTGAACAGAGGCCATGCTAGTGTTTTTAAAAGGTTTGTACCTTAAAAATTATATCAACATTCTGCTTTCTAAAGGCTTCCCTTTTAGTAATGAAGCTTATTTTTGTGCTGTATGGTGTCATAGCCCATACACTTAAGCTAAAGGGAAAAATTAATAATTAGCTTACAGATTTGGAGTCACTGGAGTTTGAATTTTAGGTAGAAACAAACACAAAGAAGGTATTTGGCAGCTTATTGTTTTGACACAGACAATAACAGTGGTCTGGTTGAAAAAATATGCTTTAGTTAACATTAATGGGTTGAATTTTTATTTTTTACTGTTTATTTTGCTTTTGCAAAAAAAAATCTACTTTAGAGAATGAAAAGCAATTTCTTGGGATTGTTTTTAAATATACATTCAATATTGTTAAATTTATAATGATATCTTATAAAAAATCTATCACCTTTTAAAATACATTTTTATAGTGTAATATATAATTTCTATCCTTAAAAATGTTACTGCATAACTATATTGAAGGACTGGGATTCAAAGAATTGTACAGTATACAAATGTAAAGAAAAAAACCCTCTTTTTTTTTTTTTTGTGAAAACTGATATACAAGGCCTGTCAAACACGTGGCTATTGCATTAAAATTTTTCATTTCCCACTGGAAAATTAAATATTTTCACCTTTCTATCTGTACCATTATCTTTACCAAATGCAGGAAAATGTAGGGAAAAGCAGACATCTGGAGGTAATGGCTATTATGAGGAAATTTGGGCTGTTTTGAGTGGCAGCTACCGGAAAGTTAAGCAAACATTTAAAAACAATTATACTAAATGTATAAAGGGGACAAGGTTACAGGAAGCATGGGTTTTTTTATTTATTGTATGAAATTGCTATAAAAATCAACACACACTGTGTTTACGATACTGCCTGAATTATCTTTTCTCTGGTGATTTTTTTTTTCTTTAAAAAACTTTAGAACCTGAAAGTCACTCAGAGGATATATTTTATCAGATTGGGAAACCATGCAGTTCTAATGAGCTGGGAAAAAAACACCCATGGTAATGAAGAACACCAGCTTTCCTGGGAAAGGTATAGTTCCCTAATTCAGAGCAGGCATTTAGAATATGAAACAAGGATTTTTAAATATCAGATGGAATTTCTGTTCCTTTCTGATTCATTAGTATTTTTGTGCATTTCTGGATGAATATGTCCTAAGCATCCATAAACTGAAAATGGTCTCTAATGCGAAGGCAAAACTTGCAGAACATTGGGCACCAACTGGAAAATTATTTTATTTCGGCTACCAGTGGGTGATCACTAATAATACAGATCTACTTTGCCTTCACATTCAAAATACTTGCACATTTTTGTAAGTCGTCTACCCAGAATTTATAAATGGGAAATAAAACAACCCTCGAAAGCCAAACAACTTCTTCTCCTTGTCGCCATATGCTGCATCTTTTCCCCCTAGGTTTTGTATGCTCTGTGTGCTGAATGGTGTCTTTTCTTTTCATGTTGCTCTGTTGGTGATCATAACAGCTATTCTCTTCATGAATATGTAAATCCCATGCATAAAATCAGAAGAATTAGCATGGCGATTCCCACTATAGAGTGTGCCCAATTGTGTCTGTCTAATATGTGAATAGTGATGATTTAATCTTTTGACTATATGAGCGGATTCAGGTACTGTTACAAGAGATGCTGTAATTACAGAATACCCAAACACACAAGCTGGATGCGTGCACATCCTGGGGATCATCGGGCTTTTAATAAGAACTGGGCATCTGATGCGTGGCTGTGATGGAGTGCGTGCAGATTCATTTACAGGCGCTTACTCTGATGGTTAGTGACAAGAGAGAAAAATGCCCTAGGTCTGCAATACGCTTCCCCTTACTAACTGAGACTCATTTGCATTTGAAATTTTTTTTTAGTTCCTACTGAATGCTTGTGATTAGAATGGAACGAACATAAATTTGGATAAATAAGGGGAGAAAATGGTGACCACATTTTCTAGGCATCCTTAACTCATTTGGTTTATCAGGAATGGGTGTTGAATGGGGGAGGAAGGACACGCAGAAAACAAAAACAAAAAGACACCACCAGCAATTGATGCATTTTTGTATTTAAATAAGCAGGCATGCTTATGCATATTTATATGACGTGCATGCCTATGCGCCGCTCTGAGCGGTGGCACTGCGGCTCGGCTGCAGTAATTAGGCTGATGTAATTATCGCAAAACAAAGCAAGCTTAGGGAGATTTTTTCTTTTTCACACAGTCAGAACATTAAAGACATGTGCGTATTCCAGTGTACAAAAAAATGAACCTGAACTGCTGTCAGAGGCTAGGAGGACAGTGTGGCCAGTGCACCTATTGTGTCACTGCTGTAGAAAGCAGCTTAGCGATTGGCCACTGTCTGCAGCACATAATACTGACTGGTTATAAAGGACTTGTCTAGAGGAAAGCCTGTAGGTACTCCATTGTCTGGCAAAGTTGATATGACTGCATTCTTTTTGCAGGGGGTCAGACAGCTGAACTGTAAAAGCTGCACAGATTTTTTTTTCCCCCCCATCTCTCTTTCTCTCTCTCTCTCTTTCTCTCTCTCTCTCTCTCTTTTCCATACGGCATTTTTCTTTCATGCCCTGTCTCAGTTTGCGTAGTTAAAGAGAATGCTAATTAAGATCCCTTGTCTTAACCTGAAAATAATGACTCGAAGGTAAATAGAAAACTGGCGATAGTTTAAAATATTCTTGCATAGCACCAAGATGTCAGTTACCGTTCTAGGGGGAAAAAAAACGAAGAATTTTTTTTTTGTAATCAAGGTAAACAAAGAATAGTTGTTACCTCTCTTTCTTCCTTTCTTTCATGCTTTTTTTTCTTTCCTTTTTTTTTTTTTTTTTTTTAAT
>WKFP01014366.1:1720171-1743424 GCA_011057875.1 Pterocles orientalis | reverse complement strand
CACAAACATGGACTTCCAAAGGGCAGACTTTAGGCTGTTTAGGACACTGGTTGGGAGAGTCCCTTGGGAGACTGTCCTGAAGGGCAAGGGGGCCCAGGAGGGAGGTCTTCAAAGCACAGGAGCAGGCTGTCCCCATCTGCAGAAAGACAAAGTGGCAGAGAAGATGACCAGCCTGGATAAATAGAGAGCTTTTCCTGGGACTCAGGGGAAAAAAGGAGAGTCTACCATCTCCGGAAGAAGGGTCAGGCAACCCAAAAAGAGTACAGGGATGTTACTGTGAGGAAAGTAAATTCTGTCTCAGATGAAACCAGGACACAAGGTCACCTAAAGCTGTGTACCCAGGATCATGTCCATGCTTTTGAATATATCCTAAGGATGGAGACTCTGCAACATCCCTGGGCAACCTGTGCCTGTGCTCAGTCACCCTCACAGTGAAAAAGTGTTTCCTGATGCTCAGACGGACGCTCCTGTGTTTCCACTTGTGCCCACTGCCTCTGGTGCAGTCACTGAGCATTACTGAACAGAGCCTGGCTCTGTCCTCGTTGCATCCTCCCTTCTGGTATTTACAAACATCAGTAAGATACTCCCTGCGCTCTCTCTTCTCCAGGCTGAACAGTCCCAGCTCTCTCAGCCTTTCCTTGTATGAGAGATGCGGCATTCCCTTCACCATCTTACTGGCCCGTCGCTGGACTCTCTCCAGTGTCTCTGCATCTCTCTTGTACTGGGGAGCCCAAAACTGGACACTGTACTCCACATGTGGCAGGAGTCCTGTTAAACAAGACTGGACCCACTGCTCAGCATCTCTGGGGCACGTCTTGCCCCAGGAAGGCGTAGGATGTACTCTGCTGCTTTCTGTGGTGGGTCCGTTGCAGCTGTCTGGGACTGGCCATGTCTGGCACAGGGCAGCCATGGCCTCTCCTCACAGAGGCTCCCTCGGCAGTTTCCCTGCTGCCAACACCTGGACAGGGACACCCGATACCCCAATGTCCTGGGCGAGGATATCTGGAGCAGGGCAGGTGCCTGGGGAAGGACAGGCAGCAGACTAGCGGGAGGGACTACGGCTGGTGCAGGAGCTGTGGCAGAGACATCTGCAGAGAGGCTTCCCAAGGCCTGTCTTCTGTCCAGGGCCTCCGCATCGGCAGCTCCCCCCGCTCTCCGCTCACACAGCACGGAGACAGTGCACACCGAGGCTCCCTCTTTATTCTCTTATAGGTGCTCACTCCTGTCTCGACCCGGCAAGGCTCTGCAACCTGGCTCGTCCCAGAAGGAGCCCTTGTGGCATCCTGAGCGCTCGTGCATCTCGTTGAGGACGGAAGCACGCAGCAGACCCTTGGCACGTGCCTGGGGCCACTTTGATGGCAGAAGCTCCCCATGACCATGTGGAGCCTGAGGGTCTGAGTGGGCCAAAGCCCCATGCAGGCCCAGCCCATGTCACCCAGAGGCGGCACACCCTCCTTGCCCCATGGGACCCCCCTGCCCAGCAGAGCCGGTCCTGCCCAGGCAGGGGCAAGGCAGGGGGCCATGCTTGGTACTCCTGGTGCCCCCGTGCTGCCACGCCAGATGCCCAGTGCCCACAGGAACCTTCCTGATCCACTGGGAGATGACAAAGCACGCAATGAATGCCCTCCCTTCTCTCAACAGGCTGCGGTGGCTTGATCCCAGCAGACCAACGCCCAGCCAGTCCCCAGGCAACGGCTACTTTGGAAAGACAAAAGGCCCAGCCTTTATTGCGGAGCATGACATTCCATGGCACGGAGTACCCCTTGGGTCAGTTTGGGTTGGCTGTCCCTGCCGTGTCCCTTCCCAGCCTCTCCCCCAGCCTGGGCCTACTGGCTCAGGGCCACACGGAGAGAAACCCAGGAAGCCTTGGCGCTCTGCAAACGCTGTCCAGCACCGGCTAAAACACTGGTGTGTTTTCAACACAAATGCAAAACACCACACCAAGTGGGCTGCAGGGTCGCGCTCCACACGCCTGCCACCCCCACCCTCTGTAGCTCTGTCTGTGATGTCACAGCCATGGCCGCGCACCGTGCAGGGCCAGGCCATTGTGAGGTCAGGCACTGTGGGCCACAAACTGTGGGCCCGGAAGGAGCTAGCAGTGCATTGGTGGCTGTGTGGTGGGCACGCTGCTCCCAGATATCTCCAGGACATCTGCCCAGACAGACAACGCTCCTGTGTCTGAAGGAGGGCACAGAAGCTTGCAGGAGGTCTTGATTTGTTACCAGGATGGCCACGAGGAGAAAGGCTCCTCCAAGAAGAAAAGGGACTGCCCTGTCAGGGAGAGAAGACAGAGGTGGGCCGGCAAGATCTCTGAAGGCCCAGGGCACTCAAACAGAAGAGCCTGCACGCTGCAGTGCTGCAGAAAATGAGTGTAAGTTCAGTGCTGTCTTTCACCCCATGTTTGCCCTGACTTGGCCAGGCCCGACAGCCGCCTGCAGAACCAGCAGCATCCTGCTGCGAGGGAGGCCTGGGGCCATCTTGGCTACGTGACAGTGACGGAGCTGGCTACCATGTCCCTAGAAACTACGGGGTAGCTCAGGACTCCTGCCACCCTCCTTCCCCAGGCACGCCATCAATGCCCTGCCTTTGAGGGGATCCTGCCCAGCCCTCCACTCCCCGCTCTCAGACTGCACGCAGCTGCCCCCCTCTATAGGGTATAACCACAGCTCTGCTCCTGTCCCAGGGAGGGAGGACCAGCACTCCCTTCCCTGCAGGGACCTGTCATGCGCTGAACCGGTGTCCTCAGGCACAGTCCTCAGGCTTCTCTCTGGTTTCTTTGCCCAGGGCTGCTCTTCAGTGTAGCTGTGGCCTTCCTCCCAAGATGGCTCAGCTCAGGCATCTCCCGTGTGTGAGTACAGGACGTGTCCAGTGTGGACACAGAGACAAGGGGTGCTGGTGGGTCAGGGGAAGCAGGGGAGAGGCTGGCAGTGCTCCCCACCATGAGACTCTGGCTCCTCCAAAATCGCTGCTCCTCAACTTGTAAGAGAAAATCCCCCATGCACAGGGCTCTGCCCTTGAGCACTGCCAGCACTAAGACTTCCTCTTTTTCAGGAAAGAGATCATCACCTTAAAAAACAGCCTTTTCACAGCCCTAATCTTGATGAGCCTAAGTGCTCTAGGTGAGTATTCACCCACCACCACTGGAGGCACAGAAGCACGGAGTGTAGGCTTCAGTGCGAGGGAGAGGTGCTGGTGGGGCCCTTCCAACCTCCTGTGTCTGCAACTCCGGGAGCTCCCAAGATGCTCACAGTATGGCAGAGGCCCCCCAGCCCCAGAGCCAACAAATGAGTGTGCAGCCCATGGAACCTGGTGTTGGCGCTCACCGCAGCAGGGAGGGGAAATGGGGTGTAGCTGTGAGGTGCCAAGCGTGCCCAGAAACTGGGACTATTCAGAGCCCAAAGTCCCTGCTTGGATCTGCACCCTCGCTCTGCACCGCTTCCCCATGTCTTCAGCCAACCTTTGCCATCATGATGTGGGAGGAGACCGCGTGACTACAGGGATCATTTGAAACCCTGATAAAATAACTCTCTCTTGGTGATGTGACTTACAGCTGGTGCCTGCTGCGGTGCTTCTCTTCTGATGCGCATGCTGAGGACAAAGAATGTGCCAGAGGTCAGTGACTGCTGTGGTAGGACAGGAAAGTCCCATACAGCGGATGGGTAAATTGCCCAGTCCCTCCAGTTCTAGGCAGGGACCCAGAGAATCAGCAGCAGCTTCTGCTGTGCCTTCCTGGAGCTGCTGGCTCTGGAAAGCCCTGGCGGCGCTGGGACTCAAGCGGAGAGCCTTTCCCTTTCAGGTGCTGCTGGGAGAGTTTGAGGCCAACCTGAGGTCCCTGCGGTAAGAGCTCTCTCCTCTCCCCTGACCTGCAGTACATTTAGTGGGGTAGCAGCAGATGTGCCTGTGCTATTTGCACTCACTTGCACAGCGCCCAGGGCTCTGGGCCTTTTGCTAAACTTGGAGGGGAAGGGAAGCATTCACAAACCGGTGAAAGAAAAGGGGGCTTGAGCACCTCTGTCTCTGCTCCTCCCGAGTTTGGGGGCTCCGGGAGGGGCTGGGCAGCTCTCTAACAAGATTGGCTTTCCTGGTGACTGCAGGAACACGCTCACTCTGGTGTGGGAAGAAGTGCAATGTCAGAAGGATGAGATAGCGTCCCTGGCTGCAGAGATCAACACTGTCAAGAAGGTGATGCTGGACTTTGGGAAAGAGGACTGGGATGAGCAGGGCCCTGCACAAGGCCCTTCCTGGGCCTGTTGGTGGCCTTTTCCTCCTCAGTCCACACACCCATCCCTTGCTGCTGGTTGTGCTTCTCCACTGTAAAGCCCCTCCTCCTGGCCGGGTCTGATGTGATTGCTTCCCCTGTTCATTTGTGTCTTTCCAGGAAGTTCTGCAAATCAAAAAGGCAATGTCTGCAACCACACCAGTGTCTGACTCGGCTCTGAAAAGCACAGGTACAGACGGACACAGACAGGCAGGGCTCTCATTGCACTGGGCTCCTGCTTAGTGCTCCCAAAAGCAGGCTGCACAGCAGACTGCTCTCCAAGGCATAGGGACATGAGGTGAAACCACAGGGCCTAAAAGCATGACTGTGCCTGAGCGGCTCCCCTGGGCTTACCCTAGCCCTGCCGTCAGACCCTTGGCTGGTGCCCCTGGCGTGCCCCTGACAGCATTTCTGCCCTCTCCCAGTCCACAGAGATTTCCTGGGGAACAAAAACAAGCAGCTGGAGCATCCTTTGCTGTCCATACAGCGGGGCCTTGGCTTGGGTCTGCTGCCCTTCCCATGGGGACTTGCTGCCTTCCATCATCTGCAGACCTTCTCTTTGTGCTGCTGGGAGGGAAACTCTGTCACTGGGCACAGGGATCCCCGCCTTTTCCTGGGGCATCTCTGAGGGTGTGGTGCTGCGTGGAGGGCTGGCAGGCAGCCTTAGAAATAGCCTGCAGTCACCAGGTCCTCCCAGCCTGGGGCCTCTGGTGGTCAGCTGCTCTCTTTTCCCCTCAGGGGCTGCCATTGACCTGCAGAGATCGTCCAGCATCTCTGCATGGCTCCGCAGGGTGTTTTGGTTCGTGCGTGCTCCACGCCTCCAGGATACCTTTGTGCAGGTACAGTAGCAGAAACTGACAGTGCTGCTTCTCTTGTCTCTTATGAAGTTGGGGGCAATCCGTGAGGTGTCTCCCATCAGGCCAGTGGCACTGCTCAAGGCCATGGCACTGGTCCGTTGCCGGACACCTGAGGTTTCACACAGGGCTTGGCTCCCTAGCAATGAGCAGCTGCCCTCAGAAGGGGGCTGAGCTAAGCCGACCTTCCTGCCCACCATCCCTGGTCACTGCAGGATGAAGGAGCTTCTCCTCAGGGAACCTATTTCCCTGACACAGCTTTGACTGTCCCTCTCGCAATGGGGCAGTGGAGGGTGGGGGAAGGCTGCAGAGCTGCTGGGCAAAAAGACAGGTTTCTTGGAAGCACGGACTCCCGTGCAGGGCATCAGATGTTTCCCACTGGCTGGCTATCTTCCTCTTTCCCAGGGTGGGAGGGTTGCCGGGTGCTTCTAACTGCTTCCCAACACGCCATTCATCTGAGCCCAAGCACAGCCACGGGCACAGGGCCACCTGCGCTTCTGGCTGCACAGGAGTGCAGTGGGCCCCATCACGCCCTCATGTTCATTGCTCTTGTCCTCTGCTTTCAGCCGGATGATTCCCCAGGACACTGGTGGCCTTTCCAAGAGTCTCAGAGCGAGGTGTCAATCCAACGATCCACAGAAACACAACCAACTGCCATCACTGTACAGCTCACCTCAAAGAGAGACTCTCTGCTGGAGACTGTCAGCAGTGCTCCCCAAGAAGTCACTCTCTCTGTAAGTCTGTGCCAGGCACCGGGGCCTGGGACCTGGCCGCAGGGAAAAGCTGTAGTGGGGACTTGCTGCTCTCTGCACATCTTCCGAGATTTGTGTGCTCCCAAGCACTGCTGTTCCCTGAGGGGACATTTCAAGGGACATGCAGGGTGGTTTCACCCTTCCTAAGAGAAGGGAAGGAGGGAGAAGCTGCCTCTCCAGCCGGGGCGGGAGGTGGTTCCAGAGCAGCAGCCGGGCTGGCAGAGGAAGGTGCACGGGTCTGCTCTCACTCTTTACACCCCAGGAGTGACACTGCTTTTTGCTATGGGTTCTTTGCAGGGTGGGATCCCCAGAGACTTTCGATATTTGAAGCTTGTCATAAAGATCAACTGGAGAAAACCGGGATAAGCCTGCATGTATTGAGTGCAGGTCTTTGGGAAGATCATGAGAACAAAAACAATCGGACAGATACATGTGGAGACCTTGCCTCTGTCGGAATTACAGAGGAAAATGAAGAAGTAAACCAGAGGCATGTGGCTGTCAGCCTGGTGCAGAGCAATGCTGTTTCAGAGGCCCTCTCAAAGCTGCCAACTTCAGCCAGGGCAACGGTGACTACACCTTTACCCCCCCCCCACCCCCCCCAAGTCCTTATATTTGTCTAGGGAGAAATATTATTTATCATAGAAATAAAGGATTGTGATTAAAAGTCTGAATGCTTATGGGCAAGAATGAGGGGAAGGGCCAACAAGGCTGATACCCTGCTGGGAGGGTGTTCTAGGCCACCCTCCCAGCAGGAGGAAGCAGATGAGGCATTCTGTACGCAGCTGGCCGAAGTCTCGCGATCGCTCCCACTTGTTCTTGTGGGAGACTTCAACTGCCAGACATCTGCTGGAAACACAACACAGCGGAAAGGATGCAGTCTGGGAGATTCTTGGAGTGTGTGGAAGAGAACTTCCTGACACAGCTGGTAAGCGAGGAGGAGCCTCGCTTGACCTGCTGCTCACAAAGAGAGAAGGGCTGGTGGGAGATGTGGTGGTTGGAGGCCGTCTTGGGCTTAGTGACCATGAAATGATAGAGTTCTCGATCCTTGGTGAAGTAAGGAGAGGTGTCAGTAAAATCACAAACATGGACTTCCAAAGGGCAGACTTTAGGCTGTTTAGGACACTGGTTGGGAGAGTCCCTTGGGAGACTGTCCTGAAGGGCAAGGGGGCCCAGGAGGGAGGTCTTCAAAGCACAGGAGCAGGCTGTCCCCATCTGCAGAAAGACAAAGTGGCAGAGAAGATGACCAGCCTGGATAAATAGAGAGCTTTTCCTGGGACTCAGGGGAAAAAAGGAGAGTCTACCATCTCCGGAAGAAGGGTCAGGCAACCCAAAAAGAGTACAGGGATGTTACTGTGAGGAAAGTAAATTCTGTCTCAGATGAAACCAGGACACAAGGTCACCTAAAGCTGTGTACCCAGGATCATGTCCATGCTTTTGAATATATCCTAAGGATGGAGACTCTGCAACATCCCTGGGCAACCTGTGCCTGTGCTCAGTCACCCTCACAGTGAAAAAGTGTTTCCTGATGCTCAGACGGACGCTCCTGTGTTTCCACTTGTGCCCACTGCCTCTGGTGCAGTCACTGAGCATTACTGAACAGAGCCTGGCTCTGTCCTCGTTGCATCCTCCCTTCTGGTATTTACAAACATCAGTAAGATACTCCCTGCGCTCTCTCTTCTCCAGGCTGAACAGTCCCAGCTCTCTCAGCCTTTCCTTGTATGAGAGATGCGGCATTCCCTTCACCATCTTACTGGCCCGTCGCTGGACTCTCTCCAGTGTCTCTGCATCTCTCTTGTACTGGGGAGCCCAAAACTGGACACTGTACTCCACATGTGGCAGGAGTCCTGTTAAACAAGACTGGACCCACTGCTCAGCATCTCTGGGGCACGTCTTGCCCCAGGAAGGCGTAGGATGTACTCTGCTGCTTTCTGTGGTGGGTCCGTTGCAGCTGTCTGGGACTGGCCATGTCTGGCACAGGGCAGCCATGGCCTCTCCTCACAGAGGCTCCCTCGGCAGTTTCCCTGCTGCCAACACCTGGACAGGGACACCCGATACCCCAATGTCCTGGGCGAGGATATCTGGAGCAGGGCAGGTGCCTGGGGAAGGACAGGCAGCAGACTAGCGGGAGGGACTACGGCTGGTGCAGGAGCTGTGGCAGAGACATCTGCAGAGAGGCTTCCCAAGGCCTGTCTTCTGTCCAGGGCCTCCGCATCGGCAGCTCCCCCCGCTCTCCGCTCACACAGCACGGAGACAGTGCACACCGAGGCTCCCTCTTTATTCTCTTATAGGTGCTCACTCCTGTCTCGACCCGGCAAGGCTCTGCAACCTGGCTCGTCCCAGAAGGAGCCCTTGTGGCATCCTGAGCGCTCGTGCATCTCGTTGAGGACGGAAGCACGCAGCAGACCCTTGGCACGTGCCTGGGGCCACTTTGATGGCAGAAGCTCCCCATGACCATGTGGAGCCTGAGGGTCTGAGTGGGCCAAAGCCCCATGCAGGCCCAGCCCATGTCACCCAGAGGCGGCACACCCTCCTTGCCCCATGGGACCCCCCTGCCCAGCAGAGCCGGTCCTGCCCAGGCAGGGGCAAGGCAGGGGGCCATGCTTGGTACTCCTGGTGCCCCCGTGCTGCCACGCCAGATGCCCAGTGCCCACAGGAACCTTCCTGATCCACTGGGAGATGACAAAGCACGCAATGAATGCCCTCCCTTCTCTCAACAGGCTGCGGTGGCTTGATCCCAGCAGACCAACGCCCAGCCAGTCCCCAGGCAACGGCTACTTTGGAAAGACAAAAGGCCCAGCCTTTATTGCGGAGCATGACATTCCATGGCACGGAGTACCCCTTGGGTCAGTTTGGGTTGGCTGTCCCTGCCGTGTCCCTTCCCAGCCTCTCCCCCAGCCTGGGCCTACTGGCTCAGGGCCACACGGAGAGAAACCCAGGAAGCCTTGGCGCTCTGCAAACGCTGTCCAGCACCGGCTAAAACACTGGTGTGTTTTCAACACAAATGCAAAACACCACACCAAGTGGGCTGCAGGGTCGCGCTCCACACGCCTGCCACCCCCACCCTCTGTAGCTCTGTCTGTGATGTCACAGCCATGGCCGCGCACCGTGCAGGGCCAGGCCATTGTGAGGTCAGGCACTGTGGGCCACAAACTGTGGGCCCGGAAGGAGCTAGCAGTGCATTGGTGGCTGTGTGGTGGGCACGCTGCTCCCAGATATCTCCAGGACATCTGCCCAGACAGACAACGCTCCTGTGTCTGAAGGAGGGCACAGAAGCTTGCAGGAGGTCTTGATTTGTTACCAGGATGGCCACGAGGAGAAAGGCTCCTCCAAGAAGAAAAGGGACTGCCCTGTCAGGGAGAGAAGACAGAGGTGGGCCGGCAAGATCTCTGAAGGCCCAGGGCACTCAAACAGAAGAGCCTGCACGCTGCAGTGCTGCAGAAAATGAGTGTAAGTTCAGTGCTGTCTTTCACCCCATGTTTGCCCTGACTTGGCCAGGCCCGACAGCCGCCTGCAGAACCAGCAGCATCCTGCTGCGAGGGAGGCCTGGGGCCATCTTGGCTACGTGACAGTGACGGAGCTGGCTACCATGTCCCTAGAAACTACGGGGTAGCTCAGGACTCCTGCCACCCTCCTTCCCCAGGCACGCCATCAATGCCCTGCCTTTGAGGGGATCCTGCCCAGCCCTCCACTCCCCGCTCTCAGACTGCACGCAGCTGCCCCCCTCTATAGGGTATAACCACAGCTCTGCTCCTGTCCCAGGGAGGGAGGACCAGCACTCCCTTCCCTGCAGGGACCTGTCATGCGCTGAACCGGTGTCCTCAGGCACAGTCCTCAGGCTTCTCTCTGGTTTCTTTGCCCAGGGCTGCTCTTCAGTGTAGCTGTGGCCTTCCTCCCAAGATGGCTCAGCTCAGGCATCTCCCGTGTGTGAGTACAGGACGTGTCCAGTGTGGACACAGAGACAAGGGGTGCTGGTGGGTCAGGGGAAGCAGGGGAGAGGCTGGCAGTGCTCCCCACCATGAGACTCTGGCTCCTCCAAAATCGCTGCTCCTCAACTTGTAAGAGAAAATCCCCCATGCACAGGGCTCTGCCCTTGAGCACTGCCAGCACTAAGACTTCCTCTTTTTCAGGAAAGAGATCATCACCTTAAAAAACAGCCTTTTCACAGCCCTAATCTTGATGAGCCTAAGTGCTCTAGGTGAGTATTCACCCACCACCACTGGAGGCACAGAAGCACGGAGTGTAGGCTTCAGTGCGAGGGAGAGGTGCTGGTGGGGCCCTTCCAACCTCCTGTGTCTGCAACTCCGGGAGCTCCCAAGATGCTCACAGTATGGCAGAGGCCCCCCAGCCCCAGAGCCAACAAATGAGTGTGCAGCCCATGGAACCTGGTGTTGGCGCTCACCGCAGCAGGGAGGGGAAATGGGGTGTAGCTGTGAGGTGCCAAGCGTGCCCAGAAACTGGGACTATTCAGAGCCCAAAGTCCCTGCTTGGATCTGCACCCTCGCTCTGCACCGCTTCCCCATGTCTTCAGCCAACCTTTGCCATCATGATGTGGGAGGAGACCGCGTGACTACAGGGATCATTTGAAACCCTGATAAAATAACTCTCTCTTGGTGATGTGACTTACAGCTGGTGCCTGCTGCGGTGCTTCTCTTCTGATGCGCATGCTGAGGACAAAGAATGTGCCAGAGGTCAGTGACTGCTGTGGTAGGACAGGAAAGTCCCATACAGCGGATGGGTAAATTGCCCAGTCCCTCCAGTTCTAGGCAGGGACCCAGAGAATCAGCAGCAGCTTCTGCTGTGCCTTCCTGGAGCTGCTGGCTCTGGAAAGCCCTGGCGGCGCTGGGACTCAAGCGGAGAGCCTTTCCCTTTCAGGTGCTGCTGGGAGAGTTTGAGGCCAACCTGAGGTCCCTGCGGTAAGAGCTCTCTCCTCTCCCCTGACCTGCAGTACATTTAGTGGGGTAGCAGCAGATGTGCCTGTGCTATTTGCACTCACTTGCACAGCGCCCAGGGCTCTGGGCCTTTTGCTAAACTTGGAGGGGAAGGGAAGCATTCACAAACCGGTGAAAGAAAAGGGGGCTTGACCACCTCTGTCTCTGCTCCTCCCGAGTTTGGGGGCTCCGGGAGGGGCTGGGCAGCTCTCTAACAAGATTGGCTTTCCTGGTGACTGCAGGAACACGCTCACTCTGGTGCGGGAAGAAGTGCAACGTCAGAAGGATGAGATAGCGTCCCTGGCTGCAGAGATCAACACTGTCAAGAAGGTGATGCTGGACTTTGGGAAAGAGGACTGGGATGAGCAGGGCCCTGCACAAGGCCCTTCCTGGGCCTGTTGGTGGCCTTTTCCTCCTCAGTCCACACACCCATCCCTTGCTGCTGGTTGTGCTTCTCCACTGTAAAGCCCCTCCTCCTGGCCGGGTCTGATGTGATTGCTTCCCCTGTTCATTTGTGTCTTTCCAGGAAGTTCTGCAAATCAAAAAGGCAATGTCTGCAACCACACCAGTGTCTGACTCGGCTCTGAAAAGCACAGGTACAGACGGACACAGACAGGCAGGGCTCTCATTGCACTGGGCTCCTGCTTAGTGCTCCCAAAAGCAGGCTGCACAGCAGACTGCTCTCCAAGGCATAGGGACATGAGGTGAAACCACAGGGCCTAAAAGCATGACTGTGCCTGAGCGGCTCCCCTGGGCTTACCCTAGCCCTGCCGTCAGACCCTTGGCTGGTGCCCCTGGCGTGCCCCTGACAGCATTTCTGCCCTCTCCCAGTCCACAGAGATTTCCTGGGGAACAAAAACAAGCAGCTGGAGCATCCTTTGCTGTCCATACAGCGGGGCCTTGGCTTGGGTCTGCTGCCCTTCCCATGGGGACTTGCTGCCTTCCATCATCTGCAGACCTTCTCTTTGTGCTGCTGGGAGGGAAACTCTGTCACTGGGCACAGGGATCCCCGCCTTTTCCTGGGGCATCTCTGAGGGTGTGGTGCTGCGTGGAGGGCTGGCAGGCAGCCTTAGAAATAGCCTGCAGTCACCAGGTCCTCCCAGCCTGGGGCCTCTGGTGGTCAGCTGCTCTCTTTTCCCCTCAGGGGCTGCCATTGACCTGCAGAGATCGTCCAGCATCTCTGCATGGCTCCGCAGGGTGTTTTGGTTCGTGCGTGCTCCACGCCTCCAGGATACCTTTGTGCAGGTACAGTAGCAGAAACTGACAGTGCTGCTTCTCTTGTCTCTTATGAAGTTGGGGGCAATCCGTGAGGTGTCTCCCATCAGGCCAGTGGCACTGCTCAAGGCCATGGCACTGGTCCGTTGCCGGACACCTGAGGTTTCACACAGGGCTTGGCTCCCTAGCAATGAGCAGCTGCCCTCAGAAGGGGGCTGAGCTAAGCCGACCTTCCTGCCCACCATCCCTGGTCACTGCAGGATGAAGGAGCTTCTCCTCAGGGAACCTATTTCCCTGACACAGCTTTGACTGTCCCTCTCGCAATGGGGCAGTGGAGGGTGGGGGAAGGCTGCAGAGCTGCTGGGCAAAAAGACAGGTTTCTTGGAAGCACGGACTCCCGTGCAGGGCATCAGATGTTTCCCACTGGCTGGCTATCTTCCTCTTTCCCAGGGTGGGAGGGTTGCCGGGTGCTTCTAACTGCTTCCCAACACGCCATTCATCTGAGCCCAAGCACAGCCACGGGCACAGGGCCACCTGCGCTTCTGGCTGCACAGGAGTGCAGTGAGCCCCATCACGCCCTCATGTTCATTGCTCTTGTCCTCTGCTTTCAGCCGGATGATTCCCCAGGACACTGGTGGCCTTTCCAAGAGTCTCAGAGCGAGGTGTCAATCCAACGATCCACAGAAACACAACCAACTGCCATCACTGTACAGCTCACCTCAAAGAGAGACTCTCTGCTGGAGACTGTCAGCAGTGCTCCCCAAGAAGTCACTCTCTCTGTAAGTCTGTGCCAGGCACCGGGGCCTGGGACCTGGCCGCAGGGAAAAGCTGTAGTGGGGACTTGCTGCTCTCTGCACATCTTCCGAGATTTGTGTGCTCCCAAGCACTGCTGTTCCCTGAGGGGACATTTCAAGGGACATGCAGGGTGGTTTCACCCTTCCTAAGAGAAGGGAAGGAGGGAGAAGCTGCCTCTCCAGCCGGGGCGGGAGGTGGTTCCAGAGCAGCAGCCGGGCTGGCAGAGGAAGGTGCACGGGTCTGCTCTCACTCTTTACACCCCAGGAGTGACACTGCTTTTTGCTATGGGTTCTTTGCAGGGTGGGATCCCCAGAGACTTTCGATATTTGAAGCTTGTCATAAAGATCAACTGGAGAAAACCGGGATAAGCCTGCATGTATTGAGTGCAGGTCTTTGGGAAGATCATGAGAACAAAAACAATCGGACAGATACATGTGGAGACCTTGCCTCTGTCGGAATTACAGAGGAAAATGAAGAAGTAAACCAGAGGCATGTGGCTGTCAGCCTGGTGCAGAGCAATGCTGTTTCAGAGGCCCTCTCAAAGCTGCCAACTTCAGCCAGGGCAACGGTGACTACACCTTTACCCCCCCCCCACCCCCCCCAAGTCCTTATATTTGTCTAGGGAGAAATATTATTTATCATAGAAATAAAGGATTGTGATTAAAAGTCTGAATGCTTATGGGCAAGAATGAGGGGAAGGGCCAACAAGGCTGATACCCTGCTGGGAGGGTGTTCTAGGCCACCCTCCCAGCAGGAGGAAGCAGATGAGGCATTCTGTACGCAGCTGGCCGAAGTCTCGCGATCGCTCCCACTTGTTCTTGTGGGAGACTTCAACTGCCAGACATCTGCTGGAAACACAACACAGCGGAAAGGATGCAGTCTGGGAGATTCTTGGAGTGTGTGGAAGAGAACTTCCTGACACAGCTGGTAAGCGAGCCTACCGGGGGAGGAGCCTCGCTTGACCTGCTGCTCACAAAGAGAGAAGGGCTGGTGGGAGATGTGGTGGTTGGAGGCCGTCTTGGGCTTAGTGACCATGAAATGATAGAGTTCTCGATCCTTGGTGAAGTAAGGAGAGGTGCCAGAAAAACCACAAACATGGACTTCCAAAGGGCAGACTTTAGGCTGTTTAGGACACTGGTTGGGAGAGTCCCTTGGGAGACTGTCCTGAAGGGCAAGGGGGCCCAGGAGGGAGGTCTTCAAAGCACAGGAGCAGGCTGTCCCCATCTGCAGAAAGACAAAGTGGCAGAGAAGACGACCAGCCTGGATAAATAGAGAGCTTTTCCTGGGACTCAGGGGAAAAAAGGAGAGTCTACCATCTCCGGAAGAAGGGTCAGGCAACCCAAAAACATTTACCTTTTTGTGAACCATTTTTGAGACACTTGGAAGAGAAGCACTGAGTTCAATGTATTAATGAACAACTAAGCAAAACTCCATAATAGGTGCTTTTTGAGAACAAAAAAACCGAAGCAACCTATTGAACCCTTCTAAATCCAAACAATGTTTCCCTCTTCATCACCAAGATTCTTCTGTTTGCCAGGATGGTATGCAGCCCTTTCTCACTGCACTACAGGTAATTGCAGGTATTGATTTATTTTTGTCTTGGTCTGGTGCCTATAGCTCAAAGTTGTTGAAGGGCTGGAAGTAAGACAAAGCCTTCCTAGTTTTGCATTAAAAAGAGCCCACAGATCATTTGTGAAAAGATTTGTTCTCCTCGCCTGTCAGCTTGTCTTGTGTATTTCTCTCTGAAAGCCCGTATGAGCCCTACCTGAAATACATTACGCACTTAAGCTATCTGAAGAAGTTGTTTGACATATTTCAAAGGTTACTCAATTATTGTTATATTTTTCACTGTACAAGGAATTAATTTCTTTCCCTAGTTACCTCAAGAAAGAACTAGAACAATGCAGCTTCTTTTGTAAAATGAAAATACACATGGAATCTAGAGGTGTGCTAGTGATACTTGACGTTAGGAATGTTTTCCATAACAGAAAATAGAAAAGAAAAAGCACTTGTATGCCAGCTAGGCAGAGCTTTTAAATGTGATAACACTTCTATTGTGTATTCTGTGCAGTTCTAGCATGCAGTTACAAGTACCCAAATACAGTAGAAGAACATTCTTCAGATGCTGCTGGGGCTAGAGCCATTAAAAACTTTTAAATCACCTGTCATGAATATAAATTGCCTCACTCTTCACCTAGTATAGAAACACACATATGCCATGAAACCAAAAGGGATGAAGTCAGGTAAATATTCAGAACAGGGATTATGGAGGTGAAATGCTGAAGGGTTTGACTCTGTGATGCCAAATGAAATTATTTAAATAGCTGTCCACATTAGAAGGATCCTTCTGTTATGTTCTCTTTTTAAAATACACAAGTGTGAATCTTTAGCTATGAAGAACGCTAAAAAAGGCTGAGTATGAGTGACGAGGAACTGGTTGTAAATTCCAAAGAAAAGTAGTGCCTAAATACAAATATTTCTGTTTTACCTTGAGCGAAATTTAGCTTCTATTTTTAATTTTTAAAAATTTATTTCAACAAAGCTCTCCCAGATCATGAATGTTTCATAGTTACTGTGAACCACAGATATAAGAAAATGTAGCTTAAACATTAGCAACATCTCATTCATTCTCCAAAGCTTTTCCCTTGTTTGAAGTACTTGAGTAAAAACTGATGGTCATAGCAAATTGTGTTAGACTAAATCATACTGAGAAATTATGTAGGCAAAAATGCCACTGCATGCCTATTTTTTTCTGACACTTTTTTGACCCAGAATTGCAATTTACAGTAATACATGGAATTCTGTTGAACTAAGGCACCCAAAGAAACCAAGCACATACTACAGATAGGTGTAGCAATAATTGTATATACGATTTTTGCATATCATGATGAGTTAGTTTTGCTCATATGCTTTTTGCTTGTCACAGTGACTTAGCTATTTGAAGATGTTTATGACTACTTGCTTGTCAGGATGAATTTGCAACTATTGTTAAACGCTGCTATGTCACAATGACTTAACAAAGATACGTATGATTAAAAAGTGTATAAAAGCCAGTAAGTCAAAATATCGGCACACACAGATTTGGGTGGGAATATTCCCGCGGTGTCCAGTGCTGAATAAACATACCCACTTTGCAGCCACTCAATTGCGGGGTTTGTTTTCCATGTGTCCGTTTTGGCGAGCCAGGCAGGAAGGCTCCCTGCTTGCCTGCAGGACTGACCATCAAGCAGACGCTTCCTTGGAAGAGCCTCTGCTTGTGGCCGATCACTGTGGGAGAAGACAAGGACCTCTCAAAATTATTGCGGAACAAAACTGTATGTTTTTTTTAATAGCCTGTAAGCCGTACGCTTGTCTGGGGTGAGACAACTGGTAAATCGTGCAGAGACATCTGGCATGCAGATAAGGGTACTCTGGAGTAAAACACGGGTGATTCGCTGACTGACAGAAAGGCCGCTAGTGATCTCGGTGGTAGATTGAGCAAATCGGGGAGGGGAATTTCCACTGCATCCCAATTTTGGGAGCCAGAAGGGACTTGTCAATGTTTGGTATATAAGAGACAGGAGAAGAGCAAGCGGACCCCTGCGCAATTGAATCTCAGTACTTCTTGTTTGCAGCTGCTGGATGGATAGCAACTAAAGTAACGAAGGAGCTCGTGGGCGAGATTAATTGGTAAGAACTCAAAAATTTAATGTATGGAAACTGAACTATACGGTGATATATATGTAATGATAATAGTAATTCTTTTAAGCTTGCTTGTAGTAATTTTCTGGATAATCGCATAATTAGGTCCTTGGTGATATAAACCACAGAAATAACCTTGCCAGGAGATATTGGTTACTACCCTTGTCCAGGGAAGTTGGTCTGTCTGTGCCCTGGATAAGAAGGTGGACTCCATTACCTGGCAATGTGTCATAACCTTACCAGGGGATATTGGTTATGACCCTTGTCCAGGGAAGTCAGTCCTGTCTGTGCCCTGGGTAAGAAGGTGGACTCCATTACCTGGCAATGAGTGGGGGATAAATAAGTGCTGAAATAAACGGGGCTCAGGAAAATATCTAAATAAAATGGGGAACACTCAAGGTGAAATGTTGAAAAAGAGCCGCTTGGGATGCATTCTGACTCATTGAAAAGATATAGCAGGGACTGGAGGAACTGAAAGTAAAAAGGTCCTTATCAAATACTGCAATCAGTGGTGGCCATTATATAAGTTAGAAGATGGCGCCAAATGGCCACTAAATGGAACTCTTGATTATGGCACCATGATCCAGTTAATGTTATTTTTAAGAAGGGAAGAAAATGGGATGAGGTCTGCTACACAGACATGTTTTTTACACTCCAAAATCATCCAGAGTGGCAGAAGGATTGTGGAATGATACCTCCGCAAGACCCCATGGTTCCCACGCTCGAGCGAGAAAATAAAAAAGAGCATAAAGGGAGACTGAGGTGATGCTGTTCAACTTGCAGCATTGGGCAAAGATGCACTAAAATAGACAAGGTCCACCAAGCCCCGGAGCAGGAGTTAACTGACCTGCTCAGCCCACCCCCTGAGCCACATGAGCAGGATGAGGACTCGGATAACAATCCCATTCCCCAGAGTAGCCTTGTGACCTCTCGTACTAGAAGGCAGGTGGCTACCACAGTATTACAAGCACCACTACGAGAGGCAGTAGGACCTAATGGCGGCGTGATAATGTTGAAAATACCGTTCACTACTACAGACTTGGCAGAGTGGAAAAGGATAGTGAAAGATTATAGAATTGATCCAATCAGTGTGATTAAATATCTCCAGTTCGTTATGAAACAACATAATCCTGATTAGAAAGACATACAATTATTACTGGAATGTATGACTGAAACCGAGAAACAGCTGATTTTAAAAACAGCTGAAAACTTGGCCGAGGAACATTATAAAGTTACTGGGGGAGATGTGAAGGAATATTTCCCCCTCCAGGGCCCCAGGTGGGATCCTAATAAATCAGCATATATGGAGAGACTGCAGAAGTATCAGGAATGGATTCTGAAGGGAATGGAAAGAGCCATTCCCAAAACTATAAATTGGTCAGCTTTGTATGCAGTTAAACAAGGCCCCTCTGAATCCCCGTCTGAATTCCTAGACCGACTGAGAGATGCAAGGAGTCAAAACACACCTCTAGATCCAGGGTTGGAAGTAGGAGTACAACAACTCGTCTCGTTGTTTTTGGGGCAATCAGCGGCTGGTATTCGGAGAGAACTCCGGAAACTATGAAACACAGAGAGCCAGAATCTAGAGGTACTCTTGGATGAAGCATGGTGGATATTTAGTAACCAAGAAGAGAGTTACAGACAGGGACAAAAAAGAATAGTGGCAGTTATACAGGGGGACCGGCCACAGCAATTGGCCCAACTGGGAAAGAATCAGTGTGCAAAGTGCAAGAAGTTTGGGCACTGGAAGAATGAGTATCCGGAGGGCCATGACCACAAAACACAGAAAATAGTAGCCCATATAGAAGGGGACTGACAGGGATCTGGGGAATCTACCCTGGTGGATCCACCGGTTACACTTAAGCTAGGGAAAGAGAAACAAGAACTGGAATTTTTAGTAGACACTGGGGCAACATATTCTGTTCTAAATCAAGCCTTAATCCCCTTAGGGAATGAAGTGCTGCCGGTGGGAATTCCCCTTAGGGAATGA
This sequence comes from Pterocles orientalis, assembly GCA_011057875.1. Taxonomy (NCBI): domain Eukaryota; kingdom Metazoa; phylum Chordata; class Aves; order Pterocliformes; family Pteroclidae; genus Pterocles; species Pterocles orientalis. Next base: position 1,724,951 of record WKFP01014366.1, on the reverse strand, counting down.
AGTGCTGTGATGGTAAAGGGAACAACTGGCCAAAGTGAAAAGGCATATTTTTGCGAATCCCTAAAATATAACATTAGAAAACATTGGGGTACCCATAAATTCTTGTATATGCCAAATTCCCCAAAGGCCCTATTGGGAAGGGATTTGTTGGAACAACTAGAAGTCAAAATTGTGTTCGAAAAAGGGGAAATTACTCTGGAGGTAAAAGACCAACAGTATATCCAAATATTGAGTCTAGCAGTAACTGATTCCTCTACCCCAGGAAATATTGACAAAAGAATTCTAAACCAAGTGTAGTCCAGAGCATTGGCTACCAACATACCCAGAAAGGCCAAAAATGCCTTGCCTATAGAAGTTAAGGTTAGGGAAGGGCAGCGACCAGTAAAAATCAAGCAGTATCCCCTTAAGAAGGAGGATAAGGAAGGAATTGGTCCCGTAATAGAAAAGTTCCTACAAATAGGATTGCTAAGAGAATGTGAATATCAATATAATACACCTATACTACCCGTCCGAAAACTGGATGGGACGTATGGAGTGGTTCAGGATTTACAGGCTATAAACAAAATAACAAAGGATCTTTATCCAGTGGTAGCTAACCCCCACACCTTGTTAACAGTTTTAACTCCTGAGTTGATATGGTTTACTGTCTTGGACTTGAAAGACACTTTCTTTTGCCTCCCTCTCCATGAGACTAGCCAGAAATTATTTGCATTTGAATGGGAAAACCCCAAAAGTGGTCAGAAGACCCAGCTCACACGGACTGTATTGCCGCAAGGGTTTAAAAATAGCCCTACCATTTTTGGAAATCAGTTGGCCAAGGATCTGGAAAATTGGGAAGCTCCCGCCAAAGAAGGGAAATTGTTGCAGTACGTGGATGACATCCTCATTGCCACCAGAACAGAGTAAGAATGTGCTTGCTGTACGGTGAGTCTGTTAAGCTTTCTGGGGCTTCAGGGATATCAAGTATCACAGAAGAAGGCAAAGGTAATACATTGGAAAGTTAATTATTTGGGCTACGAAATTAGAGCGGGCCAGAGAACCCTAGGACAGGCCCAGAAGGAAGTGATATGCTGAACCCAGACACCACAAACTGTAAAAGAATTACGAACTTTCTTGGGAATGACTGGGTGGTGTAGGCTGTGGATTTATAATTATGGACTACTCGTAAAACCATTATATGATTTTACCAAGAGCCCTCAGAAGATTCTTAACTGGGACTCAGAGGCTGAAAGGGCCTTTGAAAAATTAAAGAAAGCTCTAATGTCTGCCCTGGCACTTGGACTCCCGCATGTGACCAAATAATTTCTACTCTATTTGCATGAAAAACAGGATACTGCCCGGGAATACTAGCACAAAACCTGGGCCCGTACAGACGAGCAGTTGCTTATCTTTCTAAGCAGCTGGATGCAACAGCAAAAGGATGGCCAGGATGTTTGCAGGCAGTTGTGGCTGTGATACTTAATATACAAGAGGCATGGAAGTTCACTTTGGGGCAGAAAATTACTGTTTTGGTATCATGTACTGTCTCCATGGTATTAGAGGCCAAAGGGGGGCACTGGCTCTCCCCACAAAGATTTTTAAAATACCAAGCCATCTTGGTGGAACAGGATGATATAGAAATTACTATCACTAATATTATCAACCCAGCCTCTTTTCTCAGCGGACAAACCGGAGAACTGGTACACCATGATTGCCTAGAGACCATAGAGGTAACATATTCAAGTCACCCAGACCTGAGGGATAGTCCTATGAAGGACAGCAAAACATGGTTCATGGATGGCAGCAGCTATGTCTTAAACAGTAATCAGCATGTGGGATATGCCATTACCACCAGTCAAGAGGTAATAGACTTGGGAGCATTACCTATGAATACCTCTGCACAGAAGGCGGAAATAATTGCTCTCACTCGTGCACTGAAGGTGGCTAAGGGCCAAACTATAAACATTTACACAGATTCTATATATGCCTTTGGAGTAGTGCATGCCTATGGAGCAACATGGAAAGAAAGGGGATTATTGAATTCCTAAGGGAAAAATATTAAGCATGCCGAAGAAATACTACGATTATTGGAAGCCGTACAACTTGCAAAGCGAGTCGCAATCATGCATATCAATGCACACCGGAAAGTGAGCTCAGAACTGGAGAAAGGAAATGAGCTGGCAGATAGGGAGGCAAAAAGGGCAGCCAAGACACCGGTAAGAGTGGAAGGAGCTCTAATTCCAGATAGAGAAATATCCCTGAAAGGTAAGCCAATATACACCAGGGAGGATCAGAAGTTAATCACAGATCTGGGGGGAACATACAATGAGGAAGTTTGGGCTTATACATCTGAAGAAAAGTTGATAGTCCCCTCATATTTATTATGGCCCCTGATAGGAGAGGAACATAGGAAAAGACACTGGGGATCAGGAGCTTTTTACAAACGTTTGATAAAAGACATAGTGGCCAGAAATTTATATACAACAGTGAGACAGATTACACAACAGTGTGATCTCTGTCTCCAAACAAATCCTAAAAATACTCCCAAAGTCAAAATGGGATGAATTGGTAGGAGAAATGGGCCTGGGCAACAATGGCAAATTGATTTTACAGAACTCCCGAGAAAAGTGGGGTATTGATACCTATTGGTACTAACGGATACCTTTTCCAGTTGGCCAGAAGCTTTCCCAACTCCAACAGCTAAAGCCCAGGAAGTAACTAAAGTTATGATACAAGAAATAATTCCTAGGTTTGGCATACCAGCAGTAATATCCTCTGACAGAGGACCACATTTTATTTCCAAAATAGTGCAACAGACTAGCCGACACCTTGGGATAGACTGGCAGCTTCATACTCCATGCCAACCACAATCAGGTGGACAGGTGGAGAAGATGAATCACCTAATCAAACAACAAATTGTAAAACTAGGGCAAGAGGCAAACTTGACATGGACCCAGTCTCTCCCTTTGGCCCTCTTACGCATACAAACAAGACCATGGGTCAAGGAGGGACTCAGTCTGTTTGAAATCCTGTATGGACAACCATATGGAATACAAAGAGGGGTGTCCATGCAGTCTGGGGATGAGATAATGACTTCATATTTGATAGCATTAGGAAAACACCTTAATAAGATCCAAAAGCACATAATTGGGACATGGGGGAAAGGCCTAGATGGCCCGGTACATGATATACAACCGGGAGACTACGTATATGTTAAGTCTCTTGCAGAAAAATCTTTGGAACCACAGTGGGAAGGACTGTTCCAGGTGCTACTCACTTCCTTCACTGCAATCTAGATAAAAGAGCAGAACACCTGGATCCACCATACACAAGTAAAGAAGACGCCAAATAAGTGGGAAAGCCAGCCAAGAGGATCTCTGAGAATCCAGATACGAATGACCATGAGGAACAGTCGACATCTTCAATCATTTGTAAGTGGTATATGCTTGGTGGTAATTGGTGCCTGGCTAGAAGTTTGGGCCCCATATGAATGATATGGGCTAAAAGAAGGAGAATATAATTGGCTTGACCAGTGGGAACTAGATTCGAAGGAGGATGGGGCTGTAACTGGGCTTGCAACAGTGGGGCAGCACTCTAGTGTTGATAAGGACCGGGGGTCCTCCCACCCTCCTAGGGTGAAACTGCCATGCTCAGCTCACTCCCTGAAATGCCTGTACACAAATGCGTGCGGCATGGGGAATAAGCAGGAGGAGTTAGAAATCTGTGTTCGGTCAGGAGATTATGACCTGGTGGCAATTACAGAGACATGGTGGGACAGCTCACATGACTGGAATGTAGTCATGGGTGGCTACACCCTTCTCAGGAAAGACAGGCCAGCAAGGCGAGGCGGGGGGGGGAGTTGCTCTTTATGTGAAAGAACAACTTCAATGTATTGAGTACTGTCCAGGTGTGGGTGACAAGTGAGTTGAGAGTTTGTGGGTGAGAATTAAGGGACAGGCTGGCATGGGTGATGCTGTCATGGGTCTACTACAGGCCACCGGATCAGGACTAGGAAGTCAACAAGGCCTTCTACAGGCAGTTGGTAGCAGCCTTGCAGTCACAGGCCCTGGTTATTGTGGGGGATTTTAACTACCCTGATATTTGCTGGAAGGCCTACTCAGCCAGCCATCCGCAGTCCAGGAGGTTTCTCCAGTGCATTGACGATAACTTCCTGATGCAAATGGTGGATGAGCAGACTAGAAGAGGAGCGATGCTAGATCTTATTCTCACGAATAAGGAGGGTCTGGTTGAAGAGGTGAAGGTTGAGGGCAGCCTTGGTTGCCGCGACCATCAAGTGGTGGAGTTCAGGATCTCATGTGGCCGTAACAGAATTCAGAGCAGAATAGCAACGCTGGACTTCAGTAGGGCCAACTTCGGCCTTTTCAAGCAACTGCTAGGGGAAATCCCGTGGGACAGGGTACTTGAAGGTAAAGGGGCCAAAGATAGTTGGTTAGCCTTCAAAGAGTGCTTCTTCCAAGCTCAAGATCGGTGCATCCCAACGGGTAGGAAGTCAAGGAAGGGTGCCAGGAGACCTGCATGGTTAAACAGGGATCTGCTGGGCAAACTCAAGTGTAAAAGGAGGGTCTACAGATCATGGAAGGAGGGTGTCGTGGGTTAAGCAGAGCAGAGTTAATTTTTTTTTCCTTTTCCCTTCTCTTCATAAATAGCTAGCAAAAAGCTATGTTTCGGATTCCTGCTCAGGAGAGAATTGATAAGAGAAGAACGTTTATAGTTATTGCTAGGATGTTGCTATTTGTTCTCAAGGACATACATTCAGCCTTTTGGGGGGGAAGAGACAGTC
>WKFP01014366.1:1657712-1705629 GCA_011057875.1 Pterocles orientalis | reverse complement strand
GGGGGGGGTGGGGGGGGGCGGGTATGTACAGTCATAAATTCAAGTTGTTGTACCTACATAAATTAAGATGGAAGGATAGCCAAAGACTTAACAATAATGAAAACCCAGTTAAATGTCATTCATCAGGTTACTCAGGATGATACCTCTTGGGGATCTGCTGAAGTACAGAAAAAAATGGTTATTATGTGCCTACAGCTATGTGCCAAGTAGAACATGCCCTTAGAAAAGGGCACGCGAGAGAAAAGGGAGGAATGAACTAAGGCACCCAAAGAAACCAAGCACATACTACAGATAGGTGTAGCAATAATTGTATATACGATTTTTGCATATCACGATGAGTTAGTTTTGCTCGTACGCTTTTTGCATGTCACAATGACTTAGCTATTTGAAGTTGTTTTCAACTACTTGCTTGTCAGGATGAATTTGCAACTATTGTTAAACGCTGCTATGTCACGATGACTTAACAAAGATGCATATGATAAAGAAGTGTATAAAAGACAGTAAGTCGAAATATCGGCGCACACGAATTTTGGGTGGGAATACCCCTGTGGCGTCCAGCGCTGAATAAACATACCCACTTTGCAACCACCCAGTTGCAGGGTTTGTTTTCCGTGTGTCATTGTAACATTTTTCTAAGTTGTATAGTTGTTACGCTTTTGTGTGGTGGGTTTTCTGGTAGCAGGGAAGGACCACAGCAATGGCTCCTGTAAGTAGCTGCCAAAGGTTTCCCTGGACTCCAGCTCTGCTGGCAGCAAGGGAGGGGCTGCCACTGCAGCTGTGAGTAACTGCTAAGAGTTCCCCCAGCTCCGAGTCTGCTCTGGCAGCAAGGGAGGGGCTACAGTGGTGGCTCCTTTAAGTGACTGCTAAGGGTTCATCCCCACCCCCCGGCTCCAAGGGTTTAGTATCAGGAGGGGGAGTGTGGGAAGGAGTAGCACCGATCTAGCCCCTGTGAGAAACTGCTGGAAGTTTCCCCAGCTTCAGGTGGGGCCCGGCTCGGTAGACCAGCCTGGCTGCCCAGCCACCTGCTTGGTAGAAGGTACAGGACAAAGCCTTTGGGCTTTGGGAAGAAGGGACAGGTGGGGGAGAAGGTTTTTTTTTTTTTTTTTTTTTTTTTTGAGACGTCATTTCTCTCTCTCGGTATCTTGCTTCTTGTTGTAAATAGTTAATAAATTCAGGTTTTCTTGTTCTTCTGAAGTCATGTCAGTTTCTTGCCTGTGACCCTAAGCGGCAAGTGAAACCCTCCCTGTCCCTGCCTCAGCCCACCAGGTGTTTAACAAAACTGTTCCTGTGGCTTTATAAACCATGACAATAGTGCATTCTTTCCATATTTTCTCTGGACTTCATCGCCATTAAAGACTAGCTACCATAATGAAAGATTATGGTATTTAGCTGCTTTTTGACAGCATACCACAGAGATAAAATATGAGGTTTTCAGATCCTAGTAACTCATTCAACTGAGGCTCTCAATTGGATATAATCAAAGCAGAAATTTCGAGATGCTCTCTTAAGAGTCTCCAGACCTGAAAGGAAGAGAAGAATGTATCCCACTGCTTCTCCTCTTATTACTCTGGGAGAAAAACATTCAGTCAGAAGTTTCTTGCTTCTTGTATTTCCTTTGTGTCAAGCTGAGCAAAGACCTTGGATGGCATCCTGCTTGATACCAACCGGACAGGAATTTCTAATCACCCTTTCCTGTCATCAGAGTTATTCACCAGAATCCTAGCCTTCAGCATCCCTTTCTACCTCCCTCTGTGTGCAGACACCCCCACCAACTGCTTCCAGTTTACAGGAGTGCTAACCCCAAGGATACCGACTGCACAGGGTTAACTGCACCTAAATATTGCTAATGCAAGATGCTTCACCTGTTACTTGTTTTCTCTATAATTACACTTGAACATCAACATCTGAAGGTTGTCCTTGCAGTCTGGATTGTCATTACAGAGCTTAGTACTGGAGATCTTTAAAAGCAAGTCTGAATAATATACTATTACAGAAAATACACAGAAAACCTAATGAGGCCAAGATTAAGATATACTGGGTATTATGTGGGATTTTATCTACAGCTACTAAGGACTGATGTGCAAAATTAGTGTAAAACTCACACTGTGCCTGGCATAGTGTTAAAAAACAATATGGAGAATTTTTTCCCCTTTCTATACTAAGTGCTGTAGAAATAAGTAACTAATTGCTACAGTCGGGAGATGCACACAGCCTGCAGCAGCACATTGATAAGTGCAGGCAGGAGATACAAATTTAAAAAGCAAAGGGATTTTAAAAAGTGCTTTTCGACTAGATGCCTATTGTCTGAGCATTCAACACAAAAATAAAAACAGCTCCATGAAGTTTTACAGCATATTATGTAGATAAAGACAAAGGCCAAATGCAAAAGAGTTGCAGAGGCTACTCTGATATGTAGCTGGAAGAGGTGAACAGGAGCAACTTTTTTCAGTTTCTGCCAAAACATGAGCAGATTCTTAGGATTTACTGTGAATACACAGGAGAGATCTGATGACAAGAAAAAATTAAAGTAAGAAGAATAATCTTGATAACAGAGATTCTGGAGTTGGTATTATCTTTATCAAAATTATCTCCTTCAAGACTAACTCCTTAACTAGTAGGTATGCATAATAATAATAATAATAAAATAATATAAATAAAGAACAAAAAGTTTTCCTCCTTATGAACTTTAAAAAAAATTAGAAGCTGTTGCTTCAGTCTGTAGATTTGGAAAACTAGTATGGGGCAAAGATATGGTGCAAATTATACAGTAATTTTGCATAACAAAGCAGCTGTAGATAACATCTTACATAACAACCAGTCTATCCTAATCCTGGCCTAAGAAGTCTTCTTGTAGCTAGGTGACATCTCTGAACTAGAGAGATACTCAAGAGCTGATGGAAAATTGTTTGCCAAAGCTTTTTGTCAGAAAAAAATCTTATGACTTTTTAATTACAAATTGTTTACAGTGGCATTTTTCTTAGAATACCACCTTAGAGTAGAATACTTTAAAAGTTTTTTGGGACTGTCTACTCCTTGGAAACCCTGTGTTTTGTAATCCCGATGGAGTTAAGTGTAAGGAATTCCTTCAGGTCTTGAGGAACAAAGTACTGCTGAAGCAACTGCTGTCACTAAGGATTCTTTGACAGGACTCAGGAATAAAGACTGCAAAAATTGGTTGCTAGAAGGGATTTTCCAGAGCTCATCAACAAAATCTTTCTACTTTGCACATTCAAGATAACTTGCAAGGAATGTGCTGATGCTCTTGTTCCTGCAGCACAGTTTGTAAGCCTTTCCTACAGCAGTGGTGTACAGGTGGAAGCAGAAGCCTGTACCCATGGAGCTCTGTCCCCAGTGTCCATGGAGCTTTATCCCCACACTTGTGTTCTTTTCTTATTTTTCTGTTCCAATGAGGCCAAAAAAGACCCAGTTTCTTTTTGTCAGACTCTTTGTCCAACTTGGAGCTGGGGAACTTCCAGCTGTTACTTACAGGACCCATCACTGTAGCTCCTCCCTGGCTACCAAAAAAAACCCACCACACAAAACCACAACATCTTTTTAACTCATTCTAAAGGGTCAAAATGATAGCTACAGTTGGTGAAAGTCTCAAGAAAAGGTGTCTGCCTGTGCCACTGGGCAAAAACGTGTTTTACAAAGCACTGGCATTGCTGATGACACAGCCCAGCTCTCTGGTAGTGCCACACAGGGCACATGTGGCAATGATTTGCCATCATTGCTCACGTACCTTGAACATCCCGAGTCCTCTCTGCCTTGTCTACACCAAGCCCATGATGTCTCAGGTTATTATCCTCTTTCCCCACACACTGTCTCTTTTTGCATGTGTGCATGAGGTCGATATTCTTATAATTTCTTTTTGAGGATGCTTTTAAGATTTCACAAGAAGAATACTTGTTTCAGTACTTCCAGCAGACACTTTAAGCTTAGCTGTTTACCAATATGAATAACTTTTGGAATGTCTCTGGAGAACCCATCGGTACTCATGAAAACACTTTTTGATCCTTATACTCAGGCTTACCTCTTACAGGCAAGTTACAGATTAATTAAATTCTTAGACGTTATTAGCTTCTGCACGTCACCTAACTCCTAATACATTTTTATAGAAACAAAACAAAACATACTTGAAATTACCCTAATCTTACAGTGAAGAGCAACAAAGCACTGAGATAACTACTTCAAGACACACTTTGGAAAAAGTGGGTCTTATTCACTAATGCCTCAAGGGTCCATATGTAAACTGCATATAACAGAAAGATTTTGGTACAAGAAGAAACCCCAATTAATATATGTGTAGTATTTGGGGAACTTCAGATTAAGTGAACTGTCAAAACATTCACATTCTAATATATTCCTTGAGATTGTTTGGCCCAAAGAAAGCATGATTCCCCTTCCAGCTAAAAGCTGACAGATGTATTTCATGATTAATAGTTTGTGCTTGAATGAACAGTTTCAGGAGGTATTTTGATTTTTTTTTTTTAAATTTACGTTTTCTGAAGGTGAGCATCTGCAATTCTATTATTATATGGGGGAGAGGGGAGAAAAAGCTACATACAAGCATGTGTGTGCCTGACTGAAATTATAAAGCTTTGTGCTGGAAGCATCTGCAACTAGGAGACAGCTAAAAATAACTTTATTCAGCACAGATGGGTGATGTGAGTATATGGGTGCTACTCAACTGTTTTACTGGACTTTTCAACTCTTAGGTGTGTTTTATTAACCCATTCTGAAGATCCACATGAAAAAAACCTGCCTATGTTGTGAAAAATTGATAGATGAAATTTGATAGGTGGGGTAAGCTTTATCAATTTGCACAGCTTGGTCTTTTGGGATGATTGGGGTTTTTTTTAATTTTAATGTTCAGGCTTGGGTGATATTGAAAAAGCAAATTTTCAGCGTTAGCTTTGCACAATGGCCATTATCTGTAGGAATCTGTAGGTTTGTTAACAGTATCCTTTAAAGCTTTTAAATTTCAGAAAGAAAACCTATCGATTTAAGAGTTAATAAAATTAAATGCCGGGGTGCCCTCTTCTGGCTCAAAGTATTAACACAAAACAGGAAATTAAAAAAAATCAAATATTTGCAACTTGGCAGGAACCACGGTCAGAAAACTAAGAGAGGATTGCCAGCTGCATTTAATTAGAAACATGCTGGACTTGTTAAAAACGTCTTAAAAAGGTGGTGGCAGCATACGCTGTGTGTGGCTTGAAGAAATTGACTGGCTTCTCCAGTGGCTGATGACTGCATGGTAGAGCAAACCACATTCATATTGCAGCATTGAGGCTGCAATGTCATGCACCATGTCATGGGTTAAGCAGAGAAGAGTTGTTTTTTTTTTCCTTCCATCTCTTCATAAATAGTTAGCAAGAAGCTATGTTTTGGATTCCTGCTCAGGAGAAAACTGATAAGAAGGAACGTTTATAGTTATTGCCAGGATACTTTCAAGGACAAATACATTCAGCCTCTTTCCCCTCCACAGACAGAGCTGGTGGGGGAGAGACAGTCTGGCTTCTAGCTTGGGATTTGCATTTAGGTTAAGATTGAGTAGCAGACTGACCAATTATTCCATCCCATGCACGTCATAACCAGTATATAGGTGAAGACCCTACCAGAAGATCTCTCTCTTTTACTTCCCTTGGGCTCCGGATCATCTCGCTTCAGGTACCTGCATTTGCTCTCCCAAGGCCTTTTCTCCCCCCCCCAACCCCGACACTGTTAGCTCTCGGCCCGGGGTGCTCGTTATCTCAGTTCCGTGAGTTTCGGGATCCTCCCTCTCCAGGGTATCATTAGCTGTTTTTCCCCTGCTTTGGTCAGCTCTTGGCCTGGAACACTTGGGCTGTTATCTCCGTTCCATGAGTGCCTCTGGGAGTGGTGCACCCCCTCCCCCCCTTTTGGCGGAATTGTGAGTGCGGTTTCTGGGGATCATTAGCTGGCAACAGGCTGAGCCTTTGGGGGGGGGGCAGTATCATTGTGTATCACCCATTCCCTCCCTCCCATTCCTTGGCTGGGAGTGGGCTGGGCCTTTGGTCATCAGGTGGGGAGGGGCAGTATCACTGTATATCACATTGTATATTTGTATATAGTATTATTTCCAATATTATTGTAGTTTAGTTATTAAATTGTCCTTATCTCAACCCACGAGTCTTTTTTTTCCTTTACCCCAAAAACTGGGATACACATTTAGCAAGAGCCGCTTGGCTAGTCAACACTAGAGGATCTGCCAATCAGGCTGGTTCTGCCCAATCAGAATTTTTTTTCAATTTACCTCTTTAATTCTCTCCCCTATTATTGGGTGGGGGCAGGGACTGTGTGAGCGGGTGTGTGTGGTTTGGCCCCTAGCCAAGGGCCAACCCGCTACACACCAGCAGTTGAAAAAAATGCTTCCCAGCTTATGAAAACAGAAACCAAAGTGTGCCCTGTTACATTTTCTGTAGCTCATCAGAGCCCACAAGTTCATCAGGGATTGTGAAATTACTGCTCTTGCACAGTCCTTCCCTGCTCTAGTTCCCCCCAGGAGCTATGACAAAAGTGGGCTGACAGCTTGTTTTAAGTTTGGAAACACGACTGATAGTTGCACACTATCCAGAGGGAGCTCTTCACCTCAGACATCAAGTAAGAAGATTCTTGCACAAACTGGAAATACTTGCTCAGAGTTAGCAGCAGGCAATTGCTGACCTTCAGCAAGTGGTGTGCCATACAGGAGGAACATTTAAACACCTGTCTGTGCTTCCAGTCTCCTGGTAATCTCTAGAACTGTGCATACAGTGCTACAAGCTAGACCAACAAACTCATTTCTTCCTACCTCTTCATACTGCGATGTTGCAGAGAGCAGCAGGAAGGTAGAGCTTTTCTTGGGTTACAGGAAATTTTGGAATTTCACAAATTTCCTTAAGACATAAAGAAATGAAAAATATTTAAAATAATAGGATTATTTTTTTACTTATGCAGGCTGAGAAAAATAGAAAAAGAAACACTGACGCTGTTTGAGCTATTACTTGGTGCACTTGATGCACTCTGACATGAGGGTGTGGATGAGCACGTCTGCACATCTACTTATGAAATTACATTAACACAACACGTTAATACCTGTAGTTGCCAAACATCATCCCAGTATTCAGTGGAAGATACGTTCAGCTTAATTCCATTTTCAGACCATCTTCTGAAGGTTACAATATAGGATAGAATAGAATGCATCTACGTGTTTCTTGAACACCTCCAGGGATGGTGACTCCACCACTTCCCTGGGGAGCCTGTTCCAATGTCTGATCGCTCTTTCAGTGAAGAAATTTTTTCTAATATTTAGCCTAAACCTCCCCTGGCACAACTTGAGGCCATTTCCTCTTGTCCTATCACTTGTCACTTTAGAGAAGAGCCCAGCACCCACCTCACTACAACCTCCCTTTAGGGACCCCCAGGTCTCTCTCTGCCAGGCAGCTTTCCAGCCACTCTCCCCTGAGGCTGTAGCATTGCAGGGGGTTGTTGTGACACAGTTCTTAAAAGGAACAGCTGAGGGAGCTGTCCTTGTTCAGTCTAGAGAAGAGGAAGCTGAGAAGAGACGTCATCACTCTCTACAACTACCTGAAAGGAGGATTCTAGGCTAGTTTTCATTTCCCCTGATGAATTAGGTGTTACTGGGAAGCACCATTGAATTACATCCTCTCCCATTCAGAAGCATTAGAAGGCACCTGTTTTAGATATCTCTGTTCCTTTTGAAAAAGAATAGGGGAACCTTTGGGACAGGAAGACAGGGAGAACAGTGGAACCTGAGCACGACATAAATGGTATTGAATAAGGAGTGGAGAATGTCCTGGTTTTGGCTGGGACAGAGTTAACTTTCTTCGCAGTAGCTAGTGTGAGGCTGTGTTTTGGATTTGTGCTGAGGAGAAGGCTGATAACATACTGATGCTTATAGTAGTTGCCAGGATGGTCAAGCACTTTTCAGTTTCTCTGCTGTGCCAGTGTCAGCAGGTGCAGGAGAAGCTGGGAGGGAGCGTAGCCCCAATTACTAGCCTAGGATTTGACCTTAGGTTTAGGATTGAGACCCAAATTGGCCAATGGTATATTCCATATCATATACATCATGCCCAGTATGTAGATGAGGATCTGTGCTGAACTGCTCTTTCTTTCAGTGTCATCTGTCTTGGCCAGCTCCAGTTTCTTAGACACTAAGGCTCTTATCTCTGTTATGGGATTGCAGTTTCAGGATTCTCCCTGCTCTGGGATTGTTAGCCAGGAACGAGCTGAGCTTTGGTCATCGGTTGGTGAACAGCATCATTCTCTATCACCCATTTGTGTATTTGTATGTATTATTAAATTGTTTTCATCTCAACCCATGAGCCTCTTTTCCCTTTTAATTCTCTTCCCCTCTTCCCCTCTGGGATTGGGGAGAGTGAGCGAGCAGCTGCGTGGTGTTCTGCTGCCAGCTGAGCAGGTTCAGACCACAACAGCGTGGCTGAGCACCTCAGACAAGATTGTGGTGCCTCAGAAAAAATATGCTTAAGAAAGGGCAAACCACACTGGGTAGAGAGAGGAGGAGGGGAAAAATAAAAGAGTGAGAAACAGCAGAGGAAAAATTAAGTCAAAGAAGGATGAGGAAGAGAAGGTCCATGATACATCAGCAGATGTTCACGCCCTGGCCTGTGCAGAGACCCACCACTGGAGCAGGGTAAAACCAGGAGGAGGAAGGAATGACAGAGATGAGCTGCTGTGGACTGACCGTAAACCTCCCATTCCACATCACCCTGTGCTGCTGGTGGACAGAAGTCAGGAGTGAAGGAGTGAATTTAAGCTTGGGAGACAAGGCACGAAAGGTGCTGTTTTAATGTTTGTCTTTTTTTTTCACCACATGAATCTACTTTAATTGATAATAAATTTATTTTCTCCAAGTCAAATCTGTTTTGCTTGTGACAGTGACTGTTAAGCAATCTCACTGTCTTTATTTCAGCCCATGAGCTTTCTTATCTTCCCACTGAGGAGGAACACTGAGTGAGCAGCTGAGTGGGTGTTTGGTTCTTTGCTAAGGCTAACCCACCACAATATGTGCACCACAAAGAATATAAAATTAAATAAAATTATGTTTCATATGAAAGAACAAATAAATGGCAAGCTACCAGGTCTTTAAGCTTTACTAGGAGGTTTGTGAACACAAGCATTCTTTACTGAGAAACAAACTGTATCTACAAGATTGCATGCTGGTCATCATTACATTAATTGAATGTGCTTAGTGTTCAGTTTATCCTGCTTACAAGGGCCACTATATGTATGAGTTTTAATTGACTGAAGCAATATGATGTCAAAAAAATATTTTTTACATTTGCAGGAAATGAAGAATATGCTTTCTGAAATAAAATTCTTGTTAGCTGAAGATCGCACAACAGATTTGAAAGCAACAAATAATCCACAACATTATTCTAGTTATTTTCTCAGCATTTATTTGAAATATCAATACTTTCCATGATATAGTTTATACATTAAGCAGTAGGGAATTGTTTTCATTTCACATAATCCAGTACTGAAGTGGCACATTTGAAGCAGCACATTAAACCTCTGAAAGAGTCTGTACAATTTAGATAAATAAAACTCTGGATAATTAAACTAACAAAACTTCTGCAACTGTTACCAAAAGAATGCCAAGAAGCTAGGCACAGCACTGTACACACCAAGTGCAGGAAGGAGGAACACAAGAGAACCAACTGAACATATGGGAAATATTTTTGCATATACAGCCACATGTCTTTAATTGCTCAACACAGAAAGGTAACAAGTTAGTCCTCACTGAGGGTAGAATATGCACAAATGATGTTCGAAGGTAGACAAAAATAAATGAAGTGAGGATTGTGTTTCATTGGTTATTGTATTCCTCAGTGAATGAGTTTATAAAGGTGCTTAAGCAGCATGATTTTGTGCCAAGACTTGACAAGAAACAGTTAACAAATGCCAGTTTTATTCCCCATCTTGCCCTCTTACTGGCATTTTGGTGAGCATGCTCAAAGTTCCTGAAGGGCAAATTCAGGTGGTTTGTAGTCCAAGGCTTTTACTATAGGAATCCCCATTTTATGGTTTGCAGTTTAATTCTAGATGGAAACAGGCCTTTTAACAATACTTACGAATATAACAATGAGCAGAGAGCAGCAGGACATACAATACAGTGGTTCACTTTCTGATCTACATTTACACTGCCTCTGTGAGAACAGCAAGCCAGTTTGGTTGGAAGATACAATTCTGGTTAATCAGTGTTAGACCTGTGTGACCTGTATATCATTAGGAAGGGAAAAATGGAATGGCAAGAACTTTTCCCTCTTTTTATAGACAACTAAGACTGCAAAGGAATACAGTGGTGATAGGCATTATCTTCCCAGTGCCACCTTCACTTTCTCCTACTTCACTATGAGTTATCTGCTTTGCTTGCCATCACCCTCCGAGCTTCATCTCAGTAATGGCTCTGGTCAGCATGGCCAATGAACTAACCCACACGATGCTGGGTCAGAAGATACCATGCATCACCACCACGTAGTACGACAACATATAAACCAAAGATGCTCAGTGGGAACTGATGACTCTAACCACTGCAGTTTGCACTTGTAAGGTGTAAGAAGCAGCATTTTGAAAGCAGTGGTACAGACACAACTATCTGGGTCAGAGGTGGTGGATCAGCAACCCTAATTGGGCAATGGAACTAGAATATCGACATAATTAATGGGGAAGAAACCTGACTGGCCATGAAGCATCCCCTCATACCAGTTTTCATCAATCTGGTTAGTGAGGGTAATGATATCACCCTCTTTAAATCCCAGCTCCCCTTCATTTTCTGGCTCAAAGTCATACAGAGCTCGGCAGCATGGCTGATCCATGTGAGCACCTATGGAGAAGAAACACAAAGAAATAATGTGCTTAAAAATCTCAACAGTTACAACATCCTTTCTACCTTTTTACCTACTAAGGATTTTGTTGTTTCTGGTATCATTCATATGCTGACAACAGTTCTTTGACAGCATCTGAATGTGGACTGCTAAACTTCATTAGAAGACAGTTATCAGCTTTTGGCAGCCTTCTTTTTTCATACGTGACTCTGCTAGTAAATGTCTGAGAATCCCAAAAAAGCAAGCTACAGTCAAGCCCACATCTAAAAGCATGGCTATGATCAGTTTGCAATCTAATTTTTATCTGTTTACAAAAAACAAAAAATGAAGCAAAACCCCTAATGTATTTCCAGGTTTACTGGCGCAGAGATGCTTTGTCCATTTACCTCAGGTAAATAGTGTAAGGGATATCTTAAAACAACAGTGAAGATGTAACTGTATCTTTGTCCTTTCTTGGAAACTTCAATGGTACAGCTATACTGTAAGTCACTGTATATGGTCCTAATCCTCTGAATTTTAAAATGAGGTTTCAAAAGACTTTTTGTTCCCATTCCCAAAAACCACTTGATTGCAGGGCCATCACCATAGATTCAGAACAAGTTTGATATTGAAAGCTTTTTAATATGCTAGTTCATGAACATCTGATCATAAACCATTTAGGATGGCTAACTGACATTATTGTAAGTCATTAGTTAGATTAGATTTTCATACACTACATGAAATTAATAAATATTCCTCTCATCCCCTGTCTTCTGTTCCCCAGAAGTCTCTATAGCTTCAAGCGTACTAAAAGCAAAATTGTTACCAATCAAAATATTTAGAATTTAGCAGCACTAAATTCTAAGGAATTTTATACCCCTACCTGACTTTCCATAGTAGAAGTTCACGCACTTCCAGTGGTCAAAATGAACCAACACATGCCACTCCACCATAATGGCACTTCTAAGAATACATATTTCAGCTTTTTCATGTATAATTCTTCATGATGAACACATTTCAAACTTTTTGTGTATTAATTTCAACCACTCACTAGGGCTAGAAGGCCCAAGCTTGAGCTATTTTAGGACAAAAATATTCCATTTCTATAGATGTCAATAAAACAAGTTTTGCAAATACGAGATTTAATTTTTTAAGTTCTGCAGTGAAACCTTTCATTTCTTCACATATCGCTCACAGTGTATTTTGGTTTATTTGTCATGAAGACTATTTTGCTGACGTCAACAAGCCTTTAAATGTGTGTTTGGTATCCCCAGCGCTACCAACTGCAATTTAGAAGACTTGGCAAATAAACTCTAAAGACTGTAGAAGATTGGAGCTTTGAATGAACACAAACATACCTTAAAGAGTTTTCAAAGAAGAAGGCATTTCTCTGAAACCCATGAACACTTCAAAATAAGGAACACCTATGTTCTGGGTCCAGCTGGGATAAGGTTAATTCTCCACAGAAGCTGGGAGTTGGGCATAGCCAAAGAGATATTCGATACCATGCTGACGTCATGCCCGGGATGTAAGGGGAAGCTAGCCAGGAGAGGGGTCTCTTTTGTGAAGCCCTCGGTGGTGAGATATTCATTCTATCAGCATTTCCATTGTATTCTATACCTTGTCTTATTGTTATATTCTCCTTTCTTTTGCTTTCCTTGTGTGGTATTATTAAAAATCCATCGTTATTTCAACTCACGAGGTTCCACTTTTTTTTTTCTTATCCCTCCCCATCTTACCAAGAGGGGAGGCTGGAGGGGGGTTGCGACCACGTGGCAGTGGCCCTGACCCAAGACAACCTATTGAATAAAATGTTCAATACTGCTCTCTGAAGAGGAAAACATGAACACTGAAGAGAAACAGGAGCATCAGTCTGCACTGCCTTAGCACAGACATGTTCATGACACTACAAAAAAGTAGTGGAGAAGAAAATTACTGGTGGCCTGAGGAGAGCTTCAGTATGCAAGACTCAAGCCATGCACAAGCACAAGGAATCCCTATTGTATCCCCCTCCTTGCTAGCACAGCAAGGAGATTACTAGAAGTTTGCAAGATTATGCAAGACAATTTCCATCTGCAGGTGCCAAATGGAGATACTGTTGCTTTCTATATCTGGGAGAACATCAGACATCCACATCAGGATATAATGGGAAGGAAGGAAATCCTGATTAAAGATCTAGTGAAAAAATACAGTCTTGTATGGTGGAGCTTGTTAGTAATTGTCACTGAGGTACAGAATCATAGCATCATAGAATGGTTTGGGTTGGAAAGGACCTTAAACATCATTGAGTTCCAACCCACTGCCATGGGCAGGGACACCTCGCACAAGACCAGGTTGCTCAAAGCCTCATCCAGCCTGGCATTGAACACCTCCAGGGATGGGGCATCCACAGCTTCCCTGGGCAACCTGTTCCAGTGCCTCACCACCCTCACAGTGAAAAATTTCTTCCTAATATCTAATCTAAATTTACCCTCTTTCAGCTTATACCCTTTACCCCTTGTCCTCTCACTAACCCCCCTGATAAAGAGTGACTCCCCATCTCTCCTGTATGCCCCCTTTAGGTACTGGAAGGCTGCTATTAGGTCTCCTCGGAGCCTTCTTTTCTCCAGGCTGAATAACCCCAGTTCTCTCAGCCTGTCCTCATAGGTGAGGTGCTTCAGCCCTCTGACCAATTTCATAGCTCTCCTCTGGACTTGCTCGAACAGGTCCATGACTTTTTTTTATGTTGGGGGCCCCACATCTGAACAGAGAACTCCAGTTGGGGTCTCACGAGAGCAGAGTAGAGGGGGAGAATCACCTCCCTTGAACTGGAATAATTGAGGTCAGGGTCTGGACACAGGACAGCTCTCATCGTAACAGTGGATAACAGACCACTACTGTGAGAAACAAATAATAAGGTGTTATTAGTATGTGCTGATATGAAATAAAACACTTTAAGAGATCATAATTATGCACAGTCATATAAATATTTAATCTTGCCTGCATTGCTCCCAACTGGACAAAGAAAATAACTCAGATAGCTTTGTTTTTCTTTTTAGTGACTTTTACACATTCAGGCTTTTTGTGTTGTAATATCTGGTTTTAAAAAGCAGGATAAAGTTATGGAGGTTGATGGGGGAGGGATGGGGAGTGACAGGGTTCTGCATGTAAAACTTCCAGTTGCTCTTTCAGTTTTATAAGTGATTATTTTATAAGTATCTGTATTTCAAGGTGAATTTAGTACAGCAGCATCAATTTGAGTTTCTAGGACTAAGGAAATTTCTGGCCCAAAGACACACTTAAGACAGTGGATGATCCATCCCTTTTCCTGCCTAGGGATGTGAATACTTTACAAAGAAACAATTCAAACATCTCTCTCCAGTACTGTTCTCATTTTCCCTCACTATAGCAGAACTCATCTCCAGAAGAGACGGAACTTCTGCATTGTAGCAAAACTTCAGAGTTGGCTTTTCTGCTCACATTGCTACTGCCATACCTGATGGTTTGGGTGTGGTGGCATGGGATATTCCTCCATTGTGCTGAGTATTGTCACCAGTTGTGAAATCCAGGCTCATACGGGGTTTGGGCTGGTATTCTCTCCTGGGCTGAGATGATGCCTCTTTTATTCTGCCAAAACATGAAGTTAAATGTCAAGAGTTTGTTTCTTGTTAACAGGTGAGATGCACCAAACATCTTTATTTTCATGGCTGAAGTTCCCATCCTCCAATCATCCTGATCAAACACGTTTTGCCACCTGGAGTAATTTTTTTGTTTACAACATTAGTTTAAATTACCAAAAACCACCTGATGTGACTATGTCATGAGGTACCTAGCTAGGAACCTAGCATTTTGTCTGGCTTCGTTTTGTCTAACAATAGCAAAGAGCTTCTAATGGAGAAAAATTTGTGATGTGATTAGCAATGCTTACAGAAGGGCTGTACAAACATCTCTGCCCCCAGTTTTAGTATGATTGAAACCTGTTATTTTGCTTCTATCCCTAACAAATCTTAACTATTCATTTGGCTGATGCCTACTCTTGTCATTTTGTGATGAGACTGTAAGGGAATGTACTGACTTCAGCTGCAGACTTAGTTCAGTTGTAATTCGGAATACTTGTTTGACAAAGGCACACAACTTCAGTTTTCCTGACTCTCAAAATAAAAATATTATGCATCATTCATTTCAACTTATTCTTCTAACGGAGAAACCTAGAATTTCTGGGAAAGGGTACATTTTCACATTCCAGGATAAAATCCAGGGAAGGGATGATGAGAGAATCAGAGCAGCTTATGCAGAACAACTGCCCCAGGTATTTTTAATACTGCTTAGGGAAGAATATTTGAGTCAAAACTTCCATATTTAAAGGACAAGTTGGTTTCTCTAACCTTCTTTAGACCTGCCCCAGACTTGCTGTTGGCATCACATTTTGATTTATCTGTTGAAAAGATCTGCTTCTAACTTAACCAGTTTTGGACCTGATAAGAATGGCTTCCTCACCATCCACAATATTATCAATATTAGTCAGTCACCAGAGACTGCTTCTATTCTTCTTTAACAAAAACAGAAGCATATTAAAAACATAAATTAACAAAGTTGTCAAAATAAATAAAAATGCTTTGCTTTGTTTCACTCATTAACAGAAGTCACTTCTTCAAAGCCAGGAAGTTTTCAAAAAATAAATATTTAAACAAGTTCTATTACACTTAATACTTCCATGAAACAAACACCATTTTTTAGAGATTATGAAATGGATGGTGACAGTTCTAGTGACTTGATAAAAATTACCTAAAAGCTCAGCATGAGCCATGTTTCTTAAGAAAAGAAACATCTCTAAGGAAACGATTTCAGCTTCCCAGCTGCTCTGTCATGATACTCTTTCTTGAAAACTGCAACCTTGTTTTGCTTGATGAAAAAGAGAATTTAAAAGGAAAAGCCTTTGCTCACCTTTCAGATTTTATGAATTTTATTGCAACTTACCCAATGTTTGCCAAGTTTCTCAAGTCCCAGTTCCTGGAATCATGGTATTTTAAGGAAGTTTATGCCTTCCGTTAACATGTAGAAGAAAAGTGAAAATTCTTGCAGATGCAGTTCCTGAATAAAGTTTTGAAGCCCAGAAAAGGGCTCAAGGGCCCAGAAAGAAGACTCAAGTGCATTTTAAATTTTTTTCATGGGTTTTGTGGCTAACTCATGGGGTTTTTTTAATTTTTTGGGCAGTACTTTAAACAGGACAGTCTTAGCAGTTAAAAGACATTGTCCATGCCAAACAACAGCACAAACAAGTTCCATTCACATAATTTAAAAAGTACTTAGAAAATGTGCAGTATGTGCTGTAGACATCGCTGACAGTGAGGAGTAATGAGTTTACTCAGCTTAAAAGTAAAGCATTATTTATTTTCTGGTCCCTGTGGTCAAAAAAACAACCCCCAAAACCCAGGGCCATGCATTCTTTGCCACCTGCATATCACCAGCAGGAAAAGACAAGTCATTCAAACAGTAACAGCTCCACATCCCTGCTTAATGCCTGGCATAAGCATATCACAGTACTCTAATTTGTGTCTAGTGGTGTGGACAAAGGATGATTTAGCCAGCAGACTCTTTACAATTAGGGATGCACAGTAAGTTAATGCAAAAAAACCTACTTCAGCTGATCTGTAATGGCAGTCTGATGCAAAATTCTTGAAAAGCTAAAATAATTAAGAGCTGAAACTTAAAGCCAGGATACTGACTGTTTAGCAGAAGTTTAGAAGGGCTAAGGATGATCTGAATTGATACAGGAAAAGAAATCTGTTGCAGAGATAGGTATGTTCACTTTATGGCATTAATTTATAGAGTACAGAACAACCCACCAGCTCCTGAGGATTTTTTTACGCTTCTGTAAAGTAAGTGAATTGCAGCATTCATGTGGAAACACTGAAAATCATTGTTAGCTGTTTAGACAGTACTGCAGACTGTATCCAGAAACAGCCTGCTGGGCAGCCTACTTACCAAAACAAGTGCTGCTTCTAATATCAAAAAAGTTTTAAGACTTAGAACTCGATGAGGCTTACAGGCTGCGTGCCCTGAAAAAAAAAATGCTGACAGACCTGGTAGTACCAGAAACTAGATATACAGTAACGATATCAGAAATCAGCAAAGAACAATTCACAATTAAAAAACCACCTTCACAAAGTATGCAAACACTATCTGCTTTTGGGAATTATGTCCAGGTTTTAGGAAGAGTCTTTCAGAACCACGTGGACTAGAGAAATCTTTCCCGTATGTTAAATTTCCTTGAAGAAGGATGTGTGTGGGGGAAGCTGATAAACTCCTACAAACATTATTTCCTTCATTTCAAGGGCGTACAATCTGTTTTGTGTTGATAGAAACAAAAATTCTAAACCAAAAATTCTAAATTCTATTAAAAATATACTGTATCTATTCTGAGATAGCATTTACAGTTACAGAAAAGGGGATGGAATAGGTAAACTCAGTTAAGCCTTGTATAAAGTTTGATCTGATGATAAAGCTGTAAAAAATCAATATTTAATAAGGTGCCAAATGATGAAGGTCTCACTATGTGCCTCAGGGAGATCTTCAGGTAGATGAGAATGTAACAATATACTCTTTTTCAATAGTAATCATTAACATCTTCTCTCAGAAAGACTACTTTGTGAATACATGCAGGAATGGTAAGGAAACCAAAGCTTTAAGTCCCAGTGACCTCCAATATTTATAAACTCGCTTTCAGTTAAATCACATTTAACAGCTTTACTGAGCTGAGATGCTTTCCTGAGCTCAGTCCTCATTCAGTCGTACTCAGAAGTATATAGGCATCTCCAAAACATATAAACCTCAGCGCACAATTGCCTAATGAAATGGCCTTTGTTTTCATAAACATATAATTACCAAAGACAGCAGTGTTGCATTGTACTCACAGTCTTTCTGCCTCTGTAAAACAAAAACCAACTCAACAAACTTACAAAAAGTGCATTACCTATCTTCCAGCTTGGAAGTAACTCGCTGTAGGATCTGTGTGGCCTGCTTGTGGTACTCCAGCTGGGCTTGTACAAGAGCAGAAAGTTGGCTCACTTGTTCAATCTGAGGATTGAAATTAAAACATCAGGTCTTACGTGAGTATTAACAGATCAGCAATAGCAAGTAAAGACGACTGTCACACTGACACTGCACAGGCAGTTTTACTTATCTCTCTATAAACATTGATTCATCTTTGTAGTTCATCAATAGTTACATATCAGTCTTTATTCATTACCATGTCTGGTTATGACCTGATCTGGAATGGTAACTTAACTCTTCTCTGCTGATCATCTCCATGGCTGATTTGCATTCACAGCAGCCTACAGACCTACCTCATTCAGCAAACATTACAAAAGTAAAAACAAGACTGTAATGAGAACATAATACACCTCCTGCCCTGCCTTTGAGTGGCACATACTTCTGTTGCATTCCAGCCTGTGAAGCAGACCAAAACAGAAAGATACTACGTACTCTCGGATCCAGAATATTTGTCGTGAAGGCAGATAGCATTCTAGTTCATGAGGGAAAAAAACATCCAGAACTCTTGTGTGGGCAATGCAATTGCTAGCAGTTTCCATAATACACAGTGCCGCAATGGTGTAATGCAGAACAGCTCTATCTGACCATGTCGGGTTGGATGTTGTTACAAGGATTAAAACTACAAACTTGTTATACTTCTTTCATTTCAGCACAGCTATATTTAATTTCTAACATGCAATTATTTTCAGGTTTGTTATGGCCCCTCTACAGCAATCTGGTAACAAAATGAAGAATTAAATTAGGTATGTATTTAAACTTCAAATAAATCCAATCATTCACTTCAACAGAAGTATTTAAACTGTATTTCCTTTTGTGTAGGATAGACTTCAGCCGTAATTTCTTTTTTCCTCCAAAAGAGACAATTTTATCTTCTCACTTGATTTTACAGTTTCAACATTAATTATAAATAGAAGATTAAAAAAACCTAGATGCTCAATACTAAACAAGTCCATAATCAAAAATGCGCTTCTTAGTTAGATTTGAAAAAGTGACATTAACTTCAGCTTTCTTATTTATTACTGCATCTTATTATGACAGAGACCAGGGGCTTGTGAGTTCATTATCTCTGATCTTTACCAATTGTCTCAGCAGCCCGCACACTTAAGCAAGAGCCTTGTCTCAAACCCTAGAACCACAGCTAAGTAAAGGTCATTACTTACATTTACATAATTCTAAGAAGAAAGATATATTGGTTTGGTAAGTAACACTATGCAGTTAGGAAGCACAACCATGCTACGGAGGATTTATGTTCTTTATTTATGTACAAAATATCTCCAAATTTCTTCTACTCGTGCATGCTGTATATTACTACAGCTTCTGAGCCTCTCACTGACCACCAAGGAGCAACTGCTTCCACATTGCACAGCAGCAGGAATTTATGGTATCAGGGACCTAAAAAGGCTTTCAAGTTTTAGACTGCTTTAAACTGCCTTCACTGCTGAGCCAGTATCTTTCTCATTTTAAGATTCAGCTCACAAATTAACAAGGGATATCTCACATCCATCTCCAGAAGGTTGAACATGCTTGACTCAGCAATTTCTTTTGATTCATCAAATTTCTCCAGAGCTTGGCGAAGTTCTTCATCAGGGAGCTTGCCCTGTCTTTTCTTTTTGTAATCAAAATCCAGGCGTCGACCCTCCATTTTCTTTAGGTGATGCTGTAAAACAAAAATGCAAACATAAGCACAGAATAAAGGATGCTCCCCAACTCTCCTTATACTGCATTGTAATCAGGTAGTCCATGTACATTTGCAAACATGTGCTGTTTGCTGTTTGTATATCAACCCTTCCCCAGAGGGGAGAAATACAGAACAATGAAGTGGGTGGTTTTACATTTATGAAGCCATGGTGCACTGCTGTCTATATGACAGACCTTCAACATTAAAAAGGCTAAACAGAATGGGCAACTGCAATTGCCACCTGCATAAAAGACATGAGTTTCTAGCTTTTTACTCTGATGTAGAATCACTTCAACAGTACTTTTTTTTTCCTAGACGTTTAAAATAAACTCAATTAAAAGCACAAGTTAGTACATTTCTGCCTGTGGAGCAGTTCTCATCAACAAAGCAACACAGAAAATATTTTTATCATTTCCATCAGACCATTAAAAGATCTTAATGTTATCTTTATTATTAAAGATTTTCTAGTTTGTCAACTGACGTAACACTCATGTCAATCTGTTTAGCAGCTGACACCTCAAGCTGGCCTAAAGTTAATCCTACCAGCATGAGCATGAATGGTTTAGAATCAATTTGTCATTTATTATTATATTTATAACTTTGTCAATCTTGTAAATTGTATAAAACTAAGATATCTTTCTTACACATATATTTAACAATACGAAGGCCTTACTGAGCTCAGAAGAGCAGTTACTTATACAGACAACCATTTGCTGAACTGGGAGGTACTTTTACTTCCACAATTATTAAATTACATTATGTCCACAGAAGTATGTGTGCAAAGAGATTTTTCTCTCTAAATGCTGGCTGCTTCTTGGATTACTAATTACATAATCAATGCAAGCAAACAGTGTTTGTATTCAAAATTCCTGGGAATGTTTTGGTCGCAGTCTTCATACAGACAAGGGTTGTGCCAGTCCAGAGGGAACTATCAAAATGCTCTCATATGTCATACACTAGAAAATTGAATGTAAACATCTGTTCATCTATTTAGCGAAATGAGCTTTCAGATGGTAGAGAGTACCGTCTTCATGCCTTCATAAGCTTTACAATGTTACCATCAAAAAATGTTAGAATTTCGATCTTTCCCTTTCTAAACCATCAACAAGAGAGACATAACTGAAACAAAACTCAAGCCAAAAGAGGCCAAAATCAGATCATCTGTGAATCTGAAAGCCCATTTTAAACTACACAACTAACAAAAATTTTGAACATACGCACAGTCTACACTTTTGGTATTATTAAAATACTGTATTGAGGTCAATACCTGTATTTCTCTTAGATCTTTGTCATGGAGATTCTGAAGTGGGTCAATGAAGTTTTGTTTCACTTCCATGTCTAAAGAGTCCTTGACCTCAGAAAGCTCCTTCATAGCCTCTCCCACATCTGCAAGTGCTGGTCCTGAAAGAAAAGATGTCTGGTTTATCTCAAAATAACTTAGTTCCAAATCAAAGTAGAATAAAATTGAGTCATAGCAAATTTCAGTTAACATTTTATTTTAAGCCTCAGGTTTAGGAAAGAAACAGAGTATGATCCACTGTGTGAAAGCGCAACATGGATTTTACACTTCTGCAGCCCCCACAGTTTATGCCTTGTAACACAGCTGAACTTGAGGATCCAAGCTGCATGAAGACAGTTCCCCCCCCATCCCTCGTTCCCCAGTCATTACTCACTCAAACAAACATGCTAGAAAAGAATTATCTGTATTTGCTCCAGTGTTGTTGCCACCAGACACTATACTGCATACAAAAATAGCTCTAATGCAAGTCTAGGTCTCCCTGTTTGTATGGGTGAGACTGGTGACGGTATCAAATGTGAAAATGCTTCACAATTTAACTGAATTATTTTTTGATGATTTTTTTGATAAAACTATTGACTTCATACACCTACTCAAGTTTATAAACCTCAGTAAGAATTACAAGCCTTCTGAGATTTCCTCCAAAATTAACTTGAGGACCACAAAAATTACCACTCTGGTTTACCTCCTCTGCATAAAAACAAAAGCAAGAAACTCAAAAAATGTCCTCCTGGCTTGAGATGTAGGTTCATGGAAAAAATTTCACTTTCAAAGAATACAAATAGTCTGAAAACCTAAAAATGTGAGAAATCAGAAGGAGCTTTGTCTCCCAAGCAGGGGATGCCAGCAATGCACTGCAAAACCAGAGAGCCTGCCAGACTCGGGTGAAGAGTGACAAACAGCCATTATAGCTGCTATTAGTTAAGAATGTGAAAATAATTGCCTTATCTATTGTGCTGCATGCTAGTGCAATCATCAGGGAATATACAGCAATTTGCACAAACTAAATTCTATTAGTTCTTAATTTTCCCTTTAAACATATGTTTGAAATTCAGCAAATGAGAAGCAACCAATTAAAAAACCCAATTCAGTAGTCTTTAGCACAAATCAGCCTGCATCTGCCAATCTAACTAGCCAATTATGTAAAACAAAAAAGAAAGTACCTTTTCCATTGCAGATATGAGGGACAACATTTTATGAAGATTCAAAGAGGAAACTGAATTTTCACAGTCTTATTTGAGGGCCCTGGGTGTTGCCACATAAAAATGGCCACAGAGAAGCACACACAAATAGGACAGAAAGACAAAGGATCCTGTTGAGAATGTCAGGAACTAACTAACTCTTTTAGTTAGACCTCTACTGTTGAAGAACACAATGTTAAGTCTCAATTTGACATTTCTAACTCAGGCAGCTGTAAACCCATT
Organism: Pterocles orientalis; assembly: GCA_011057875.1. Taxonomy (NCBI): domain Eukaryota; kingdom Metazoa; phylum Chordata; class Aves; order Pterocliformes; family Pteroclidae; genus Pterocles; species Pterocles orientalis. The sequence goes on along the minus strand of WKFP01014366.1, from coordinate 1,683,348 downwards.
TGGGTCTTGGAGGGAGGAGCAGCTGGCAGATAAGACAGGAGTATTCACTAGAGCCTTAAAATGTGGAATTTTGTCAGGAGAAAAAGGTCCAAGCCTATTAAAAACCTATTAGCCTTTATTCCTTGCATGTAATGAAGACAATAGCATTCATTATAAGGATTCTGAGGACAAAAGGGCTTTATTGTACAGGTCCATAGACAATAATACAATTTCTGAACATGTATATCTTTCATCCCAACACATCCACAGTAACATAAACTGTGACAGAGAACCTACAGCCTGTATAGATCTAGGTCCAAATGGAGGCAATTTGAGTTTCATTCAGAAGAAAAAAAATCTCTAGTTCAAATCCACAGGAGATACTCAATAGGCCTATATCAACCTTAAAGTAGAAGCCCGATGAAGCAAAACTCTGATGCTTTTTGCAGAAATTCTTCCTTTATAAGAGCACATCAGTTTGATAATGAAAGTTATATTAAATTTTCTACCATTTTTATTGCATTATAATGGAAAAGGAAGTAATCAAGTTACCAAAGTTGCATTCTTCTCCAAGTTCTCGACCAAATTTCAGCATCGCATCTGCCAGCAAGGCTTCAGCCTGAGGGTAACCTGGTCCCTTTTCCTGGCCTCGAATTTTTGACATGGTGTTTATCATGCTGAGTTTAGCTCTAGAAGCTGAAGCAAGCAACAGAGGTTACAAACATTAAATAGTTTAACTACACAGACAGGAATGCACTCTTTAAATTTATCTGAGCTACCTACAACATATTTGAAGGACATTATCTAAGTTTGGGACTAAGCCCTGTTTTTCATCAATTATTTTTAGAGTAAACGAATGAAATGTTGTTGGTCACTGACTTTTTTCTCCTACTGGTAGGCCAGAGAGGAACCTCTGTCCTGGACTTTAAGTCAAAGCTTCCCTTGAAATGACTTCGACAGAAGAAAGCCCAGGACCACTCCCAAGATCGTATGTTTGAAACTTGCTACAACTCAGGTAGAAAAATCTTTTAAGCTGTCCCCAAAATCTTGATCTTAAAATCATCAGTTACCAGATAGATAGCAGACTGAGGTAGCCTTCCTCTCAAGGAAAAAGGCAGATCAGGTACACTCAAGATTAAACTGGGCTGCCCTACATTTTTAAGTGTTTTAGAGTTTTTTTGTTGTAGAATAGAAAGAAAACCTACAGCCCCAACAACCTTTAAATTCTTGCTTTTTTATGGAGATTTGGGAAAACTCCTACTTCAACAGTTTTCAACTGTAATTTATCTTGCATTTTATTTCAGATATACAACTGCAGATTAGAAGAAAGAATACAATTATCATAATTGATGAAAACAAAGACAGCAAATATAAAAGAACTAATTTGTTTGATAATGTGTTTTAGTGAATTTTTGCAAATACAGAATATGAATGGCCTGCAGAGAGTGAATTAATTAACGGCACTTGACTTCAAATTTTACCACCTAAATCCTACTGCCAGCAAAGCTACCTCAGTGGGTGTTTCTACCTACATTATTGTCTGTGCTACAGAAGGGCAGCTATGAATGCCTCTACCTTCATCCTTCTAAAGTCTTGACTTTGCTAGTTCCTCTTATGAATTAGTATTTCTGTTTACAAAACATTAGCTCACACTGTTGTGTGCTGATTTAATTGCTCAAAACTCAGTCTTGCAAAAATTTCTGCAACAAAATAAAACATTAGCAGACTGCAGTCAACAAATGTTTGGCTCTTAATTTATTGTTGAAAGTGCATAGCAAAAGAGGGTTCTTGTTGCTGAGTAGGTTACACTTTGCGGTAAACAAATATATGCACAGACATTAGATACAGAAACAGACACAGGAAAATCAAGCAACTGTCATAGTACTTATTTGGCCTGAGAAGCCACTGTGAGAGGATAACTGTTTTTAATATATAGTAACAATGTTTTTGCAAGCTTTCTCACTACCCCTGAGTGCTACTAGATCATGCTTTTCAGCATCTGAATTTCTTGACGCTTTCTGTTTCTACCCGCTACAAAACTACATTCAGCAGACTGGCTGATTGTTTAGTATCAGAATGTTTAATGATGTGTCTGGCCTTTAAAAATGGCATCAAAATGATGCTGGCAATGGGAAAATGAAGAAGCACAAAAGAAACTAAGGCACAAACAAAATCAGTCAGTGGAAAGGAGGCAGCAACCTAAATTAAAACAGGAACAACTGGGACTATTTTCAGAAATCCAGGAAAAAAAAATGCAAGCTGGAATATAAAAAAACGAAGTGGCTACATTCTGAAAAGACAGGTAAGAGTAGAAAGCAAAAGGTACAGGAAAGAGTAAAAGAAATGAATGGACAATAAGGAAAGGGCAAGAAATAAATCATAAAGAGAAGAAAGGTAAGCATGAAAAATTAATGCTTCCATGATTCATCTAATAATTTAATAATGATGACATTAGAATCCTCACTTAATAGGCAATATCAGAATATATCCACCAGAGGTCTCATTCCACTTTTCTTCTTTTAAAGTGATTCCAGTAACTTCCATGGCATCAGAGGTAAGTTTGTGCTCAATCTCAAAATCCTGACCCCTTTCATAGAATCATAGAATGGCCTGGGTTGAAAAGGACCTTAGAGATCATCTAGTTTCAACCCCCCTGCTGTGCGCAGGGTTGCCAACCACTAGAGCAGCTGCGCATGGCCCCATCCAGCCTGGCCTTGAATGCCTCCAGGGATGGGGCATCCACAGCTTCTCTGGGCAACCTGTTCCAGTGCTTCACCATCCTCTGTGTGAAAAATTTCCCCTAATATCCAACTTAAATCTCTCCTCTCTTAGTTTAAAACCATTCCCCCTCGTCCTGTCACTATCAACCACTGTAAACAGTCGCTCCCCCTCCTGTTTACAGGCTCCCTTCAAGTACTGGAAGGTTGCAATGAGGTCTCCCCAGAGCCGTCTCTTCTCCAAGCTAAACAAGCCCAGTTCCCTCAACCTTTCTTCACAGCAGAGGTGCTCCAGCCCTCTGATCATCTTTGTGGCCCTTCTCTGGACCCGTTCCAAGAGCTCCACATCTTGTGCTAGGGACCCCAGGCCTGGACACAGTACTCCAGATGGGGTCTCACAAGAGCAGAGTAGAGGGGGACAATCACCTCCCTCTCCCTGCTGGCCACCCCTTTTTTAATGCAGCCCAGGACACAGTTGGCCTTCCGGGCTGCAAGCACGCACTACTGGCTCATGTCCAGCTTCTCGTCCACCAGGACCCTCAAGTCCTTCTCTGCAGGACTGCTCTCAAGGAGTTCTTCTCCCAGTCTATAGGTCTATAGGTCTATAGAAGTACCTGGGATTACCTCGGCCCAAGTGCAACACCTTGTACTTGGCCTTGTTGAACCTCATGAGGTTCTCATGGACCCAGTTCTGCAGCCTGTCCAGGTCCCTCTGGATGGCATCCCTTCCCTCTATTGTATCTACTGCACCACTCAGCTTGGTGTCATCTGCAAATTTGCTGAGGGTGCACTTGATTCCCTCATCTATGTCATTGATAACGAAGAGCACCGGTCCCAAGACAGACCCTTGAGGTACACCATTTGTGACCGGCTTCTACCCAGACATAGAGCCACAACTCTTTGATATGGTGAGGGACCACATCAAAGGCTTTGCACAAGTCCAGGTAGATTACATCCGTTGCCCTTCCTTTGTCCATCGGTGCCGTCACTCCATCATAGAGGGCCACCAGACTGGTCAGGCAAGATCTGCCTTTGGTGAAGCCACGCTGGCTGTCTCAGATCACCTCTTGGTCTCGTGCATGTCTTAACATGGCTTCAAGGAGGATCTGCTCCCTGATCTTCCCAAGCACAGAGGTGAGGCTAACCATCCAGTAGTTCCCTGGGTCTTCTCCCTTTCTTAAAAATAGGAGTAATGTTTCCCTTTTTCTAGTCACTGGGGACTTCACCTGACAACCATGATTTTTCAGATATGATGGAGAGTAGCTCAGCAAGTACATCAGCCAGCTCTTTCAGAACCCTGGGATGCATATCATCTAGTCCCATAGACTTACATACATTCAGTGTCGTGAGGAGGTCTCTAACTTGCTCTGCTCTTACAGTGGGAGGAATTCCACTCCTCTCACTCTCACCTAGAGGTACAGATTTCATTTTTATTGCTTTACTGTGCTAGTACCTCGTGCTTTCTTCTCTAAGTGTTTCAACATCCCAAACCCTCTTCTCCCTGCCACACTCAGGTAAACTTTTAAAGAAAACCTTCTGTTAAATAATGCTGTTAAAGATTTTTGGTTTTAATTACATTCTTCCCTCTTCTGTATGTAATGTTTCTAGGTTTTTATGAAAATGAGAAAGCAAACAGGAGATACTGGCAATCAGCACTTTTGGTGCCCCGGGTAAACAGTAATATAGTTTTAGGGAGAATTTTAAAGGGGAAATTTTTAATTTATTATTAACTTTCCATGCAATTCTTCTCACTATAGGGAGCCTTTTACTATTCGCATAAAACAATCTAAGGTCAGACAAGAACTGAAAAGAGTCAGTCCTCCTTTTCCCTTACTCTATCTGCTACCATTGCCTAGCTCTGGAATGAATAACATGATCTCATTTGATATGAAAGAAAATAAATCCTCCTCCTGCCTATTACAATTTTTATTTTTTGATCCAGCTTGCACACTCCACAAGCAGAAAAAGAGATGTGTAGCTAGAGTGTGGAAACTGCTCTTTCCCGCAGCACTGCAAATTTACATCAGCCTAAGGTGCTGAATCACACCCTTAGCTACTTGCAGAAATTTTGCTCTCTCTGCTCTTGCTGTGAGTCTCTTTCGTGATTCACAGCAATCAGAATCACTCAGATGTGTCAGGAAGACAGCTGGAGAAACACTAAACAGCCAAAGCTTATTACTCAGTCTATATGATGTTGCACAACAGCAGCTTTACAGTAGTTAACAATTTTATCATTAGTGCCACAATGTTTGTCAATCCTATTGCTTTTCCTGCAGAGTGCTCGTTGATGACAAGCAACGAAGCTGTGGACTCAAGTAACAAACAGTATTCCATCTGTTGACATAGAAACCATTCTAGTCACCATTATTTTCTCTCTAGCTGTTCTTGAACTTGTAAACATTATTTCTCCTTTTTTCAGTCCACTGTCAGCATTATCAAATTATTCTCCCTTCCTCTGTGGTCCAACATACAGACATCACCAGTTAAGCTACACCAGCAACAGTCCTTCATCCCACCACACTAGAGTTAAAATATTTCACACTGGTTCAAATTTGTTTCTAGATACTAGGAAACAAATTCCTCACAGTGAATGAGTGAATTTCACCTGTACTTCCATGAAACTCTAAGATATTTATGGTAGGTAGAGGGCCTCATTTTACCCTGATGCTAATTTTGCACAAGCATAACTCTGGCAACACCATCAGTGAAGCTGGTTGACTTATGCTATTATCAAAACGCTTATGTTCCTATATATCTATGGAAATCATCAAGTTCTTGAATTCAATGGTTTACTTGATTATAAGAGCTCCGGATCACCCCTCCTTGTGAGGATCCTTTGGCAAGAGGAGCATGCAGCTCTCCATCAGCCCAATCACAAAACCTTTCTTCCATGTCCCCATGAAACCAAATAATTTACTTCTACTTTGAAGGTTCAATTTAGGCATCTCTGATTACGCCCGTTTATCTGCCCTCTTCTCCAGTTTGGCATCATCAGCTCTTTTGCAGCTTTCCTTTTGTAGTAACTCTAATGAGGATGGGAAATCGCTTGAGGACCACGTGAAATGTGTTGCCATGTCTATTGCTGTGCCCTGGAGGAAGCTGCTTCAGACCTTTGTCTTTCTTTCCATGGTCTGCAAGGACTGTCTGGTCCTTTTCCCTCATGCAGGGTGAATGACCAGGACTGTATAAGAAAGAGATGTCTCATGCAGACGCTATCATCATGCCTCATCCTGATCCCCAGCTGTGGGCTGATTGCCTGGCCTCAGCCTGTCCCCACACCCAGGGAGGCGCCTGATGCCCAGGGCTGCTCCTGCCCCAGTGTCCCGTGGCTGTCCTGCTCCTGGTTGGAGCAGTGGGAAGCGCCCTGGCTGCCAAGCCCTGCCTTGTACCCCTGGGGAGTCCGCAGCCAACTCCAGCTTCCAGGGAGTCTCCCAAGCTCACAGTGCTGACACTTGGATGTCTGCAAGTAAATACCCCCTGTTCCTAGGCATATGCTGCCCCCTGACAGCCTAACACAGAAGCCTGTACTCATCTCTGTCTTTTACTGCATCATGTGTTCACCAATTATGTGTTAATCTTAAGTGCACCAGTGAGGATGAGATCTGTCAGACTATGCATTGGTGAGAAAGAGTATTTTCAAAAATTTCTGAAAGTGCTGTGAGATTGTGAAATTAAATTACCTGGATTAGGCTGAAGATATTCTATCGTCTTTGCCATTATTTCCATAACTGCCCTGCTGGTAACATCCACTTTCTAAAGGACAGAGATTACACACACAAAAAGAAACATGAAAAAAATGTTAGACAAAAGGAAGATGTTTTTCTCTCTCTCTCTCTTTTTTTTTTCTTATGAATTCCTGTAACTCTTCTTATAACTTTATTTTTGTGTCCCTGAGAACAGCTGTGATACCAGAATGGTGATAATACCTGGAAAAATACCAAAGCATGAGTCCACCATTTTGGTTTATAGCAGATACATTGTCAAGCAAAGCCATTAGTACAGAGTACCTCAGGATGTGTTGGGAATTTGATACGAGACATTGTACCACTGAAAACTATTTGAAGAATTAGCCATCTTTGGTCCCCCAATAACTGACAAAATGGGAGCAAAGCAAATGTCAGTCAAAACCAGCCACCAGTGATAAAATGGGCGACCTACATCTTTCAGAGCGAGGTCTGGTAAAATTGGGGTAAAGAAAACTAGGTATCCCTGTTTCCAATTTCAAGAAACTTTCAGCATGGAGGCGCTGACCATCTACTTCCCCTGGCTGACTCCATGAAGAAATATTTTATATTTAGGAATATAAAATACTTAGAACTGAATAGCATTACATTCTTCTACTGTAACAGGGATTCTTTCTTTCTTAAAACATACTCCACATCAGCTTCCTAAGCTGCATATAGCAAAGTATGCCACTACTCTCCCTCTCAGAATCAGGCCACAAAATAAAAAATGCTGCTTTGGCAGAACTGGAGATCCCCATAACCTGTCCTGTACTCTGCATTTATGAAGACACATGGCATTTCCCTGCAGGGCAGCTTGTGTCCCACAGAGTGAACTCCTTTATCATAATGGCAAGTTCCTATTTTAAAAAAGAACACCTGAGACAGGTTGGTTGCAGCACACTGTGACTGATCTCTTTCCTATTTGCTGTTACCACTGCCATCTGCCAGGTGCCTCTCTATGCTTTGCACAACGCAGAAGAGGTCTGCCAGCCTTGGGTGAAAAAGTAGCTGAACAGCTGGCAGGAAGCCCAGAAATGGCTAGAAGGCTGCACAGGAGGGCCGGGGTGAGGGAACAGAAGGCCAGGGACAGGCAGAAGGAGCATGTCCTCTGCATGCAGAAAAGCTGACAAGGGATATGGGGCCAGGTAGGGTGCATGGAAGCAAGCAATGAGTTTAGTCCATTCTCTTCTCAACTCTCAGTGTTCTTATATCCTGGACTGCCAACCCATGCTGCCCATGAGCACTAGGTGGAACTCACCCCTGGCTGACGCAATGTCCTATTTTCAACTCTAACCCTTGCATCAGTTTTCTGAATCTCTGTTAACATCTCCCAGTTTTGATGGCAGTGCCTATAGTTGCAGCACATTCAAAGGGAAGCTGAGCAGAAGGGGAGAAACCAACTCTGCAGCACTTCCGCTGTAAGAAGTACAAAGGATATACCCTTCTTTATTTTCCATCCAAGGTCTTTTCCGCGTCTCACTACAGAAATGTATAGATAAAGAACTTCTTTTTCTCTTGATCAGAATTATATATCAGATATGTACCCTACAAATCACCTAGCAGTATCTTGTGTTACAGGATTTAATAGTACCTTTCAAAGTCAAAGAAAAAAACCTGCCCCTACTTATCCTTCCAACTGAAATATCACTGCCACACAAAGCTATGGCTTTTTTTTTTTTTTTTTCCAACCTCCACAGAAACACTCAGTGCTACCACTGCCAGCCTCACCAAACATTCTGTTGGGAGGTTAGCCCCATCTACCCAAGGCACTTTGCCAGTGGAGGCTGCCTAACAGTATCTCTGAACCTATGAATGAATATTCCGGTACCATTGTCAACCCCCTTTTATCAGACAGCTCTTGCTCCTCTTGATTGATGCTGAGAATTATGGGCACCATTTGCCATTGAAATTACCATCTTGTAGTCAGACTTTCTGCTTTCACAGATCATCTACAACGGTTTAACTGAAACTAATTTGTAGCTGACATCAACCTCAATCTCTGAATTAAATATTGGCTTTTTTAATAAAGAGTGCCAACGTATGCCTTGGTTAGAAAACAAAAATAAATAGAAAATGGAAAGGTCAGTCCTGCTGAATAACAGTCAAGTCTTTCATCAAAATTATTTGAGTAATTCAGGGACAAAAGCTTTGAAATCCCTGTCCTAGAAAGGAAAAAGTAATGGTAATAATGAATGTATGCATTTGTATTTAGACTTACCCTTTCCATCTCTTTGAAGTCATCATCTAGCTTGGTTCCTTCTGCACCTCCTACTTTTTCACTCACTTTCTGCAGTTAAAAAAAGAACAACAAACAGATTCAGCAAGAACTGAAAAATCTAGCCACTGCACTGTGTTTTCCTGGGAGAATGTTAGTTGTTTCTTGGGGTTTTTTTTGTTTTGCTTGCTTGTTTATTTTTGTTCGGGTTTTTTTCCCCCTGTAAATTAGTACAGCATTCTAACATACTATTCTTTCTGAAAAACTAATTTCAAACACATTTTAAGTTAGACAATCAAAAAATAATATATTACTGCTTAAGTATCAGAGACCCAATCTTCTGCTGGTGTCAGAAGTATATCAATCATGTCTTTGCAAGATCATACCTCTATTTCTCTGTTCAGTTAATGTCTGTATTTTGGAACTTATCAAGCAATTAATCAACAACGACAACAATCTGTATTCAGTAGACAGACATATCCATGGTCGTTTGTACTGATGACAAAGGAGGTGACAAAAGAATGAACTTGAGAAGGAATCAAGGCACTAAAACATTTCTCATCAGAGGTGAAAAATGGCTCCAGCTGCTTTGTTCAGCATGTATCAATTCAACACCAAGGGTAATAATCATGCCTAAGCACAGAGCAAGAAGAAGCTCCCAAGGCTTGACTCTAGCCACTCAGAAGGCAGCAAGCATCCGCACCTGAGAACTCTCAGAAACATGCTGACTCAAGCCACAACCGGACCTTCACCGTTAAAAATCAAGTTTGTAAATAAAAGTTATAGATAGATTTAAAAAAAACATGCATTCACACCATGCAAGAATTTGAGGTTCACATGAGTTATATAGCAAACACCCAGTTGACAGATCTATTAGGAAGAATGAAACGGAACTTTGGTGTCACGTCTTTAGCAAATACTCCTTTTTTTAAAATAAAATACTCAGTTTGAAAACTAATTGGAAAATGATTTTGTGCTACTGTTTCACTTCCCTGATTCAGCGGAACTGTTTCCTTTTACTGTCAGTAAAAGTGACAGTAACAGATTTGAATGGTAACTGCTATGCAGCACCATTCAAAATGGATTTTAGCAATTACACTGTCAGTCACAAAATGTTTTAGTGGTGTAATTCCACAACTAACGCAAGTGCATATGATCCAGTGAATGTACTGTTCATGCACTGGGCTGGTACTTGTCATAAGAAATTAATCAGACATATGACTTTCTGTTTTCTATCAATTTTTAGGTCTTTGTACTGAACACCATTTAATTTTACAAACTTTCCTAGGTGCCTCTGAATCATCTTTAGACTGTTTTAACTAAGTGTGACTACTCATTTCAGTGAAGTGACTCCTGCAATAAACAAGGAGAAATGGGAAAAAAAAAAAGAAGCAGCACTTTTTTCCTTATGGTTTCAACCACTGTGTTACCATGCCACTAATAAAATCCAGACATTTTATTAAATTCAAATTAACTCCCGTTGACTCCAACAAAGCTGCAAGTGCAGAATGGCCAGGCACTTACTAATACAGGCTATAATTTTCTGTGCAAAAGGAAAGGGCTACCAGCTCTGTTTGTTTTCTGTCAGCTCCTTGCAAATTAGTACCCAAAATGGTGCATTAATGAGACACCAATACTATGAGACATCCTGAAAAAACAAAGAACTTTGCTTATCTCTTCTTTCCTATACAGAAAAGATGTGCAAATCCATGCACACTCTCTTGTCATTAGTCTGAATGCAGATGAGTTTGTGTGGTCTGTATCACTGAACTTGCACCTTACAAAGATTAGTGAGTGCCACAAAAAATCATAGACTTTAAACTCAGTGCTGTTAGGAACAATTCTGCAAAGGCATTATTCATCTGCAGTTTATTTGAAAAATGGTAACAAAGGAAACATAAAAGACCAGTAGCTTTCTTTACCAGTACCTGAATGAATCTTCTGCAAATGGACCTCCTAATATGGATGATGCAGCAAAATCTGCACAGACTTCTCGGTCCTGAAAATGACATTATGCAAACAGGCTAGCACTTAAATATTCAGAACAGGTTTTGAATAACTGAAGTTCAACTGTAAGGATACAGAGCACCCGAAGGTAATTAATGTTCCAGCCCTTTTTACCTGTAGCTTTACTTTTTGTCACTTTGAGATATTTTTGTAGTTGATGAGGATTTGCAAAGACGTGGCTTATCATCCCCAGAGATGCCCATCTCACATCTACAAACCATAGCAATTGCTCATTCCCTTCATATTCTTCACCACTCTAGCTGAGGAATGTATGTAATAGTGCAGCTCTGCAGTCTGCTGGAGTGGTCACTGCTAAGTCAAAAAGGCAAGTCATCCCTCTCTTCTCAAAGGGGACCATTTTTGGTCCCTTTGTCAATATTAGCCTCACAATCACCATAATGAGTCACTCAGTTAAGGTGACTAACAAAACTATGTACCAAGAAGAAAATTCATTTGTAAAGCTCTGGGCCAAATACTGTTACAGACAACAGAGGTGCGTCAAAGGAGAGAGACGAACTGGGAAGTCTTCAGGCCTTCTGGAGCTCTCAGGGTAGTTACATCACAGAACCCCAATGAACTACCTTCACCTCCACTAGCCAGACAAAAATCTGGTTTGGAAAAGCACTGACAGACCACAGGAAAAGAGCAGCTGAACCAAAATCCCACCTAAATGTTTAAATACTGGTTTTGTTCTGTTTTTGTTTTTGTTTTTTTTCTTGAAGGCCACAGCCACTCAGCAGTCAGAGATAAGAATTCAAACTAAGGATCCAAATTTAAGAGAAAACAAAACCAAACCCTCTACCATTAGGGCAGAAGGCAGAAATCTACTCAGAATAGGATATTAAGCTTCCTTTGCAAGGCCATAAACTAAAATGGTCAGGTGGGAGCAGTGGGCCTGAGAAAGGCAGCTTAAGCCTTTGCAACAGAGTCCGCACCTATGTCACGACTGTATTAATGACATTTTGGTATATTCTTCAGGCCATTTATATCCATCCTCCTGTGATATATATACAGATGATTCGTGTCAATATGAGACAATTATGTAACACCGAGGGTATAAAAATGGGCAAGTGGTGCAGTTGGTGTGCGTCTTGGTGGAGTGGTGACTCCCAGTGCACCAAGGGCCCGTTTGCCTGTTTCCATTTGCTTAATAAATTCTGATTCAATTTCCTAAAGTCTGTTTAGGACTCGATCATTCATAACACTCCAAATCAACTGGTAAAGCATTTCATTAAGGCCACCACTCCACCATTCTCTAAGATTGTCAGATTGATTATCATAGGTCATGAAGCCACGCCAGCTTTCATGAGCTGAGGATCTGCTCTCGTGCTAAAGATTCAGAAGCAGTCAGAAGCATCACCAGCTGACAGCTACAGCTAGCCAGAAAACAAAAGGCTCCTTTGCCATGTCATTTGAGTTGAGGTTTAAACATTTTGGTTCTAGGTTTACAACAAAATAAAAAGTAGGCCCTTTGTCTTTAAAAACAGTAATACTACATCTCCTCCTAGTCCAGTTATATGGAAGAATCAAGACCTAATGTGACGCCACAGACAACATTATTATCTTGTGATTGTGCCCTCTCTTTTAATGCTGATTACCTATTTGATCTTGCAATAAAATTATTATTAAAATATCCATATATTTTCATGAAAAATAACATATTAAACATACAAACATTTTCTGGGTGAAAGAAAAAAATGTCATGAAAACGTTTTTGTGCATCAAAAATACACAGACCTTTTCCTACACCTAACAATGTCATGTTTTACAATCCGGATCTCCATATTTATATGACTGAAAACAATTGCTGTGTGCCTCAGAGCACATTCCAATCTTATAAAGATCCCATTTACCCTCAGGCAGAATATTAACAACATCTGCTGGTCAGAATGGTTTCAGTAGGGACAACAAAAGCGGCATAAATCCTGCACCTAGGGGAAAATATAAACTTGTTTTTTCCCTGACAGATAATGTTAAAAACACAGGATTTTGGTAAATGCTGACAGGATCTGGAGTATAAGTCATAGTGACAGGAGTGTGATTTGTTAGACGGATTTCATGTGAAACAACAAAACTTGTTAGGTCTTGGTCACGGAGCCATTTGTTCCATTTTTCATATAGTCATGCAATTAAGCTTTTTTTATGTACTGCTATGTCATGACACAGCATGTTGCACAGGACAAAAAAATTCACCATGAATATGCTGAAAATTCCAGTTGCCTTTTATAGAAGGCACTGATGATCAATTGTACAATATCCCATACAACAGTCCTCTAACAAATGACAATATGAATCCAATGCTGTTGTCTCTCACTACTCACAAGATATTAATATTAATCAAATGTGCATTAGATAGCTATTCCATAAGAATTAAGTTGTTCACTGCTATAACACTGCATTGTACTAGAGTACCTTTTCAACAATTCACAGTACAAACAACTGCTATCAGAAAGCCTTGCACAGTACAACATGCCATTACCCAAACATAAAAATGCAGCAAGATCTGCATTAAACTACAATATTAGTTACCTTAGTCTGCACTTCTATTAATTTCATAAATTTCTATTTTGGCAGCATGTAGAGAAGTCAGCTTTGCTTCTATACAGGAGTAGAAAAACAGCTTTGAGTAGATTACCACAGTACGCTGCCTTTGCCCATGATGTAAACCGAATGACCTGTTTGGAAAGCAGTCACACCATACTAAGACTGAAAAAGTACCAGTCTCTTTACGGCATTAATTCATAGCTCCAAATATGGAGCTCAGCAACACTCTGCTCAAAGCATATAGCAAACTGTGATCTACTTCTTTATACCTTTTATCATGACTGCCATCCTAGACTGATTTTGCCATTCAGATATTTTGAAGATCATTCTTCCACAATGTTTCTTATCTACCACATATTCAGTTTCCACAGCACAACTCTCTATCCCTAAAAGGCAGGCTGCTGACACTACAGTCCTATCAAATTGCCACACAGTGGACAGGGTGGTAGGATTAAAAAAACTTTATTAATATGAAAGCTACAGGAAACAGTAATGAATGGAGCTCACAAATTCATGACAGAGAGAAATAATGCTCTCTGCAGTTCACGCTTGTTAAATGCAAATTACCCTGTTGATTTTTCATTCCTGATTGCTTGGTATCTACTCCACAGTCTTCCATAGTCCCTCCATGCAGTTTTTACCTTTTTGACTTCTGCCTGTCACTGTAAGGATTTGTGTTCTGGAAGCATGATAGAAGTATCTTCACGTTTACTTTTGTTAAAGATATTCAAAGAGGCTCTAAAAATGCTGTGACACTTTGTTAGCTTTGAAAACACAAGGAAGTCATAGATGACTTGCAAAAGAAGCGAGAAGCACATTTTAATGGGAAGAAGTCTGTGTACACATGGTGAAGGTTTGCCAACACTGTAGGCTTTTCAAAAGGAGAAAACATTTGAAAGAGAACATTTATAAGAAGCAGAGTAATTAAATTTTTTTTTATTGTTATTCTGTCACTTCACATGCTAGAGTAAGAAAAAACTGCCACTTGCAGGCTAATTTTTCTCTCCGTTTGATCCTGCAGTTTGGCATTTATGGTATCAGAATTTGCTACCATAGAAAAAGTGTGACATCTGCAATTCAAATTTCTGGTCATGGCCTTGGTTCTCTACAGATAGCGAAGCATACTTCCTTACGGCAAAACACACTCTCAGCAATAAGCAAGAGAGGAGAATTTATGATGATTCTAGTTAAATTAGAATAGGGACTAAAAGAAAAAAAAAATAACACCTAAAGAGCATATGTACATTAGCTGCATTTTAGACTTCTCCTTCTGCAAATGACATCAGAATATAAAAGAAAAGAAGGACCTTTTCTGGATTAGTCTGGAGACAGCTTATCTTCAGAAATATTAAGAGCCTGGAAAGGAAATTAACATCTAATTTCAGCTGAGGTAGAGTAATCTTGTTTGAGCTTTTCTAGAACTGTAATTTAGATGAGGGGAGTCCTGATTTAGATGAGGGGAGTCCTGATTTACAAGCCAAATGATGCAGTATAATTAGTCTTGAAAAGTTTCAGGAAACTCAACAGTTACGACAAATCTCAGCAGAAGCCAGAAGTGTCTGATTAGCCTTACACTTACATTGCACTCATTTCTTAGAGAAACTGAGAAAAACCCACACTTCCATCAAACATGAAAGACTTCACAAGACAGGAATGCTTATTACCCTCTCCTTTCCATTTTAAATTCTTATAATTTTATTCTATTTTCCTTTTAAATTTTAAACACTTTGTGCAAAATAAGGACTGTCAATAGGACATACCATGAGGAGGTCAAACAAGCCACTTCAGTGGTAAAAAGAAAACAAGATCACAACTTAACATACATTTGAGATACAGTAATACCTATTTACATTTCATTAGTAAATTTCTCTTCTTCAGCTGGAAGGGCAGTCCACAACGACAGCTGAAGCTTATCCTTCCCTTGCAAAACTGAGGAGCACTCTGACTCCATTGCTACCATAGAAGCTGCAAGGGGTCATGAAAACAGTGTGAAAGGCAAAATTGAAAATATAAGAGATCCAAGAATCTCCAGGGAACTTCATTGTTTATCTCCTGTTTGCCTTGAGACTTTGATTATGCCGCTGAAGCTTTGCTTTCTCCTCTGAAAAATGAAGAAATGCACTTGCCTACCACATGGGAAAATTGTGAGTATTAATTTGCACCTGCTACTGCTTGCCATCAGGAGCATATCTAACAGAAATGTTTGTGATGTAGTTAAGGCAAGCATCTGCTAGACAAGTCTGATATTATCTTTTCCTCTTCCCTTCTGTCACTCAGTAGATGTACTTAATCAGGAAATAATACCCTCACTCCCCTGATAGCATGGAAATCACTTTCTCCCTTCTAGAAACCTTTGTTCACTGGCATGTTCCACCACAACACTGCACCAGATGCAGGCTGGGTATGTTTATCCTGCCTTAAAGTTTCCCTTGACCCTCTTGTTGGATGCAGAACATTAATTATAAAATCATAGAATCATTAAGGTTGGAAAAGACCTCAAGGATCATCAAGTGCACTAAAGATCAGGAAATGAACTGAATTCTTGAAACTCAAGAAGAGAAGTGAAGGCTATGACTGGACTCTTAACGGGCTTGCCTACATCTTTCATAGAACATTTTCTAATTACCCTTTATACCTATACAACAATTCGGTCTTGGTAGTCCTCAGAGCTGTTAGCAGTAAGGCTCACAGCCCGGTGAGGAGTTCCACTAACAGTCGGAAGGTCAGAAAGCCAGGGAAATTGGCTATAGATGTGACATACACAGGAGCTGGCAATACGGAAGACAAGCCATTGCTAAACTTATCAAGTCATGAAGGAAATTTTTTGTGGGGCAGGACCTCCAGCAATGCCAATGCTAGTCTGGAGCAAAAGCAAAATGGCTCAGTGGAACTATTTCTCCCCAAGGAAGAAGAGAGATCAGGATCCCAGCCTCCAGCATTGTTACAGTACAAGAAATACAGATTATGAACGTGTTGTGTGTTCTTACTCTCCTCATTTAGAATCAATCCCTAATTTGCCTTTTAATTTGCAGTTAAACCTGTCAAGGGGGAGAGGGGAGGGTGTCTGGATCAATCCTTGCTTTGATCTAGTATTTTGCATCTGACTGCTATCAAGGACCACACCGCAGAATTCCTGCAACTCCATCATCACAGAGGGAGTCACTCATATTCAGCACTAGCGCACAATGCGGAAGTATGCCACAAGCTTCTGCAGTGACAGGAGTTGCTGCAGATCCTCTGCTGCGAAGCAACTGCATTACATTGGAGGCTGTCCACACGTAAGTGAAATAAAGCAGGGTGAGAACATGCGAAGAATTGCTGAGCAAGTGCTGATGTAGTAGTTCCCTGCAACCTCCATGGTATGGAAAGTCCCTGCACAGAGGCACCCACCATGACAGAGATGAGGCAAGTACTACATGAGGGCAGACAAAAATTTAAGTCGATATTATGCATTGCAGTGACAGAGGTGTGCTGACTGCTGAGACACTGCAGTGCATCCATGATAACCAAGAGAATCCATTTTCACACATTTCAACTTAGTACTGAAATTTTGAGTGTTTACCAAACATGCACTTCAGGAGGTCAGTTCTCTGAAAAGGTTAAGCTCACACAGAAAGCTGGTCACAACCCCGACATCTTTGCAGTTTAGAGCAGCCTCAGGAACTGGCAAAGAGAAGCCTGGCAAAACCTCAAAAGATGCCAGAGCTGAGGACAGTCAAAACACCGTGTGCTTTTTAAGACTCTCTGACGCCAGCAGGCCACCAGTATGAGAAACAGAGAAATTGGCATTAAAAAGGTGACTGTATTACCTAGAAGATGTGCCAGTTGCTGCTTTTTTTGCAGTACAGAAAAGTCTCAGAGAATCTATTGCCATATGTTATTTACTCACACATGGTACTTCTACTTCTGATGACAACAGTACCACGACCCAGTCCCTTTAGAGGACCTGTGTGCAATAAAACGCTCACAAGTTTTTTATTCCTCTGCAAAGGGATCTGGATTCAAACCCACACAACTTATGAGTTCTCCACATAGCAGTAGTGGGAGGCTTGCCCTGCACTGAGCTGCCACAGAAAAAGAGGACATCTGTGCTCTATTTCCCAGACTGCCAAAAAAATTGGTAGGTGCCTGAGTGTTTCTTCAGTGTAAGTGGCTCACTTAGCTGTTGGGTGATAAGCAAATCCTGAGGGAGGGACAAAACTCATACAAGAACACTTGGTTTGAGGGTTCTTTGATTTCTTGCCTAGAGAGGTGCACAGCACCAGCTTTCTCATCTGGAACACTATCAGTTGCCAGCTCCTGATTGATCATGCTGTTACTATAAATAAATTATGTTTTTGTATTTTAGGAGGATGTAAACCATGCAGTTACACATTAATGCAAACTTCCATGCTTCTCTCATGTCTCCAAAGCAATTTTTTATGAGGCTTTAAGAGGAAGATGCTTCCTGTGGGTAGGCAGAACTGCAGCTTTAAATTTTGCTGCTGCACTTTCAGGCAGGTGAGCTGTGACTCTTAAAGCCATGTACAGAGGTATATGACAGTGCACAAAACAAAAAAGAAAGAACATGGAGCATGTATCCATCCAGCTAGCATCCTAATCTGGGGCCCAGGTACAGCATGCTTGTGGACCATGATCCATGTCATGTTAAGAAGGGGGGTTTCCTCAAACCCTTTATATTTGATCAGCCTGGCACTTTCCCAAAAAAATTGAAGCCCTTATGCCCATATAGCCTGCCAGCATCCCATATGGGGGCCCTACCGAACAGCCCACTGTATCAGAGGATGATTCAACTAACCCTTTCAGGGACCCACACCAACACTGTCACTGAGTCAAATCCCTTATTACAATTATTCAAGTTTCTGGAAACTTGTGCAAAGTAAATTTTTACTGTCTAAAATACAGATCGTGACAGTATAAGGTTCAGAGATTGCCGTTGATAGTAGACTAACTGCAAGAACAATATATAATCAAACTTTAGTTACTAGTAACTGCTAGTGTGAATTGATTCTTTAATGCACATAAAAAAAGGTTCATATCCAGTAGGTGTCCCTATGGGGGAGAAAACAGGTTCAGCCTGTCAGCTGATCCAAAAGTTATGATGGAGTCTTCCGTAACTTTCCTCCCCATCAACTTATTTTTATACTATTTCTTTGTATTTAGGTGGAGCTTGAGTGACTCTAGTCATACAGACTTTTATTACCAATTGGTGCAAAACTCTTGCTTTGCTCTTAAAGGTATAGTTAATAAGAGTGCACGCTCAGTGAGGAGTGGTTGTGCCTTGGGGTGGGTAACTTTTGGATGGAGGTGTGTTTTGGTATTATAATAACATAATAATGAGCAAGTTTCATCTCAGGAGAGTGATTTCAGCACAGTTGCTGACACAGTAACTGCCATCTTTCTTGCTGGACAGTTGCAAGGGAGTGCAAAAGAGCACGTCCACAAAGCCTTTGCTCTGTTCCACACTCTGTTCTGTACTGTTCTGTTCCTCTTAACATGTGCCACAATTACAGGATGTGTTGCCTGGAGACCACTGCAGAGTAAGTTCCTTGCATGCCAACCACACCTTTGTCCCAGAAAGTAGTGAATGTGTTTTACCTTACCCTAAAGATTTTCTTATAGTATTATAACTTCTGTAAGGATGTAAACATTACCTTAGAGAAATTAATTTTCCCCCCTGTCATTTTCCCACAATCCATCTTATCTCAACTACATATATTAACACATGCTTGCTCCATCCATGTATCTTCTAAGTTCAGCAGAAACAATGATTTCTTTCTTCCCACTACTTCACTTGGCACATGCGTACCTCACTAGATAGCAGACCCAACCTGGGTACAGGTGACAGCCAGCTTAAAACATCCCATGGTTTCTTAAACCACGTCACCAGACTGCTTGAGCTCATTTACTCAATTTCAGCACAACACTGTGTTTCCTGCAGCAGTGGTTTAAGCTACCAGCTGGAAGGTAGAGTTCAGGTCCACTCATGAAGAATAACTTTCAGTCTTGGCTACTGATCCAGCTAACTTACATGCACTTAATGTCAACTTTGAAAAACACTAGAGTATTTCCAATGCAGGCTTAGCAGGCAAAGAGTGCTAGGACACAGCCTACACCTTGCTAAGTTCTCCACAAAACACAGACTTCAAATATCTGACAGCATCACGCAATCAATGATGCAATGATATACTATTGATTGGTAAAGCAGGCTCCAGTACATGTGACTTTGTTAGGCAAATCAACAACTCATTTTTACAAAGTATTAACACTTTGGGGTGTTGTAATTTCTTTCTTGCAGTACAGGAATGAATTAAAGTTTAGCAGAAATAAACAGGACATCCTCAGGCCAAAATAAAGAGGGCAAAATAACAGCATGAAACATTTACAGCAATTAAATCCCATTTAAGGCATATTTTATAACTCTGCATAACGTACACCAGTCTACATGCCTTTGCTGGGTGAAAGTCAGCCTAGTCCTTAACATCTGGAAATGTGAGAATGCCGGGAACATTCAGAAGCTGCTGGAGGCCAAGGGAACAAAACATGTTTAAAAAATGATTAATTGGTTTAACAGCTGTACAAACTGCCCTATTTGTGAATTCATCCCTTCTATATTTGAAAGTGCATTTGCTGGAATCTGTCAGTGAATTAATTGTTATCTGCCAAAGACAAGGGAGTTAAAGGGAGTTTATGAGGGAAAGCATGTCTATAAGGTGCTGCTGGTACTGATGTACATTTTATTTCTGGTGCTCCTATTGTCACAGTGTCTAAAAGGTTGCAGTCTGTACAGCACAACAAAGTGCCAGTCCAAACTACTTGGATCTTTTCTTATGCTGTTGGCAGTGTCGATAATTTATTACCTAAATGCAGAGCAACCCAAAGCCATCTACCACTGTTAGTTCAATAGCAGCACATTTAGAAATTGCTGAGGTCTGCTTTAAGCTTTAACTTTTTTACATGAGCACTACATAAATTAAGCTGGATGCCGTTATCTTAAATTCACATCCAGTGTCTCACTGTGTAAGAGCAGTATGTGCCAAAGCACTCGCCTGTGATCAGGGGCAGGAGAGCACTACAGTACAACAGTAATGCTCAGACAAGCTCTGGGTATTTTTGGGGTGATGCTCTTGATTGACTGCAATGTTGATGTGCCTTTTTGTGCTTCTGAGATGTAAACAAATAAAAGAGGAGAAGAGAAAGGGAACTGGACGAGCTAGAACTGGATGAAACATCTCCAGATATAAGAAAAAAATGACAGATGGCACAGCCTGATGCCTTACTGTGTATGAGCATGCTGCACAGAGCAATGGTCAGGAGCAGATGCAGTTTTGCTTCTGCAGCCACAGCAAGGTCAGCAAGGGGATTTTGTCAGAGTCCCTGGTGGGGAGGAGGAGCAGCCCCTTCCTACCAAAGTGCATGCATAGCCACAACCCTAGGGAATTAATATTTAAATTTTAGGATTATAATTTCCCTACTTTCACCACTGTGTATATCAGCTACGAGAGACAACACTTTAGAAGGTAAGGAAACAAAACTGTGTGAACTAGCAAGACCCAAGACTCAGCTCTGACATAAACATTACCACAATTCACCAGCAGCACCCCTGAAGTCCAGGCAGTTATACAAACATATCTGCATTAAGCAAAAGCAGAGCTGAGCCTGCTGCTCTCTGATACTTGGAAATTCTAAGAGGTACCAAAGAAATAAGAAAAATTACTCTGAACTAGCCCTGGAAACAAATTATACTATAGCTATGATCTCTCTAACTGGCTTATGACCACTGTAAGGATTGATCATAATACAACACAAATCAACGCAACAAACTCTGCTTTAGATGCAGTAATAATATGTCTCCACGGTTCTAGCTGGTATTTGAGATATTGATGCTCTAAGAAGGCTCCTGTGACAAAGGGAAATGAAAACCTGTTGCTATGTTTTTAGTTAATTTAGAAAGCAGTGTGTTATTACCAGGAGGGTCATAGAGATTTTGAGGGATGACAATGAAATAGGCATTTTTTGCTAACGTTACCTCACAATTTGTTTGAATTATGGAGTCCAGATGAAAATATAATTAAAAAAAAGAATGTTGGGCTTGCTAAACAGACTTGTGACCAGCTCAGAAATTGTGACCATCTACACCTTTGAATATCTCAAGAATTTATAGTCTTTAGTCTTTTACAGCAGCTGAAGCTCTGAGCCATTGTGGATCAATTTACATACATAGCTGAAGTTTCACAGAAAAGGAAAACACACAGTTCCTCTTAAACTGCAAATTCAGTTGCTACTTTTTGCCAGGTTATATCCCCTGTAATTTTGACATCATAAGAGAATAAACTATTGTAGTTTTATAAAGCTATTAGATTCTATTAACTTTTCCTACAAATATTACGAAGTCTTCATGAAGTGGCTGTGCAGGCTCATTTACAGACCTTGAATTTTAAAAACAGATTAGGAAGATGCAAAAGTGGAACCGTTTACATTTCTTGCTTAATACAAAAATATGAAAAGTGACCACAGATTATTTTCTGAATTGCTTTCTGAGAGTTAATCCATTGTTACCTCCCTCTTTGCCCTCAGTGTCTGGAGGTGCTCTGCAAGGCCACAATACGTATGGAAGTATTTTCACACTGCATTAGCCAATGCAGAAAACGAAACAAGGAAGGTAGATTTCAATGTGCACATGTACATGCAGGTAGACTACTTTCAGACAGAAACTAAGACTGAAAAATACGGAAGCCTGCATAAAAAATAAAGGGAAGACTTTATCAATGCTGACATTTCATCCTCCCTAAATTGCACCACAGGCACGTCCCATCTGAAAAAAGGGTAATCACCTCTCAGACAGCGCACTACAAAATAACACCACAGCTACAAAAATGGAGTAATATTCACAGCTTAGAGTGCAGCAATGTATGCATGGGAATATACTACTCAGTACTAAAACCCCACCTGATTCTTCAGCAGTTTAATGCAGCTGAAGGGCCATCCTAAGACTGCCTTTTTAGAAAGATGGCTGCGTGTTCACGTTAAGTACAGTTACATAGCAATAGTTTAAACCCATCTCATCCCATTTAGACAGACCACGTTTGTCTTTGACAGACTAGGAAAGGCATTCCTTGTGGCCCACTCCCACAGACCTTGCCTGCCTGCACATCCACAGCCATCTCACTGACACCTGTCTTCTCTGAACTGAGTATGTTTTGCAGTACATAGCTCACGTAAAGGCATGCTATCCAGTCCTTGCCAATTGCACACGGTCTTTCTAGATTCTGTAAAACACATGGAGGTTACTACTTGCTAATTGCAACAGAGTACTACCTGGCAGAAGGAGGGAGAGGATGTGGAAAGAACAAGAAAGGCAGAGTATAAATACAATCTTCAGTTGGTGTTGCATACGCTAATCAGCTTCCATTTTACAACACAGGCAATCCTAGCAGATGCTCTATGCTGCTCCTGTCAGTGAAAAACCCATCTCCTCTTCTTTCATCTATTTCTTAAGAAGATTTATATCATGTTGCCAAGTGCTTCTCTGTTTTGTGCCAGGTTCTATCCCAGAGGTACCCACATTCATCAAAAGGTATACTTTACAGAATGAGATGTATGGGACGTAAAATAAAGCTTTTAAATGTACAGGATTTCACTTCTATTTGAAATAAAATAATGGAAAGTGTTTTTAAAGACAATCGCTTCACACTACAAGAGAAAATAGTGCTTTTTCTTCCCTCCCTACAGCTGTAGCCTCTTGATGTAATTAGTTAATGAGCCTAATTAGCCTAACTACTCATGTGGTCAGACTTTCTGTCTATTGTGCAGACAACTATGCCACTAACATGTTCATTATACCCAAGAAGTTTTATCTTGGGGAAGTGGGGGTAAGAATGAATTGTGCTCTGTATTCTTTCATAGCCTTCAGACCTGTAGTTGGTTGTAAAAGAAATACAGAGATAGAAATGCAACAAAATACTACACTGCCTTACTCTGCCTTGGAAGCTGCTTAGCAGTGTACTCAGTGCAAGGTAAAAAGTAATTATTGAGAAATCCTAAATCTTTTACACTTTTGTTTCTTGCTTTAAAATATTGTTTCAAATCGTTTCCAAAAGCAACATACAAACAGAAATTATATGCAGAGGTTGTTCGTTTGAAATGTACAAATATGCTTTGCTACTCTTAATGCACTCTTCAATCTAGAGAAGATCCTAGACTAACCTGCACAAAACATTCACTGATGGGCAGAAGCTCCTGGCATTTGTCACACTACCACCTGCAGGTTATTAAGACTCTGAGGAGCACAGATTTTTCACTGTTACCTGCTTGTAATGGTGCCCCATATTTACATAGTTTTAAAAATTTTAAACTCATTTGTCCTCACAGCCTTCTATAAAGCCAGCAAACAAGGAAACCCTGTATTACAACTGATACTGTATCCCTACAGATGGCTTCAGACACCACTTCTCCTCATATGTCTCTATTATGCCACTGGCTTTACAGCTTTTTTCCAGTGAGATATCTTATTGACTGAGTGTGACCTATGCCAAGTCATTTAATCACCTGTGATCAGATTTCAGCACATATACATTCTTCACTACACCACATTAGTAGAAGGGTGGATTAATTAGCTAAGATCCCAGTTTCTACCACATCTTTGAGTTAGAATGTTTGCAAAGTACAATCTTTCTTAGTAGAAAGGTAGCAAAACTTGCTTCTTAGCAAATGTGCTGTAGCTTCCAGAGCTAACCTTTTACCATCGTGATTGGCAGAAAAATTCCCACTGACTCTATTGATACAAGATCAAGCAAAACAGCAGAACTGATGAGGTTTTAAACATTTGATCTGCTCAGTGTATAAGGGAAAGGCTGTAGATGTTGTTTACGGGGACTTTAGTAAACCTTTTGACACATTTCCAACAGCATTCTCCTGTGTGTACTTGTTGCTGGGTAAAAAGTTGGCTGGATGTCTGGGCCCAAAGAGTTGCGGTGAATGGAGTTAAATCCAGTTGGCTGCTGGTCACAAGGGGTGTTCCCCAGGACTCAGTACTGGGGCATGTTCTGTTTAATGTCTTTATCAGTGATCTGGATGAGGGGATCGAGTGCACCCTCTGTAAATTTGCAGACAACACCAAGTTGGGTGGGAGTGTTGATCTGCTTGAGGGTAGAAAGGCTCTACAGAGGGATGTGGACAGGCTGGATCGATGGGCCGAGGCCAGCTGTCTGAGATTCAACAAGGCCAAGTGCCGGGTCCTGCACTGGGGCCACAACAACCCCCTGCAATGCTACAGGCTTGGGAGAGAGTTGGCTGTAAAGCTACCTGTCGGAAAAGGACCTGGGTGCGTTGGTCGACTGCCAGCTGAATACAGGTGGCCAAGAAAGTCACCAGCATCCTGGCCTGTATGAGAAATATGTGGCCAGCAGGACTAGGGAAGTGATCATTCACCTGTACTCGGCACTGGTGAGACCACACCTCAAATAGCGTGTTTGGCTCTGGGCTCCTCATTACAAGAAAGATGTTGAGGTGCTGGAGCACATCCAAAAAAAAGGGTCTAGAGATCAAGTCTTATGAGGAGCAGCTGAGGGAAGTGGGGTTGTTTAGCCTGGAGAAAAGGAGGCTTAGGGGAGACCTTATTGTTCCCTACAGCCACCTGAAAGGAGGGTGTAGTGGGCTGGGTGTTGGTCTCTTCTCCCAACTAACAATAGGATGAGGGGAAACAGCCTCAAGATGTGCCAGGGGAACATTTAGGTCGGATATTAGGAAGAAATTCTTCACCAAAGGGGTTATCAAGCACTGGAACATGATGCCTGGGGAAGTGGTTGAGTGACCATGCCTAGAGGTATTTAAAGATGTCTAGATGTAACCCTTAGGGACATGGGTTAGTGGTAGACTTGGCAGTGTTAGGTTTATGGTTGGACCTGATGACCTTAACGGTCTTTTCCAAACTAAATGATCCTGTGATTCTATAACAAATGCTGCATTCTGCTTATCAGTAATCTCATTTTTTAAGTTAGTTTTATCATCCTCAAGGTTCTCCTCCTAAGCCATTGATCCCTAAAATACTTCTTCCTTGAGTTCTTGATTCTCTTAGGTCAACAAAAAAACAACTGGAGTTGATGACGTTGTACTAAGCAGATCTCAAAAATACCAGCCCAAGATGCAACACCAATGTTAGAGCTTTCGAAATATAAACTTTTAAAGAAATGTCCACCTTGCAATGGTTTTGTGTTTCATTAGTATTCATACGCTGTTGCTTGATATAATATCATACAATCAGTATTTAACAAACACGGTGCAGCAGTCCATAGTTAAAGCCATTAGTTTCTTTGCTTTAAGCACCATTTTAATTGACTAATAAGAACAAATAAAAGTGTTGCCTACTCTAGAGAGCCTTTTGCACAAACTACTCCTAGGAAAAATTCTTTCACTGAAAGTGTTGTCAGGTATTGGAATAGGCTGCCCAG
>WKFP01014366.1:1644018-1657692 GCA_011057875.1 Pterocles orientalis | reverse complement strand
TCCAGCTAACTTACATGCACTTAATGTCAACTTTGAAAAACACTAGAGTATTTCCAATGCAGGCTTAGCAGGCAAAGAGTGCTAGGACACAGCCTACACCTTGCTAAGTTCTCCACAAAACACAGATTTCAAATATCTGACAGCATCACGCAATCAATGATGCAATGATATACTATTGATTGGTAAAGCAGGCTCCAGTACATGTGACTTTGTTAGGCAAATCAACAACTCATTTTTACAAAGTATTAACACTTTGGGGTGTTGTAATTTCTTTCTTGTAGTACAGGAATGAATTAAAGTTTAGCAGAAATAAAGAGGACATCCTCAGGCCAAAATAAAGAGGGCAAAATAACAGCATGAAACATTTACAGCAATTAAATCCCATTTAAGGCATATTTTATAACTCTGCATAACGTACACCAGTCTACATGCCTTTGCTGGGTGAAAGTCAGCCTAGTCCTTAACATCTGGAAATGTGAGAATGCCGGGAACATTCAGAAGCTGCTGGAGGCCAAGGGAACAAAACATGTTTAAAAAATGATTAATTGGTTTAACAGCTGTATGGTTGGACCTGATGACCTTAACGGTCTTTTCCAAACTAAATGATCCTGTGATTCTATAACAAATGCTGCATTCTGCTTATCAGTAATCTCATTTTTTAAGTTAGTTTTATCATCCTCAAGGTTCTCCTCCTAAGCCATTGATCCCTAAAATACTTCTTCCTTGAGTTCTTGATTCTCTTAGGTCAACAAAAAAACAACTGGAGTTGATGACGTTGTACTAAGCAGATCTCAAAAATACCAGCCCAAGATGCAACACCAATGTTAGAGCTTTCGAAATATAAACTTTTAAAGAAATGTCCACCTTGCAATGGTTTTGTGTTTCATTAGTATTCATACGCTGTTGCTTGATATAATATCATACAATCAGTATTTAACAAACACGGTGCAGCAGTCCATAGTTAAAGCCATTAGTTTCTTTGCTTTAAGCACCATTTTAATTGACTAATAAGAACAAATAAAAGTGTTGCCTACTCTAGAGAGCCTTTTGCACAAACTACTCCTAGGAAAAATTCTTTCACTGAAAGTGTTGTCAGGTATTGGAATAGGCTGCCCAGGAAAGTGTTTGACTGACCATCCCTGGAAGTATTTAAAAGTATCTAGAAGCCTGGATTTAAGCAAATCCTGCTCAGAAGGACCACTTGTCTCCATCACTGTAGTGAAATTGTTATACTGCTTCAATGCTCCTGCTGTAGCCCATGACAGGTGACATCTCTAGTCCAGGCCCCTGCCCCAGCTCCACCACTGGGCATTCCTCCTGGGGAAGAGGCTTCCACTTATTTCCAACCTGAGCCTCTTGTGTTTCAGCTTGTGCCGCTGTGCTCACAAGGTCATGCCATGCTCACACCACCCCTGTTACTGCCCTGGCACACATCTGGCCCTGGCTCAGCTCACTACCCGCCATCTTCAAGGGCTGTCTCCTAGAGCTGCTTCCCCAGGCAGCCAGGTTATTGATAAAGATGATGAACAGTTGAGACTCCAGGGCAGACCCTTGAGGAACTTCAGTTGTTACCAGCCTAAAGCTAGAGTATGAATAATTAGCCACAATCCTGTGAGATTGATGATCCAGCCATTTTTTCACTCATCTACTTGTTCATGCAGACTGTAGTATCTCAGCCTGGTTACTGGGATGCTCTCAAAAGCCTTGGTAAAATTATTGTAGCTAACATCTGCTGTTCTTTCTTCATGCCCAGATTTTGTCATTCTGCCACAGAAGGCAACCAGGTTGGTTTGCCTTTGATTCTATGCTGACTGTTTCTAGTCACCTTCTTCTCCTTCAAGTGTCCAGAAATGGCTACTTAGAGGACTTGCTGTATGGTTTTCTTAAGGACTAAAATGAGGCTGTGGTTCCCTGAATCGACCTCCTGTCTGGAAAGAGGTGAAATATTTGCACTTCTGCACCAATGGGTTCTCCCCCAGTCTCCGTGCATGCTCCAAAATGATAGAAAGCACCCTTGCTAAAGACATTTTCCAGCTTGCTCAGCAGCCAGGGATGCAGCCCATCTGGTCACATGGATTCAGAGTAATCACATTCTCTCAAGAGAGCCCTGACTTATTCCTCTTCCACTCTCAGTAGCTCCTGTCCTCTTTGAACCATGCCATAAAGGATGGACGACATCACTGGTGAACACGAAAGCAATCAATGCACCAAGTATCTTTGCCTTATCCATACCCCTTGCAATAATCCCTACGTAGTTCATCAAGGGGCCTCCATTTGTCTCATTTATTCCTGCATCTGTTGGTGTTCCTTGCTAGTTCTGGCTCCAGCTGAACTTTCAAGATTTCCAACATTGTCCCTGCATACCCAGGCAATGTTCCTATATTCCTTCTTCGTAGCCTCTCATTGCTGCCACCTCCTGTGTGCAGCATTGAAGGTCAGCTATGAGCACCCTGCTTCGTCAAGCTAATCTCTTGACATTTGCTCTCCTGAGTATGGAGACCATACTTGTGCTCAGAGGTGGCTGCTCTTCAAGTCCTGCCAGGATTCCTGCCCTCCTTTGCTTTCCTTTACTGCCACATCTACCATTTCCCTGGGCAAGCTGAGGTCTCTTGCTCTCCCCAGCACTGTGCTATGCTCTTGCTGGTAAGCCAGCTTTCCCAAAGGTAGCTGTGTATCTTTGAAGCAGGCCTGCATTATGCAGTACAGACATGCACATGTGCCTCAACTGTGTCAAACAAGACATGTTTAATACTAATCACAATTTTGCAGCTTTGTCAACATCCTTAACATCAGCAAGTTTTGTTGCCTGTGTTGGTCAGTGTATTTCCATGAGGTAATCAGGCACATGGAACTGAAGATAAAGCATGAGAACGGGATGTCGAGACACCAAGGTTTGACTTGCTGACTTAGTTCTTTAAAAATTTTACACATACCACCCGAGGTAAACCCCAGCAATCCTATCCACTGTATTGGTGCATTTGTCTAAAATCTCCACAAAGCAGCAAAACCTGTCTGAAAACCATTTTCTCCACTGGAAAGACTGACAGAAGTAATGGGAAATTATTCTGCTGTGAGTAACTGGCACTTAATTTAGCCTTTTTAAAAGCTGATTATTTTAAAGTGAAACCTTTTATTAGGTGCAGCAGGCTACCATGAAGTAATTCAAACATCTCACTACAGCACAATCAAAATACATAGTTTATAACTTGTGGTTATGCACAAAGGAAAGGAAGATTAGCTGTGTCCTGGCAGCACCAAACTTTGTAATTGGAGTGCCAGAATGCCTTTGCCTGAGTAAGCACAATTGATCATTTAACTTCTCAAGAGCTATAGATGAATGGATTTTTAATGGATTATTACATTAAGCAATCTTATATAATTAAGTTCACAGATCGTGAAGAATTTTCTATTATATTTTTTCTGTGCAGGCAGATTGTTTTTTCTTGTGTATTTAGCTACTGTAGCTCTTTCTGGTACCTTTTTCAGTGGTCATCACCTGATGAAACCTCACTGATGCCATGGTGAGATAAACCAAGCCTGGTGTTTTTTTTGATCTACACATACGGAGGGATTCACACATTCTGCATTTATAATGATATCTTCTACCTTTCTTACCTTTCTTTGCAACCTGCACATATTAACTGCTGACTTAGTTCTCAGCACTGTCAATATCATGATAGAAAAGGGCCTGGTGAACCAACCTGTCACCAACCTCCAGAGCAAAGCATCTTCCACAGGGTCCATTAAAAACATGACATACGTAGAAACACTGTAAAGTACAAATTAACCAAATGAGGAAGAGCATAATTTTCTTGCCTTGTGCAGCTTTTCGAGATTACAGAAAATTTCCTAATTTGCATGATGCTGAAAACAGTTCTGAGGTAGCAGAGAATTTTTGTGGAAAAAGCTGAGAAGCCTAACTAAATATGTACTGTTCTAGTCAAGCAAGTTTATCCTGTGAACTGGATGATCTTAATCTTAATCCTTTATATGTCCTCCACTTTGTGTAAATTCCTTCTTCTCCCCTTCCCTTGTCTCCAAATGTTAATTTGGCCAAGCATAACTTTTTTACTAAACGGCTAAGGCTGTGAGATGTCAGATACCCACATTTTAGTCTCTTTTGTAAAAGAGACTCTATCTGAGTGAGCATACAGGGTCACTTGTTATGTGCAGTTTTGAACAGAATTTCTATCATGGCATGGATAAAACATTTCTCAGGTCATAGTGAAAATAGCAGAATTCTGAAAAAGAAAAAAAAAAAAAGGTCTTTTTGGTCAGTTGGCATTACCTGTCAAACTGTTTGAGAAATTTCTAAACATCTGCCTCTGCCAGGAAAGAAAGAAGGGTGCTTGTGGTAGGCGACTCCATTCTCAGAGGAACGGAGGGGCCCATTTGCAGACCGGACCCGAGCCATAGGGAAGTGTGCTGCCTCCCTGGGGCCCGGGTCAGGGATATAACTAGAAAACTCCCGGAGCTGGTTCACCCCACTGATTACTGCCCACTACTCTCAGTTCAGGTGGGCAGTGATGAAATTGCTCAGAGGAGCCTGCGAACTATGAAAAGAGATTTCAGGGGCTTAGGGCGGATAGTTCAAGGAGCGGGTGTGCAAGTGATGGTCTGTTCTGTACCTTCTGGGGCTGTGAAGAACATGGGGTGGGCTAGGAAAAGACAAGTTATGAATAATTGGCTGAGGGGCTGGTATTGAGACAGAACTTTGGGTTCTTTGACCATGGGGCGGATTAATCAGCCCCTGGCCTGTTGTCGAGGGATGGAACTCATCTGTCTCATAGGGGGAAACGCATCCTAGCACAGGATCTAGCAGGGCTCGTTGAGAGAGCTTTGAAATAGATTCGAAGGGGGATGGGGCTGTAACTGGGCTTGCAACAGTGGGGCATCACCCTAGTGTTGATAAGGACCGGGGGTCCTCCCACCCTCCTAGGGTGAAACTGGCGTGCTCAGCTCACTCCCTGAAATGCCTGTACACAAATGCGTGCGGCATGGGGAATAAGCAGGAGGAGTTAGAAATCCGTGTTCGGTCAGGAGGTTATGACCTGGTGGCAATTACAGAGACATGGTGGGACAGCTCACATGACTGGAATGTAGTCATGGGTGGCTACACCCTTCTCAGGAAAGACAGGCCAGCAAGGCGAGGGGGGGGAGTTGCTCTTTATGTGAAAGAACAACTTCAATGTATTGAGTACTGTCCAGGTGTGGGTGACAAGCGAGTTGAGAGTTTGTGGGTGAGAATTAAGGGACAGGCTGACACGGGTGATGCTGTCGTGGGTGTCTACTACAGGCCACTGGATCAGGACGAGGAAGTCGATGAGGCCTTCTACAGGCAGCTGGTAGCAGCCTTGCAGTCACAGGCCCTGGTTATTGCGGGGGATTTTAACTACCCTGATATTTGCTGGAAGGCCTACTCAGCCAGCCATCCGCAGTCCAGGAGGTTTCTCCAGTGCATTGACCATAACTTCCTGATGCAAATGGTGGACGAGCCAACTAGGAGAAGAGCGATGATAGATCTTATTCTCACGAATAAGGAGGGTCTGGTTGAAGAGGTGAAGGTTGAGGGCAGCCTTGGTTGCAGTGACCATGAGGTGGTGGAGTTCAGGATCTCTTATGGCCGTAATAGAATTCAGAGCAGAATAGCAACGCTGGACTTCAGTAGGGCCAGCTTCAGCCTTTTCAAGCAACTGCTAGGGGAAATACCATGGGACAGGGTACTTGAAGGTAAAGGGGCCAAAGATAGTTGGTTAGCGTTCAAAGAGTGGTTCTTCCAAGCTCAAGATCGGTGCATCCCAACAGGTAGGAAGTCAAGGAAGGGTGCCAGGAGACCTTCATGGTTAAACAGGGATCTGCTGGGCAAACTCAAGTGCAAAAGGAGAGTCTACAGATCATGGAAGGAGGGGCTGGCCACTTGGGAGGAACATGAGAATGGTGTCAGAGAGTGTAGGGAGGCAACTAGGAAAGCTAAGGCCTCCTTAGAATTAAACCTTGCTAGAAGAGTCAAGGACAATAGAAAGGGCTTCTTCAAATACATTGCAGATAAGGCTAACACCAGAGGCAATGTAGACCCACTGATCAATGAGGTGGGTGCTCTGGTGACAGAAAATACAGAGAAGACAGAGTTACTGAATGCCTTCTTTGTCTCTGTCTATACTGCCGGAGGCTTTCCTGAACAGTCCCGTACCCCTGTAGCCCCAGAGGAAGTCAGGACAAAGGAGGAGTTTGCTCTGGTAGATGAAGACTGGGCTAAGGAGCAGTTAAGTAATCTGGACACCCATAAATCCATGGGTCCTGATGGGATGCACCTGCGGGTGCTGAGGGAGATGGCAGAAGTCATTGCTAGACCACTCTCCATCATCTTTGGCAAGTCATGGAAAACAGGGAAGGTACCTGAGGACTGGAGGAAAGCGAAAGTCACACCAGTCTTCAAAAAGGGCAAGAAGGAGGACCCGGGTAACTATAGACCGGTCAGCCTCACCTCCATCCCTGGAAAGGTGATGGAACAACTTATTCTTGATGCTGTCTCTAGGCATATCAGGGATAAGAAGGTCATTAGAGGCAGTCAACATGGCTTCACCAAGGGGAAGTCATGCTTGACCAACCTGATAGGCTTTTATGAGGACATTACCAGGTGGATAGATGATGGTAAAGCAGTAGATGTGGTCTATCTCGATTTCAGAAAAGCATTTGACACTGTCTCCCACAGTATCCTCGCGGCTAAACTGAGAAAGTGCAATCTGGATGATCGGGTAGTGAGATGGATTGTGAACTGTCTGGAGAAAAGAAGCCAGAGAGTTGTGGTGAATGGGATGGAGTCTAGTTGGAGGCCTGTATCTAGTGGAGTCCCCCAGGGTTCGGTATTGGGACTGATGCTATTCAATATATTAATCGATGACTTGGATGAGGGAGTAGAGTGCACCCTCAGCAAGTTTGCTGATGATATGAAACTGGGAGGAGTGGCTGACACGCCAGAAGGCTGTGCTTCCATCCAGCGAGACCTAGACAGGCTGGAGATTTGGGCGGGGAAAAATTTAATGCAATTTAACAAGAGCAAGTGTAGAGTCTTGCATCTGGGCAAGAACAACTCCAGGTTTCAGTGTAAGCTGGGTACTGCACTGTTGGAGAGCAATGTAGGGGAGAGGGACCTGGGGGTCCTGGTGGACAGCAGGATGACCATGAGCCAGCACTGTGCCCTCGTGGCCAAGAAGGCCAATGGCATCCTGGGGTGTATCAGAAGGGGGGTGGTCAGTAGGTCAAGAGAGGTTATCCTCCCCCTCTACTCTGCCCTGGTGAGACCTCATCTGGAATATTCTGTCCAGTTCTGGGCCCCTCAGTTCAAGAGGGACAGGGAACTGCTGGAAAGAGTCCAGCGCAGAGCCACAAAGAGGATGAAGGGAATGGAGGATCTCCCTTACGAGGAAAGGCTGAGGGAGCTGGGTCTCTTTAGCTTGGAAAAGAGGAGACTGAGGGGTGACCTAATCAATGTTTATAAATATTTAAAGGGTGTCAGGGGATGGAGCCAGGCTCTTCTCTGTGACATCCAGTGATAGGACAAGGGGCAGTGGGTGCAAGCTGGAACATAGGAGGTTCCACTTGGATATGAGAAAAAACTTCTTTACAGTGAGGGTGACAGAGCACTGGAACAGGCTGCCCAGAGAGGTTGTGGAGTCTCCTTCTCTGGAGACAGTCAAAGCCCGCCTGGATGCGTTCCTGTGTGATCTGATCTAGGTGTTCCTGCTCCGGCAGGGGGATTGGACTAGATGATCTTTCGAGGTCCCTTCCAATCCCTAACATTCTGTGATTCTGTGATTCTGTGATCTCTAAATTTACTCTACAGTGTACTGCCAATTACTATTTCTGGTTATCATTCACATGCACAGCAGTTATTAACGGCGTTGATCTTGTGGGTTCCCAAAGGGCATCTGAATGATCAGAAGCTATTACATAGAAGAGATTCCAGGGAAGAAAAAGAGATTGTCATGCTGTGTCATTTGAGCTTTTAAACAGAGCTTGGATCAGTCATCTCCTTGACTCTCTTACATGAGATGCACAGTGTCTTAGTAGCTTCAGTTTTATTGCTTTTGTCTGGACTTTGCAGGAGGCTATAAAGCTCATGTGCAATGAGGAATGTGAAAGATTTTA
Source organism: Pterocles orientalis (assembly GCA_011057875.1). NCBI lineage: Eukaryota > Metazoa > Chordata > Aves > Pterocliformes > Pteroclidae > Pterocles > Pterocles orientalis. The sequence goes on along the minus strand of WKFP01014366.1, from coordinate 1,649,544 downwards.
ATTTTCAGCTGTGTCCTTGTGCAGTTTGATGCTGGAAAAGTTTAGCTGCATTTTGCCTGTCAAATGAAGACAGAATGTATGAAGGTCTACATCTCCTTAGAACAAGTGCCTAGGGAGTATCAAGCCTATAGTCTTGACAGACTGAACCACCACGATGATGTATACCCTGCGTAAGAATAGTTTTGGCTTTACCAAGGCAGACTTACAACTCAAATACACAGGAGAGAGAAAAGTTGAGGAAAAACTAGATACTTATCTTCACACAAAGAACAGTGACAAAAAAACATTATCAGCCCCATCTGGTCCCAATCCTGCAGTCTTTTAGTGGTAAAAATTCTCAGAATTTTAAATAGGATTTTCTTCTGTGTAGGATTTTCTTCTGTGCAAAATTGCAACTCTCAATTGTTTTGTGTTGGTTTATTTTTTCAGCTTCAAATTTTATGACTACTATAAAATTTATTGTTTTGCTATTCAGGGCATAACGTCCTTACTTTAAACTGTGTTTTTTCACTGATATTCCCACAATATAAGAGAAATAAACACTCGTTTGCAATTCTAAACGTTCATTTTGCTCTGTTTCACAGAAGCAACTTCATATGTTAAAGTGAACCGGAAAAAAAACCCAACAGCTTCACAAAAGAATGTTACACAGCAAACAAGAATTAGAAACTTATTAGTTACTCCTTAAGATAAGTACAATGTTTGTTATAAGAGCAAATTACATGCTCTTTTGCATTAAGCACAGTAATTCTTTCTTCAGTTTCCTCTGTAATTTAAAGTAGCATTATCGCTCAGAATGGCTGTGCTGTGGTAAGATAAGCTTGAGAATGAAATGGAAACAGTAGAGCAGTAAAGGCTTCTCATCCCCCCACTTTGTGCTAACTAAAATAGGTCATCAGTCATGAGAATTGAGTGCACTGTCAGGTTATCTCAGCAAAGGGCTCCAGTTGTACTGATGCTGAAACTGTAAAAATACTAAGTTGCTTCCAGTGTGGCAGGTGGTGACTGTAAATGAAAGCAAATGGTTGGGTGGTCACCAGGTCATGAGAGCTTGTAAAGATTTTTCTGACAGCTCCACCACTAGACACTGCCTCATGTTTGTGGTGAAGAGTGGGAGATGGTGTATAGCTGGGAGTAGCCTTTCTTTGGCCTGTGCATTTTGGCCTTGCTTTTCCTAACCACCCCCCACATGCTGTCCCTTTTCAGAAGTGTAGTAGCAGTACTAGTTGTCTTATTGAACGTTTCCGTGGTGCTGGAAGTCAGTTTTCAGTCACAGCCCACCTTGTCATGGCCCACATATTGGTAATGGAGAACCTAAGGCTTGAAGAGTCAGAAGTAGAGAATGTCTTGAGAGCACCACTAGTATAGGTACCCATAAATTTTTTCTAATCTGCCCTGATTTGTCTGATTGTGTATACCAAGCTTATTTTCACTGTGTAACTTGTCTGTAGCGTTCTTTTGGCTTTTGAAAAGTGCTGTTACATTTGTACGTCAAGAATCTTCTCTTTTTGTAGCTCTTGTTTAGTGTTTGTTCATGCTTATGTTGGCATAGGGTGGCTGGCATACGAGAGTATCAGATCATAATCAGAAGGCAGAACACGACTGTTTTGTAGATCCCATCACAACTCAAGCATACTTTAAGGAGAAGATACAAAAATGTTTTATTCTTCTGAGTATTATCATTTCACACACTGGCTAAAGAACTGGGACATGGAGAAAATATTATTCACAGGTTCCTGCATATTCACAACATGGCTTATTTATTGTCCACCAGTTTACACAACTTCAAAGTGAATCACACATTCAGTATAAATGACATATGAAAAAATGAAATATTCCAAAAGCCAGTATGACTCCCCTATCTCCACACTGTCGAGCTTCAGTTCTAGATACTTTTCAACCACTAAAATCCTTGGGTTTGCATTGCGATTAGTTAATGGTGAAAGAGAGAAATACTAGCACTTACATGTCTATATTTATAACTATATATTATATATAGTTATATACAAATGATGAACAGCTATGCTGCAAATTTCACACCAAATTATTGCTGGCAATATAGAAGCTCAAGATACAAATGGTTCTTTTTCTTTAAGGAAAAGGAACAAATTTTATTATTTTGCATGCTATTATGCCATTATCCTGTTGAGCTTAGTATTGATGATTCACCTACGAAACAAGTAGCATACTGTCATGGTGCCTTCTAGCACTGTATTTTCTGTACATAATTTCTGATTATATACTCAACCAATAGGAGGAAGAGGCTTCCTCCAAAGGCCGAAGTGCCCTTGCAGAATCGCTTCACTGCTCTGCAAGCTGAAGAGGAAGGACCCGTTGCACTGCAAGAAACATCGGAGCCGAGCAAGGCATCCTGATCTGCTCCTAGCATAACAACAAGCTCGACTAAGAAAAAAGCAATGGGTGATAGGAGATTCTCTTCTGAGAGGCATGGAGGTACCCATTTGCCGACCTGATCCTCTCTCTAAAGAGGTGTGCTGCTTGCCGGGGGCTCGTATTAGAGATGTGACTAAGAGGCTACCAAACCTTGTGCGGCCCACCGACTATTATCCTCTACTGTTGTTTCATGTGGGCAACAGTGATATGGATGGGAGGAGCCTGAGGAGCATTAAGAAAGATTACAGAGCTCTTGAAGAGGCAGTAAAGGGCTCTGGAGCACAGGTGATTTTCTCTTCAGTCCTCCCAGTTGAAGCGAAAGGGTATGAAAGGGCAGACAGAATCTGGCACATCAACAAATGGTTGCAGGAATGGTGCCACAACCAGGGGTTTGGCTACATAGACCATGGGACTTGCTTCAAGAAGCCTGGTCTACTGGGGGCTGATGGGATCCATCTGTCCGAGACAGGGAAAAGAATCTTTGGTCATAGGCTTGCCAACCTGGTGAGGAAAGCTTTAAACTAATATTGCCAGGGGAGGGGAGCCTTAATCCATCCCAGTCTTACCACTCCAATGACAGAAAAGCCAGCAACAAAAGCCCAGAGTCTGGAAAAGGTTCACAGGCTGGCATGAGGGTGGCTGGAGAGCAGCACACAGGAGGTCAAGCCTCTTTGAGAGCCCAACTTAAGTCCTTCTTATACGAATGCATGTAGTAGGGGAATAAACAAGAGGAGCTCGAGATGTGTGCATGCCTGCCAGGGTATGATCTTACTGGCATTACGGAGACGTGGTGGGATGGATCCTACAACTGGAGTGTTGGAATTCAGGGATACAGGCTCTTTAGGAAGGACAGGCAGAGGAGATGAGGAGAGGTTGGTTACCCTCTGTGTCAAAGACCAGCTGGAGTGCATGGAGCTCCAGCTGGGGTCAGATGAGGAGCCAACAGAGAGCTTGTGGGTCAGGATCAAAGGGAGGGCGGGGACAGGGGACATTGTAGTGGAGGTCTGTTACAGGCCACCTGACCAGGGAGAGCAAGTGGATGAGGCCCTCTTCAGACAGATAGGAGAAGCCTCACACTCACAAGCCCTGGGCCTCATGGGGGATTTCAACCACCCTGATATCTGTTGGAAGACCAAGACAGCACAGCACAGGCAGGCCAGGAAGTTCCTGGAATGTGTTGATGACAACTTCCTTCTCCAAGTGATAGAGGAGCCAACCAGGAGAGGGGCTATGCTGGACCTTGTTCTCACCAACAAGGAAGGGCTGGTGGGGAATGTGGAACTTAAGGGTAGCCTGGGATGCAGTGACCATGAGATGGTGGAGTTCAAGATCCTCAGGGCAGTGAGGAGGGTGCACAGCAAACTCACTACCCTGGACTTCAGGAGAGCGGACTTTGGCCTCTTCAGGGACCTGCTTGGAAGAGTCCCATGGGATAAAGCCTTGGAGGGAAGAGGGGCCCAAGAAAGCTGGCTAATATTCAAGGATCACTTCCTCCAGGCTCAGGGGCGATGCATCCCAACAAAGAGGAAGGCAGGCAAAAATGCCAGGAGGCCTGCATGGATGAGCAAGGAAGTTCTGAGCAAACTCAAACAAAAATAAGAAGCACACAGAGGGTGGAAGCAAGGACAGGTAGCCTGGGGACAATACAGCGACACTGTCCATGAAGCCAGAGATCAGCTTAGGAAAGCTGAAGCCCTGACAGAATTAAATATGGCCAAGGATGTTAAGGGTAACAGGAAGAACTTCTATAGGTATGTCAGCAATAAAAGGAGGACTAGGGAAAATGTGGGCCCCCTCTGGAAGAAACCGGGAGACCTAGTGACCCAACATATTGAGAAGGCTGAGGTACTTACGTAGTTTTTTACCTCAGTCTTCACTGGCAAGAGCTCAAGCCACACTGCCCAAGTTGTAGAAGGCAAAGGCAACAACTGGGACAAGGAATAACTGCCCACTGTAGGAGAAGATCAGGTTTGAGACCATCTAAAGAACCTGAAGGTGCACAGGTCCATGGCACCTGATGAGATACATCTGCGGGTCCTGAGGGAACTGGCAGATGAATTTGCCAAGCCACTATCCATCACATTTGAGAAGCTGTGGCACTCTGGTGAAGTTCCCGCAGACTGGAAAAGGGAAACCCTCATTTTTAAAAAAGGAAATAGGGAAGACCTGGGAAACTACAGGCCGGTCAGTCTCACCTCTGTGCCTGGCAAGATCACGGAGCAAATCATCCTGGAATCTATGCTAAGACACATGGAAAACAAGCAGGTGACTGGTGACAACCAACACAGCTTTACCAAGGGAAAATCATGCCTGACAAATTTGGTGGCCTTCTACGACAGGGCCACGGCGCTGGTGGATAGAAGAGCAACTGACATCATCTACCTGGACTTGTGCAAAGCCTTTGACACAGTCCCACATGACATCCTTGTCTCTAAGTTGGAGGGACATGGATTTGACAGAAGGACCAGTCGCTGGATAAGGAATTGTCTAGATGGCCACACTCAAAGAGTTGTAGTCAATGGCTCAGTGTCCAAGTGGAGACCGGTGATAAGCGGTGCTCCACCAGTGTTGTTCATCTTTCTTGGAGACATGGAGAGTGGGATGGAGAGCACCCTCAGCAAGTTGTCCGATGACACCAAGCTGTGTGGTGTGGTGGACACACTGGAGGGGAGGGATGCCATCCAGAGGGACCTTGACAGGCTGGAGAGGTGGGCCAATGCAAACCTCATGAATCATAGAATCACAGAATCACAGAATTATCAAGGTTGGAAAAGACCTAGAAGATCATCTAGTCCAACCATTACCAATACTTCCCAGCTAAATCATATTCCTCAACACAACATCCAAACGTTTCTTGAACACTCCCATGGTCGGTGACTCCACCACCTCCCTGGGCAGTGCATTCCAATGCCTGATTACCCCTTCCGAGAAGTAATACTTCCTAAAGTTCAGCCTGAACCTCCCCTGTCTCAGCTTGAAACCATTCCCTCTAGTTCTATCACTGATTACACGAGAGAAGAGGCCGACCCCCAGCTCACCACAACCTCCCTTCAGGAAGTTATAGAGAGCTATAAGGTCTCCCCTGAGCCTCCTCTTCTCCAGGCTGAACAATCCCAGCTCCCTCAGCCGCTC
>WKFP01014366.1:1617840-1643388 GCA_011057875.1 Pterocles orientalis | reverse complement strand
ACAGGTATAAGCTCAAAGAGGGTAGATTTAGACTAGACATTAGGAAGAAATTTTTCACTGTGAGGGTGGTGAGACACTGGAACAGGTTGCCCAGGGAAGCTGTGGATGCCCCATCCCTGGAGGTGTACAAGGCCAGGCTGGATGAGGCTTTGAGCAACCTGGTCTAGTGGAGGGTGTCCCTGCCCATGGCAGGGGGGTTGGAACTTGATGATCTTTAAGGTCCTTTCCAACCCAAACCATTCTATGATTCTATGATTAGTTGAAAATTACTACAAGAAGAGTTTGTTTTTTTAGAAATGCAGTCCCTGGATAGCTGATTTTCTGGGAGGAAAAAAAATGCATATGCCCACATCATTTTGCACATGTAAATATTCTAAAACTTAAGTTAGAAACCTTTAAGTGTTGCTTTTAAAAATCATAAGCAATGTATCTGCATTCCTAAATCAATTACCATTTAAGGCAACAGAGCAACATTTTCACCTAAGGAAACTATATTTTGACCAATGCAATTAACTTGTAAACTGTGAAGGCAAGAGCAGTTTGTGGTAATCTCTGGTAAAACCCATCAGCACAGATGGATACTCTTTTGATTAAAAGGATGCTGATTGTTGTAGAAAATGTACTACAGTTTTGTATTTAAGCTTCAGATTCTGTCCCCAGTAAAAAGTCCAGTTGAACACTATGCACAGAAATGCAGCATACGAAATCGTGTACCAAATCTTTTTATACAATATGAAATAGAACTATTACTTACAGATGTACTCAGGACTTTTCCTTGCTTATATCTGCATGTGAAAAAGAAGTGTGTAAATACATAAATATCTCCGTAACCCGCACACACTTACTACCATTTTTTTAAAAATTTTTGTTAAAGAGATGAGGGATAATATTTTCACTATATGAGTCATTGCTAAACTTTTAATTGCTTCATGCTACAGTGCAACTGGCAGGTCTCACTGATTTGAATATAAGGTATTTCCTGACAGGTGAGCAGCTGTTGCATTCATATAATGCATGCAAAAATATACCTAAGTTCTTGTCTTCAGGCTCATTAAGCTGACTTCTGCATTGGGCCAATTTCAGTAGACATGCCAGTGGCACAGGTTTCCTAAGGCTCGTCTGAAATCAGATACTTAGAGAAGAAAAGCTTTTAAGACAGCAGGGCATCACTAGGCCACAACTGCTGTGCGACCTACAAAAGCATCATCTCAAAACAGATGCAGAAAAAGAAGTCTGCGGGCTTCAAGGCTGATTATCAACAAGGGCCACAGATTAATATAAAGTTTCAGAAGCACTGTGCATCATCTTGTACTGACTTACAAACTGTGAGTATTCATGGAAAAAAAATCGGAGAGTACTATGATCCCAAATTATGCATATTCAAATAAAAAAAAGACCCCACCTTTTAAAAAGCTGTACTCTTCAATAGCGATGCCTGTTGAAAACACTAGGAGATAAGACAGGTCCCTCAAATCAGTGAAGAATGAACTTTTTTGTTGTTCTTCTTAAATGAGCACTAATTATTTTAAGAAATGCTGAATTCATGCTAAGAAAGGTTACTAAGCCATGCAATCACACTTATTCATGCAAACCAGTGTGCTTTATTTTTAAAATCTACCTATAAACAACTTCACATAAAAAAACCCCAAAGCACTCAGGTGTTTGACCTAAACTAGGATCACATAGACAGGAAACAGTATTCATCAATACAGAGATTTGTACAATGCCTTTAATAACCATTACAGCACAGAAATCAGCATACAGGTTTATTGCAAAAACTCAGAAGTAAAATGTGTCTTCACTCAAAATTTGTTTCGCTTTTTTATTACAATTGTACAATTTTAGGCTTTATAAAAATTTATCTCTCAGAAAATAAATATACTACCAATATAGCAGTTTAAAACCACTATCCACACCTCAACATGGTTCTGTTTTTCTGCAAGCACTCTCAACAGCAGCTTATAACCAGAGAAGTCCCAGGTATGCTCTCAGCCACGTACCCATCCTGACTTGGGTTTCTCCCTACTGTCTGGATTTGTGGGGCATTCTCTGAGGTATCATAACTCAGTCTTACACAATCTTGGTCTCACTTCCTACTACTCCTAAGTAGCATTTATTACTGCTTGTCCAATATATTATCAGGTCAGCCACATTATACAATGCCATGAATAAAAATAACAGGATGCGAGGAGAAAGAACTAACAAAAGGCTCAATCTCTGTGCGTGACTTTTGAAGCATCCTGATACAAAATGGATCCTGACATGGTTTTTGTGCACAAACTTCCCCAATGTTGAAGTAATTGCTTCCCAACCTCTTCTTACTCCAACTAGGCGGCACAGAGTATTTTTAAAAGGCATCTCTGTAAAAGATGCAAGATAGGAAGTACTGTAAGAGTATTTGACATTCAGCCCCATTCAGGCCTAAAAATTTCCAGCTATAGGCAGCTCCCTTATCTGGACTTTCTGTACCCCTAATATAAAACAGGTCCAATGAGTGCTGAACTCTACTATTCCCTCTCAGTTTCCCCTGCACACTGAAGGTCCTGCACAGAAAATATGCAATCTGCTATTCCTATGAGACAGAAGGAAAAGATGCACTGAAAGCCTTTGTTTGGCTGCATAGTTTGATCATATTTATACATATTTGCATGAAATATGGAGTTGCAAAGACACATGACAGAATGTTCTTTACCAAATCAGAACTCAACAGAGAGAGAACTTCACAGTAAAGGAAGAATAAATTTACATGCAAACATTATGTATTAAATGTTATGTCTAAAACTTTTACATGTACGCGAGGCAACAACCGTATATTGTAACGAGCAACCTTAGTTAACAATATGATGTCACTATAGTTGTTTGCTTTACATATATAATATGCACATAGAGGAAATTCAGGAAAGCTCCTGTAAAGTGACAGTGAAAATCTGAATACCCGACTCAAGTCTCAGCCAGTCACCAGTGCTGCATTGCTCAGGGTACATTTTTTACCTGTCAGTGAAAGGGGAATAATACTACTCTCCTTTGTAAAACATGTATGTATTTATAGTGTGTTTCTTCCTTTATTCAGGATATTTATTTTCATTACGAGATGAAAAATATATTCCATGTATAGTCACAATACACATTCTTAATGATTGGGGAGGTTTCCAGCAGAAGGCTTTCTTTTCTTCTTACATTGGGACTAGACACTTTCCTCCCTTCTTTACAGGGGCACCATTATTAGGAAACTGTTACAGATAGTTCCTTAAAATAACTCTGTGCTGATTAAACTTTATATGACATAATAAGGGTGTACAGCCTGTAAATGCTGTTGTCAATTTAGCCAGCTACTATTGACAACAGAGATATCTCATAACTATTCTTTGATATTCAAGCTGATGATACAGAAGATCGTGCTTTCTTGGAGAATACCACCATTACATGAAGCTCTACAGTGATTATTTCAAAGACACAGAACATAATACGCAGTTGTCTGCCACAGCTATTAAAAACATGGTAAAAGACAGAATGAACCATGCTCCAGCTTCATTTTGCAAGGTGCTCTATTTGTAGTTGAGCCAAGATAATCCTTCATTTGAAAAATTGCAAGATATATCTCTGTACACAGTTCAGCTTCACCTACACCAACTACATGAACTGTGGTAAAGCTATGACTCAGTGAATGCTGTCTTTGAGCTGTGTTTCATAACTAGGACACGGCTCTCTCCTCGTTACAGATGGTGGTGTTTTTTTTTCTTCTTGGACATGGCACTGATTTATTACAAGTTCATCACACTGCTAACCTCTAACACTACTAAACTGTAATTTTTTTTTATAAATTTTTAAGTGCCATATAAAGACTTTTCAGTGAGTAGCTATAAAACAAAAATTAAAAACAGCAGTAGATGCTTAAATGTCATTCTGTAATAGACAATTGAAGAGCATCTGCAGACTTTGTGCATGCCAATAATTCTCCCTGGGTTCACCTTTTGCCGAGTTGATGTGTGTACACTAAACTTTCACTTCAGTATTTAATTTCAAATCCTGTTTAACTCTACAAAGGAGAACATGTTTGGTTTCAAGCTTACTTTTAGAGACCACCTGCTCATACAATGAAATCATTATCCACAGTCAATAATCTCTGTCTAGGAAAGGTTCTAGAACAGCTGAAGTGCATTAGATTAGATGGAGAGACTACTGCTGGTCATCATGTGCTATCAACCACATGACACTGCAAAGACGTCACACACGCTGATTAATACTCTCAGTGCCCTTGACATAGCAGAGGTGTGGTGATTTGAAAGCCCAAAGGCTAAGAGATTTTCAGGTCATTGCTAGTAATAGCTGTCCTAACAGACATTGCTATGCTTTTCCTACATGGAAGCCCTTTAGAAGAGAAGAGGAGAGGAGGGGAGGGGAGAGGAGGAGAGGGGAGGAGAAGGAGAGGGAGAGGGAGAGGGAGGGAAGGAGAGTAAGAGGTACAAACCAGCTAGGGAGCTACACAGGATCAGGAAACGGGACAGGTCAGACTCTTAGATGCAGAATGAAACAAAGAATGTATTCCTTTGTGTGGGATTTATTTCTATTTCCTCCCTTTCTTCTTTTTTTCTCCACTATGGATTATGACTTCACTTTAGCCCCACTTTTGGAGAAAAAAAGCAGTTCAAAGAAGTTCACCATAACATCTTCTCTCTCTTCAGATGCTAAAAAATTCAGGTTAAGTATTGTGTCTGTGAGTTCCCTAAGTAATGTCTCGAGCCTGGTTCAAGGATAGTTCTACAATACTTCTCAAACCTAAAATGTCATTTTACAAATCTCAATCTGTCAATAAAGTTGCCAATAATATTGTTTCCAAGAAATACTGGTTAAAATTTTACTTTTTCTAATGTCTGAAATTAAAGAGTTATACTGAAAAGTACAAGTGAAAACCACACAGAACAGAGCTGTAAAGGCAATAAAAACAATATTCAAAGTTGCAGGAAAAAAAAGATAAAAGAAATGCAACTAGTTTCTTTAACAAACTAATGAATGAGGAAAATTAAACAGTGCAGAAACAGAAAATGAAGAGAAATTGTTAGAAGCAAGAATAAAAAAACTTACTTGGAGCACAAGAAATGCCAATGCATTCAGAGATTTTTCAGCTACACACATCAAAAATGGAAAACAATACCTGAAACAGCAATGTAAGCATAGAGCCATGCAGCTCGAAAATACCAGCCCAGGTGGTTTGAATATGAAAGAGGAGGGTCCCAGAGAACATGTAAAATGACAGGCAACAGGTGGTTTTCAGGTAAGGAAGCAATATGAGAAAAATCTCTAATAGATTAAGATAATATGCATAATTATCCTTATTCTGTGGCCTACATTTCAGCTAAACTGGACAGGAGGGAAAATTTCTAGTACTTTTATTGGAAAGAGATTGGATCAATTCCTTCTTGGGGTGATTTTTAACTTTCTTTATAAACTGAAGGTCTATTCAGCGCTTATAGCTTAATACAGAGCTGAATCCACCGCTGCAACATGTATGAAAATGAGTCTAGTGAGAAAGCATTGGTTTGAATTTGGCTAGCTGAAAGACAGCGCTAGCTCTTAACAGCCTGCCCTCAGACTTGCAGCACCAGGTACATGACCCAGTCACACCTACCAACAGAAAGACGTGTTGCTCATACTTTCAGGAGGACCTTTGTGATTAATAATGCTGACACAGCACTCTACAAGGTATGGGAGGATCTTCTGTAGAGCTGAATAGTTCAAGGCCTCCACACTCCACTTTTCATTTTGTGACTGAGTTTAGGTTTCCAGAGAGGCACTAGCTGAACTTAAAATAATTCTATTAAGTATAAACTAAATAGAAAGGGATGTGTTGCCACAGACCCAGGAATAAGGATTTTTATTGCAAAAAATCCCTAGGGCTCTGGACAAGGATCAGGATCTTTTTGCGCTATTACAGTAGTCACACACAACTGAGTATTTGTTGGAGAAGCAGCAATAATTTACTTTTTATCTTGGACCTAAAACAAGTAAATACTGTGTTAGAATGCTTTATCGTGCCCTTAACTGTACTCTTTCCCTCTCTGTAATAAACACCTAAAACAAGCTTCAAGTTATTGCTCTTCCTCAGTCTCACAGAGACCCAAAACTTTTTTTATCCAAGCAGTATCTAAAGTTACTGGACAAAGATTACATGCCAAGCAAATATTAAATATCTTGAATGGATTCAACATTTGTTTCTGTTTCAAATTCATCCATCTGTGCACTAGCTGACTATGTAACAGCAAGAAAAGATGAGTATGATTACAACCCTTTCTGCAGTACTAATGTTAGGACTTTTGTGAAGATAAATTACCAAAGTACTTCCTGTAGTTGCACAGGAAATAAATACAAGTAAACCATTAGACAAGACATTTTTCCTTTGAGTATGAAAATAAATTTACAATAATGCTTGGAATCTGAAATAGTACAAACTGTTTTTTTTATACCATCTATTTAGCTCTTATCCACTATCTAAAATGTTTGCTGTATTTATTTTTATGGAAGAGATCCTTCTGGACAGAAAAAGAAAGTTGATTTTTTTGCAAGGCCTTGAACTGGAAGAGCATTTCTACATCTGCAATCTTACCTTCAGCTATGCTCTTAGCAATGGTCTTAGCAAGACATTAAAATCAGTTTTGTTTCAGACTTCCTGCAAGAGAAGTAATTTTCCTCATACTTGTTATTCTTGCATGCAGGATGGGGAGCCTCTGGGTCAGAGAAACAACTATATGTTTTGAAAGGATATAGACTGATGGCAGACTAAGTTGAGCAAGAGTTCCCCCCAAAATGTACAGGATTTCTCTGCTGTCAGTTCAAAACAAAAGAAGGACTTCCCTCAATTACTTAGTGGCATGAAGGTTTTTTCCCTTAAATTATCTTAGCTTTTGCACTAAGTACAACATCCAACCATTCACTTCCAATGGTGTTTGATTTTATTTGGTGCTTTTTGATACCAAGTCCCTAACTCAGTGTACTTCGCACTAGATTATAGGGGTTCCTCAGCCCATCATCATTCCCCTGAGCTTTCCCCGGACCTTGGTGGGGTTTTGTGTTTATTGTAATTAACAATTATTCGGGAAGCCTAACATATACCAGTTCAATAGCTGCTCATCAGAATATACATACTTCCTCACAAATGAAGAGAGCAGCACACAGCTTGTAAGTAAAACTGAAGAAATGCCAACCCAAATTTACTAGTCCAAAAACACTCCCCAGATTTTCCCCCATGACATACTTGAAATCTCACAACTCCACTATAGCTTTTGGAGTATTTTCAATTGTAGAGTATGTTAGAAAGAACCTCTAGATAATGCCAGTGTCCCAAAACAGCTGACTGCCAACCCACTAAATAACTCTGAAGCTCCAACACCCCACATGTAGGCCACGTTGCATAACATGCGCTGCAGAAAATACCTGCAAACTCTGGGCCAGTTTGTAAATCCATAGGGTTTTAGTTCTGAAAGTAAACACCACAATTCCACTTTGTTACACAAATGCAAAAAAACTGATGGGAAAAGCAAGGGTCACAATAAACTCCCTTTACCTCCTGACAGGTAAAAAGATGCCTTTGCAACAAAATGACGCAGTGCCTGCACACATCACATCTACCAACGCCACCAGAAGGTCACAGCTCACAGCTTATCTTAGCATTCTGTACTAATGCTTTACTATTTAGTAAGTCTCTAATGGCATCTCATTACTCAAAGCTGAATAGCTTCAGTTTCATGGGTATTGAACTCCATGAATTTTTATTGATATTAAGGTTAAAACTTGTTAGGGTATTTAGGTACCTAAATACACAGGTTGAATTGATTTTTTCTAAATTATATAAGCTTTAATGGGAATTGTCTAGTTGCCAGAATAATTCCTATATAACTGAAAATACTAAACTAGGATTTTGTTCCTCAAATTTGCTAGTCCCACAAACAAGACCCTAAAATGCTTTACAGATGAATAAACAGTGCAGGACTCTTCTCCAAAAGTTAAAATAGTCTATCTGAACAGAATAGAAGGAATGTGAAACTAATTGTCCTGGGTAATCAGATTGCTGAAACAAAAACAATTAGTACCGTTCTTTAGTTCTTCCTGAGAAAGTCTAGCAAATGGCGGCCCACATGCCAGTTAATTCAGCTAGGGTCAATTCTATCAAGAGGTAGAAACACCAGAAAGTCTGTGTTGAAAATGCATAAGAGAACAATCTATTCCGAATTCTGCAGTGTGAACAAAACATTAGAATATGCTTCCTGCCAATACCAATCTATTTGAATATCAAAGAAACCTTTAATCTATAAACAATATTGCTGAAAAAAAAAAGGCCAAACCCACAAAAAGCTAAATTCATTAGCAAGCAATTTCAGTTTATGAATCTATCCCACAGGGAATATCATTTGAAAAACAGTGCTCTTGTTCTATAGATGTTGAATCAAGGTATTGATATATAATACACTAATATATCACACAAACAAATCTATGTCACAAATAGCAAATGCACCAGGAAATTCTACTAAAGTACCAGTCTGTTCCTAACACAGCACAGGCAAAACCCTGCACTGAATTCTCACATTTTTGGCACAACAGAACACACAATCCCAAGGATGCTATCAAACAGGCTTATTGGAAATAACACTTTGTTGTTTTTTAATTGAAGACTTTCATAAAATGCTACAGAGACTGCTTTTTCAGAGGGACAATTCCCTACAACAGCCTAGATACATCCAGACTGGTAACAGCAGAAGCCTATTTATAAGCTGCTATCTGACTCTGTGTTCACAGCAACTCCCCTGGAAGTTAAAAGACTAATTAATTCCTTGAGTGTGGTTGGTTTTTGTTTTATCATTTCTCTAAGTAAGGATAAGCAGGATCAGAGAACGCTTTGCAGCAGACCAAGAGCATCATTACTTTTAGCTCCACCTACACAATTCATCTTGATACAAGCTGGTGACTTAAAGATCAAACCCTGTTAACCTCATTACCTGTGCTGAGTTATTTAACCACCTTCACAGACAGGTCACTTAATGACCTTAATAAAACATGTACAACCATATTCACAGATCTTATGTTATCCTAGGAAACATTAATTGGTTTGTTATATGTCCACCTGTTACTTCATAGAATCCAAAGTCATACTTTTAACACAGCTTGCCTGAAGGAATTTCTTCAAACATGTAACCATCAGTTCAACTTACAGGACAGATTTTTCATTATTTCCTGTACATAGTTTACATTAGTTCACACTGCTTTTGCAGCAGTGTAAGAATTAGAACCACTGTGCTTTCTTAAATCAGGAAACCAAAAATACAACTCAAATTTCCTCTTACCACTGTCTGCAAAAGAGAAACAACTGTGTGATCACATTCTAGCAGAAAGACCTTGGCCTACAGAGACCCAGTGTGACAGCTGATGACATAAAAGCCAAGACAGACAAGTTTTTTTTTTGTTTCTTTATAGTGTAGAATTTTAGTTTTAAATCCCCTTTTCTTTATATCAAACAGAATTTTTTTGGGGGAAACTATCAGTCCTTGTTCTCACCTTACAACAACTTTCTGACTTAGATACTGGATTCTCAGCCATGAAAAGGCTTTAAATTCTACTTTGTCTTCTGGAAGAAGTAACTGCTTTTTCATAGCCTCTCTAACAGCACTGAGGAAAACACTTTAATCAATTGTGGAGTGCTTTCAAGCTGAGGTGCCTGTTTGGCAGGAAAGTCCTGAGACAGTAATTTAACAGTCTGCTATTTCTCAGCTTTGCTATTGCAATTCATTATTTCCAAGGCTCAGAATGACCTCCATAAGCTCCAGTTACACAGAACACAGCTCATCAGTTCCTCATCAGGAGCCACAGCTCAACTCTGTTTTCCCTCTTCTGCTAAAGTTTTGCATTAGCGTTAAGACTAAACTGTTTTGTTGTGAGATGAACAGGGATGGAAGTCCCAGATCTCCCTCAGAACTTTTCATGGCTCATAGGAGTCATACATGTCGCAAGAAAATAGTTTATCTGAAGAAACACATGGAACACAGTAAGCTATGACAGCTCTTGGGCTAGTACTCTATACATTGTAAAAATGGAATCTGGCCTGCCAAGGCTGAAAATTAATACCCCAAGCCTGAGTCTATGATGTATCCCCTATGGAGTGCAGCACTGCACATGCGGTTTCAAAGTAAAGAGATTATGTGTGCATTGGGAGTCTCTGAAGCAAATACTGTCCAAGTACAGATGCTTCACACCTTCAAAACTGTGAGAAAGCAGGTGGTGACAACCAGAAGTGAATTTTCAGTTTCATCTAGCCTTATTTTATCAACAATTTTTCACTGATTTTTAGGTAAATTGCAATTAAAAAGAAATAATTTTCACAGGCAATTTTGCCTGAATGTTTCAGAACAGATAATGTGTGATTTACATGGGATTGCTACGTGCAGCACACTGCATATCTATATGAAGATATGCAACTTCAGCATTATCACTTCTGACAGGAAAAAAGTTTAGCAACTTATAAATAGAGGCTGTTACCTAATAATTAATAAATCATCTGTGTTTTAAATTCACTGTGTGGCTTTGTCATAAGCATTGAATGAGGTAGAAATTGAAAAAAATATTTCAGACGAGTTAAAATACAGGTAAATTCTTCCAAAGTTACAGAATAAGTTGTTCCCAAGCAGCTACAACACATAAGAAAAATGGAAATTCCACTCTCCTTTATGAACTGCAGGGTATTTTGGATTATCATGTAAGAATCATTAGCAGAGAAGTATACTGACTTCCCGTCAGTAAATATAACTTCATCATGAGCTTTTTTTTCCCCACCGTTGTACCCTAGAATTGGTTACAGGCTGTTTAATGAGCTTCCTAAGCCATTCTGAAATATTTAGAAAAAATGTCAGTGCATTTTATTTCAATAAAATAGCTGAAAACAATAGTTCCTAAAAAACTAGGCTATCTCTTTCAAAGGATAATGAAAACTTTAGCAACACAAAGCACAGGATCTTAATATACTCCTGTACTTATCCTTTCCCCGGTTTTGCCCTCCAGAGGTTTGTTTTTCTTAGTATATGAGACAGGTTTCTTTTACGCTGGTACAGCTGGGTTTACAGTTAAAAAAAAAAAAAAAAAAAAAAGATGACTTTACAGTCCACGGGGAAATCTTAGAAATGAAATAAATAAATACTAGAACTTTATCAGAAGTGTTTCATAAAAGCCACACCAAAAGCTGGTAGTCCTGACAAAATGTAGTATTGGCAGTGATAGCTCTAACAGATAGATTTACATGTGGCGTGTCACGGACTTGCTGCTGTGTACAAAGCCAAAGAGAAAGAAACAGAGTAGTCACATCTGCCACAGTTCAAACACAAAATCACAGACATACATTATCCTTTCAAGTAATCAATGCAGTCCATGCTCACCTTTCACATGCTCGCATACTGTATGCTAGAACCTGTTAGAGAAGATTGTCTTCAAATACAAAGCTACTGATCTGTCGTGAAGTCAAACATAGAGGAAAGCATGATTATGTCCAAACTCAGTAAAGAAATAAGGGTTATCACATAACTAATATATGAACTGTACCACTATTGTCACCTTATTAGTTGGCTTGCTCACACTGCCATGTGAGATACGAACACGCAGCATGTGACTAGTCTGTGCACCCTATCAGGACGTTCAGTGCTAATCACAAGGAGCTCTCCTGGGGCCAGATTTATTTCTTCTCTTATTTTGTACAAACGGAAAAAAAGGAAAAGCAAATTCTAATTGAAGATGCTGGATCATAAACAGGATTGTTACATCTGTCTGTCTTTCCAACAGAGATGAGTTTGACACGGTTGACTGCGAAGCTGGTACCAACAGTTCTCAGGCAGCACCACTGCAAGTGCAAGGCTGTCCCTGAGTCCCCTCAGGGAAGGGCTGCCCTGCCTAGTCTGCACTCACACCAGGTAATCTGAAATGCCCTGGTGAACCTTGCTCTTCCCCAAATTCTTCCTCCTCCCCTTGGAACTTCCCAGGCGTTATGTTCAGCACAAACAACTTCATTAATTGTCATGGTCCACAGTGCATTACTGCCCCAGCCCCTGCCCTCCAAGCCTGTTTCTGGGGAACAAGGCAAATGCCCCTCCATGCTCCCTCCTGCCTTCCCAGCAGACACGGGCACCATGCAGGCTTAAGGAAGGGATTCCTCAGGTCTTTGCTACACCAACAGAGCAAGAACAGCAGGTTCTCACAGTGGTTTCCTGCCAGAAGCAGATGCCACCAGATCCTTAGAAAAGAAATTTCCTCCCGCCATTTGAAAGACAGTGCCTTCTGCATTCAAGTACACAGGCTATTGCCTGTCAATCCATCACACTTTACACTGCTGTCAGCGCAGCTTGATGTCTATGCCTCTAAGGATACAGGCACAAGTTAACCAGGAGGAACTCTACCAGAAATGCATATATATGAAGAGCATACAAAACAAGTGGTTTATATAAGATGTCCTTTTTGGCTCAGAAAATGGCTTCACACTGAGCAAGTGGACCTAAGAAGCTACAATATTATTAAAGTGCTGTTGTCTGGATACATTTTTTCCTATTTCATTCCCAAATGACTCTATAAAAAATCTAGGTTAGCTTTGTTCTTATTGTTCAACTGAAAAGTAAAAATTCTTTACACTTCAGAGAAGTAGTCAATTAATAGTCTTAAATTGAAGATATTTATTGTTTGACTGGATCTATATATAAAATTTTGAACTGAATTAATATTTTTAATTTATTACAATAGAATCTAATCATAATTGAGTCTATCTATAATAATAAATTTTATTGCTAATCAGTAGTTTAGTCTACAATTATTTCCAAAAACTATCCATATATTCATTTCTAAAATACTTTTTACATAACTTTTTATCTTACAGATATAAAAAGAGATAAACTAAACTGCACATATAAAATTGTTTTAAAGACAATGAAGGATTGATAGAGACATTTAAAAATACAAGAAATTACAAAATTAAAATTACTGTAACTTTAACTCTCTGTACATATGCGTTATGACATATAAATATACTATTTTTGCACTAAGTGCAGTTAATTACAGTTTTCTTATTCACAGTACAGAATGGACAGTATTAATTTAACAAAAACCTGGTTTTTAGTTTGTTTTAGCTTTACTGTGCAATCTGTTGACAATTGTCTGACCACAAAAACACCTCCTGCACAAAGAATAAATTCTTAATGTTGTTTCCCAACCATATTCATTAATATCTAAACAAACCCATGTTTTAATATATTTTAACAACCCTACAAAGTAGTGGAAAACCTTAATTTTTTATGTTTACTTATTACAGTTTCTGATATTTTTTAATCTAGTATTTATAGATTGACAAGAATATCATAAACACTTCTGGTGTTATGTACAAAGCTTAACCCCTGCTTGATTTTTTTTTTCCAACTACAGTATGGACGGGGGCTTCAGAGTTTTACTCAGCCATTTGTAGCTGCATCGCTGATTACTGGAAGTGCTTGAGAAAACATCACTCATGTGATGGCCTTGGCGAACCTCACATGTCCTCAGGTCCCTTTCATCAGAAAGTACATCATATTTTAATTCTGAAGGAATGAAAGGTGTGCATCACAAGACATCTGTATTCCAACTGAGTATAGTGAGAACTAAGCAGCTAAAGATCAATACAACTCAAACACGGTTAAAACACATTCACACTTCCCACGTAAGTTTAAAAAAACAGGGTTTTTTCCTTGTTTTTCACCCAGAATTCTGTTTCAAATTCATAGAACTAGTTGAAATGTTAATACTGATGGATGAAAAGTCATCCTTTGACTCCCAGATATGATTAAAATTATGGAAGCTACTGTATGGCTTCAACTGCAAGACCGACCACTAGAGGCATTTATCTGAAAAACTCACATCTTTAACATTAACATTCTGCAGCACTATATATATGAAAGCGGTATTAATTAGATTTTCCAGTTGTAACTTCTGACTCCATGTTATTCTCAATCAGTCTCTGTTTCAAGAGGCCAGCAACAGAAATGCCACCTCAGGTGATTCACACCCCTCTCCCCAAGACCTAAGTCAATACACACTAAACTGCCTACTCGTTTTCAGGCATGAAGTGTACCCTAAGTACAGAGGACGATTAAGAGCAGAAAACAGAAAAACAAAAAAGAAAAACAGAAAAATAGGAAGAAGAAAGGGAGGAAAGGAAGAAAAGGAACCAGAATATTAGGAGAAAACAGAACAGACGAAGAAAGAAAAAATGCCATAAAACATTCCCCTGTTGACAGTCCTTGCCTGCATAGCAGTCTCTACCTACTGTTTGATGGAACAAGCTAGCACTTACAACCAATTTCCTGAATTGCAGTTTCCTGTTAATTTGTTGCATAACCTGGAAAAAGTAGTCCTTAATGAAGTCATAATTATTTTTACTATATACAGTAACATTCCATCCTGTCACCTGCAGTATACACTGTCCAGTCACACAGTGAAAGACCTTGTACTGCACCTCCAAAAGTGAAGGTTGTCATGGCTACTGAGTTTAAAAGTCTCAACTTTTTATGCCTAACATTTTATGTTTAAAAATAGTATTATGACAAAACATAAGAGACAAAAAAGACATCTCTGGGCACGGTGCTATGCAAACACAGTAAAAAGATGGCCTTTTTTTTTTTTTCTCTAAACCATTTACAGTCATACTATATAAAAGGAAAAAAACCTTACTTGGATTGCTTTTCCATGCATAAATACAGTATCTTTAAAAAGACAGCATTTCCATAAAGCATGATGGAACACAGGGTAAATTTTTAATAAAATGCATGAAAAATGAAAAATTACCACATTTAAAATATGATCTGGTTGTAGTAACAATTTGTTACATGTACAAGTATATTGGACTGATTTTTTATGTACCATGAGGAGACTTTATGAACTTGTGATAAGTCTTTCTTAATTAAGAGACACATCTTCATGACTGAAATAAATTTAAAAGACAAAAGTAAAAAAAAAATTATCTTTCTACAACTATGTTGCTTTCATTTCAAGGCATGCAAGTATTTTCTTCTATTTTGGGCATAAGGACCCACCTCTACTTACCTAAGACGAGTCATGCGGATTTCTCCCTACTGAAACTGCCAACTTCACAGCCTATATTACTTTTTAATGTTGTGTGTAAAAGCTTGCTACTCACTACAGCAATGTACGTTACTCCACCCTAGGACTTGACCTTAATTTACCTTCAGCTCTTTTGTCAGTTCAAATTTCTTCCTCTTAATGATATTGACAGGGTACACAGTCAGTAATGAGAGGTTTAAGAATCTGAGTTCAATTCCCAGCTCAATTTCCATGAGAATTTATCTCCATTGAAATCAATTAAACTGTACCATTTCTGCATAGTTGAAATCTGGCAGCTCAAAAGAACCTAAACCCACTTTTTGGTTAGGACAGTTACTATTTATGCTGCATTTGTTCTTGTTCCTTCCTGAAGCTACACCTCTCCCTGCCTGCTGAAGATGTGGCCTGCAGAACAACGAGTAAGGGCTATGCAGAAGCATGTCAGTGAGTTTTGGGGGGTTTTCTCCAAGTATGAAAAGAAAGGTCAAGACCTTTCTTCTCTTGTTCCCTGTGTGCCATGAGCTTTTCAAACTAACATCAAATGGATTATCTGGCTGTAAGAAGTCTGTCTGCTGTAAGTGGCTGCACTATTTACAACATGTAATGTGATTTTAAATGAACTTTGTTACATTCATTTAAACCAAACTGAAACAAGACTTGCTTAAACGTGTTCCAGAAGTATTGTGATTCTATGAAAACAGTTTTAAAATAATACTAAAATTTAAAAAAAATGGAGCAAAGATTACAAGAATAATAATTACTTAATGAAGGTACGGCACAAACCCCACAATCCTAGAAATGTACTAGGATATATGCAGGCTGCTAGGCAGCTGCAATAAAACCATTGTCTTTGTGATGAAGACGTGGAACAACAGCACGCAGAACATCAGAAAGACACTCAAAAAAGAAGATGAACATGTTAAGGTGAAAACATATCACCTGGGGTCAAGATTTTGTAAAATGTGGCAACTGCATTTTGGTCCAGCTATGTTTATCTGATGCCAAAGTCAGCTTCATTGTGCCTTGCAGCTTCAAAGTCAGCAGCTCTCTCAAGCAAGTAAGAATACTTGTCAGACTTCACAGGAAGGTCTACCAGAACTGTCTAACCTCAGAATTAAAGGGCTGAAAGGTCAGCTACACTTCTGAATACAGAAGGATTAATCTGATGACGCAGTATGCTTTTTAAAAATGTTTGTATTAGTTGCTTTTTAAGCTGGAGGGGCTTGGCACTATTCCTTCAGCAGCTGTGATTTTAGATTTAGGGGACAATGCCCAAAATCACAGAATCAGAGACATGTTAATAAAGGTGCAGTAAGGCTCTATTTCTTCAGCGGTTTAAGATTTTCAGCATTTTATCTCTCAATGAATGGCAATGCTTAAACATTTTCACTTCTAATCAAGATGATGCAGTTACTGAGTATGTCAAAAGGGCAAAATGTTCCACCCACCCTGCTTCACATTGATTAGCTTTAATAAACGCTAACCTTGTAAATGCTCCTGATAGAAACAGTAAATGAGAATCCTAAGGGTTAATTTCAACTACCATTTCTGACTTTGGATGTAGGCAAAGGGTATAAAGCAAAACTGATTTTGACCTCTAATGTTCTGCACAATTTCAACAGCACCCTCGACAGGTAACACCCACTAACCTCCAGAGAAAAAAGAAAAAAAATAGCACCTGAAAAAATAGCACCTGAAAAAATGGTCAAAAAAAGAGAAGACATCAACCCAAACCTTTACCACTGAAAACCTTAACATGAAGAATGAAAAGACTGGTTTATTTCTGAAAGTGTCTATCTGAACAGTACCATTTAGGACTTTTCTCCTCAATGTATATCCAAAAATATGTCCTTTTAGAAGAAGAAAAGATACATTGTTGTAATCATTATCTAAAGCGATTACTTTCGAAGATACTTACAATAGCTGAACAAGACTGCTCTTCCTCTGCATATTGAGAGCCTGGTATTTTGTAAGTGTTTTTTGGGCTCTAAGTAATTCTTTAAAGAACAATTCTTGTCAGTATCAATACAAAATGAAGAACAGTATTATTAAAAAGTGACAGTTAATGGCTAAGCCAAACTGTTTCTTAACAAAATCAATGTACATGTAAATTCCTATGGGGGCTTGGTTTATTAGAAATACATTCACTGTCTGGCCCATATGGCAGCAAGTGGGAAAATGCCTTATGTCTATATGTTCCTGGAAAATAGAAAAGCTCACATACCACAGATTTACACAGTTGTGTATACCATCTGTTACTGAAAAAGGGTACTGCTGAGTTAAAAAAAAGAATATTGCATGTTTTTACTGAAATGCCCATGTGAAAATTGAGTACTTTACAGTAAGGACTTAGCACCTATTCACAAATCTGTATCCGTTCCATATTCTTTCAGATGAAGTACAAGACAATTCCTTTAACTTTCAGAGACCTACATTAATTGAAACATGCTCTAAAGACCATAACACTCTCCCCACTTCCATGATTGATTTTTAAGGGGAAGAACTGCTGACAAACCAGTATCTTGAATGATAATTTGGCATTTGCTACTCACATTGGTACAAGATACCCATTGATAATAGTGAAAGGGCATAAAAGTGAATTTAAGCATTAGTCTGTAAGAATATACACCACAAAAAAGTGAGTGATAAATTACCGTAGAAAGAGGAGAGCAGAGAAACTATGTTTCAGACACCCCACAGGAATACTGAGATGAAAACTCAGACTTCTAATCTTTGAATTTGCCTTTACTGCAGTTATCCTTGGCACTTGCAATGTGGCTACACAGCTTCACCTGGTTCTAGTGAGAGTATCTGCATTACAAAGCCCTATTAGCCTGTCTGGGCTGGTGCTACCGCAAGGTGCTATATGAGGTACTAGGTCTTATCCCAAATATCCTACTGCAGGATTAAAATCTTAGCTGCTTCTTAAAGCTAGTAAGAACATATTAACACAGGGAAATTGGGGTTCTCAGGATACTACCAGTATAAACATGAACAAAGCACTTAAAGCCAAACCCACATCTTCAGGACCCAGAAGCTAACTCAGACATGTAGCATCACATACCAGATATAAGGAGTTTGGGTCTTAACTATCAATGAAAGTCCTAAAGAGGTGGCAGTACCAACAAAATAGTTTTTTTCTTTCCAGATGTAACTAATCAGTACAGAAAATGAGCCAGTTGATACCTGCCATTATTGCTGTAAAGCTGTGGGCAGGTCTGCACTCAGTCCATGAAACATGCATTTTCACGCCATATACACTGCTACAGTATTTTCCGTTAGAAATCCCAAAGAAGATAACTTTGTCAAAGTGTCTCAGAAACAGTTTTGCTCTGGTCTCTCTCCTCATTGAAGGAAAAATGCTACCTTAAAGCAAAGCAGGGCAACAGCGGGCACTCACTAGCAGGTGCAAGAAGGCTGCCATTCAGGGACTAGCAATGAGCAGCCCAGGCAAACTGCTGTCCTCCACATTTAAATGCAGAGTCAGCTGATGGATGCTGACTACTGATCAGCTGATTTTTCACCTAGTCAGCCATTTGAAATACATATTAAAATGTTTCCTGGCCATGCACA
Source organism: Pterocles orientalis (assembly GCA_011057875.1). Classification (NCBI taxonomy): domain Eukaryota; kingdom Metazoa; phylum Chordata; class Aves; order Pterocliformes; family Pteroclidae; genus Pterocles; species Pterocles orientalis. The sequence continues at coordinate 1,624,710 of WKFP01014366.1, read as the reverse complement.
CAAGCCATCTACAGCCTACAGGTTCAGGGCATCGTGTCTTGCAGCTGCAGAGAGACCTTATACTTTAACTGGTGTGATTTAGCTCCCAAGAATGTCTTGCTCAGCTTGAAGAAAAGGATATGTGAGGTCACTACCTTCTCCCTGAAGGATTAATAACCAAATATGAAGCCACCTACTCTGTGGCTCCATATGGAAATATGCCATCTACCATAGTAGACAGCAGTAATGGAAGCCAAATATAATTCACTTACAAAATAACATACAAAGTAATGCACTCCTCTGTTTTAGAATCATTAAAAAAAATTAACAGAATAAAAATCCAATTCTTAATCATATGATACATACAAACAAAACTGTACATACAGCACAATAGCAGATGTTCTTTCCATACCTGTTCACTTGCATTTATAGTATGAAGTGAAACACACTTTTAAAATTTACCACATAAATTTCAAATTTTATTTTATTCTGGAGTAACACTATCAAAAGACAGTGTAGTAGAGGAAAAACAAGCATGAGAGCACTACTTACTATTCTCCAGTGTTTTTCAGAAGATACATATTTTAATTTTTCCTTGAAATGAAACAGATGTAATCTTTCTCCTAAGGAGAGCTCCAAAAGAAATAAAATACTTTTCAAGACTCCTGTCTGCATAACATTAGCTACACACCACACTCTCCTGAGATATTCCATGTGGGAAAGTTACTTGACAGACTTGTTTTGGAATATTCAATCTGTTTAAAAATCAAGTAAAAATAAGTTAATTTCTGCTGACAAGTGCTGATACTGTCCAGTCATCTGAAGAAACTTAAGACACAGTCTTTAATTACATAGCTTTGTGTCTCCATCATAAGGTAACTCCTATAATCATGATCTGTCATTGCCACATTTAACTGGCTCAAAGCAATCTCTTAAGGGGGAACATTACCCATGTGCAGTTTCCAAAAGACTGATCTCTTAATGAGTTCTCAGTGCCACCTATTAGCTAATTTCAAAGTCACTGATACACTTGATGACCATAAAAGAAAAACAAAAGAGACAGAGGTCCTTCTGTCACTTGTTGAATTAATTTTTAGAAAGTTTTAAGATCGAAATCTGCTTCTTAAGCTGTAAATATTATAAAGGATCATCAGAGTTGGAGATGATTTATTGCTTCCATTAGTTATGTATGATAAGTGAATAACCAAATATAAGGTCAAGTACTCGCAGACTTTCTTTTATTAAAACCGGATTCGGAGATACCTGGGTGCCAAAAGCTGTTCACTGTTCTGGGCCCATCATGGAGTTTCACAAAGTACATCTCCTTCTTGCAAGATACTTATGAGGATTATATCCACTGAGCGATTAAATGAAATAAATGTGAAAACTAACACAGAGTTTAATTTGCAGATGGACATTCTTAACACAAGCTGTTCACTTACATGTGGTGTCTTTTTATCTGGAAGGGAACAAATGCATTTGGATAGTTTACCAGGGATTTTGATTAATAAGACCTCTGCTTTTGTCCTTATGTCTCTGCCCCATTCCACCAGAAATAGATTTTGTCATGCCCACAACAGTCTTTAAATAAAACTTCTGTTAGAGTGATCCTGCCTGGTGTTATGACAATAGTACCAAAACATTATCAAAACTATCATGACAATAGTATCAAAATGGAAAAGCTCAACTTTTCCATAAAGGCAGGAATTAATAAGAGTACTTCCCTTCTCTCTCAACACATAATATGTTAAAACTGAAAGCTGAAACACTACAAGCAACATATTTTTCTCTGTTAAGGGCTTCATAAGTCCAGGAGGGCAAAAAAAATGTGCTAGCAATCTGTATGTCATGGACTTATTCTGCTTTTTAACTCTACAGAGGAAGCTGCAAGAGCAATGACTGTGTAAGAAGGATTTTCTCTGCCTGCACAACAGTAGCAATAATATACGTTTGCCAAGCACACTGAGGTTATTAGGGTCCATTTTTTTCTACTTACATACAAATGGATCTGAGCAAAGCTGTGTCCAAAATCCTGAGGGAGCTCTGCACGATCCGCTCTCCCACTGAAAGCAATAAAACAACCTTTGATTTTACTAATGTAAAATGTACATCCCATACACATGATACTTGCACAGGAGAGCTCTCTTAACAATTTGACCAAAGTAGATAGCCTATCCTGTTGCCTCAGTTTCCTCACCTGTCAAAAAGACAAAAATCTTTCAGATGCTGCCTTGTGAGGCACTATAAGGGGAAAAAGTGTTATTGCTGTATGAAAGAGGATTTGTTTAGCTAAATTAGCTAAATTTCCCAGTCCCCTTTGAGGTAATCTTGTCTATATGCTTCTTCCATTTTTGAAAGCAGTTTTTACAAAAATTATTCCATGTGATTTCTAGAAGAAATTTGCATCCACAAATATTCATGGAAGCAGTGAAAATTATAGGCAGCTCCTTAATGTAAAGCAAAACATGGGTGAAGCTAGACTCAACAGATGCTAAGCTACACACGTTCCTCTCAGAAAAAGATGAACAGCTGCTGAGTTCTGCTTTGTGGAGCCTAGCTACACCAGTATGATAAAGAGCATCGGAACAGATATGTAAACTTCTTACTTGGCTGTATTTGACTCACAGGATGCCTTTTTGGTCACAATATCTGGACACACTGATGCATATTCTGTAAACTGATTTTCCTCCCAGTCCCACTCCTCTCCTTTCATACTGCAGCAGATGTCTCCAAAACCTGTTTGAACCGATAGCTCTAAATGCACAGTGTTAATTGTAACCAGCTGGCCCAGAACACAGTAGGCATTTAAATACCTTGTGAGGAAGCCAAAACATCAGACTTCCTTCTTTTTCCTCTCATTTTCTTACTATACTTACTGCTAAAACCCGCTTTGCTCCTATACATGCTAGCAGGCCCTTGTGTCCTGTGGAATGAATTGTTGATGATGTTTTGCTGAGAAGGAAAATATACCAATCCACTCATCTGGAGACCATTTGAAGTTCCACTAACACACAAATGCACCCACCCGAGCGAGCTCAATTTTCAGTCTTGTTTGTTCTTCTTCCCATGTTTCACCTCCCATCTGCAGCCAGGGTTCTGTTCCATTAGCAGCTTTCCAAGCCCCTGGCGAATGGTTAAGGGAAGGGAGTAGAGAAAAATACTTCCAGTAACTGCATACTTCTATGGCTTCAGTTAGGTTTTTATTACAACACTAACATTTAAGAGTCTTTGGAGAGTCTTGGTTAGCATTAAACAACAATATGGTATCATGAAAATAATATGGCAGTAAAATAATTTAAGCAAGAGATGTTACAAAGGTTAGCTCCCTGCCCTCCCCTCTGTCCCTGGACAGAAATCTTCCAAATCCGATATGGTCAAACCAGGTAGGGGAACATCACATCTCACAGACATATTCCCCGTCGCTCGGAAGACCACTTGCTCATTTGTTAGACCTGCTTCAGAAATAAGGTGTAACATCCCTATTTTGGTGACTGAAAGACTGTTAAGAAAAATAGGAGATATGGGCGTTGAATCTTGGAAGCCTCAAGAAGAATTGTCACATTTTCTGAATGAAAGGCCTGGTAAGAGAAGTGGCACAATGAACCCAATACAAAAAGAAAGATGATCATCCCAAAGTCAGTAAAAGACCAAATCTTCTTACACCATGGAAGTCATGAAGCATCGACCACTTCAGACAGATGAACATCAGGCTTCTTAACCCTCTTCCTCTGAAGTACAAGCCACAGTGAATATAAGCAAAACAAAAAGAGTGTTTATACCTTTTTAAGTCTAGAAAGCATGAAAAATTATTCATTATAAGATGTGCACTTTCCTGTGCTCCCCAAAATCTATGCTTAAATTTAAAAACAAATCATAGAAATTCTTTGGAGCGGACATTACTGGTTTCTTTCCATTTTGATAAAAGTTGACACAGAGAACAAAAAAGGTAATGGCATCTTTAAGATGTTAGTTTTCCAGGGATTTTGCTTTTGGCTAGCCACAGAGATTTCAAAGTCTATCCTTTCTTTTCTTCTAGATACAAGCATCATTTTTTGAAAAATAGCTTTGCATGTACTTTGTTAAAGGTTGATAAATACTGACCAGTATTTCTGCCAATTTCCATCTGCTTCACAGATTCATGAATGTTTATTTCCTCAAAAAAAAAGACTAAAAACTCATGAAGATGATATGCAAAGAAAAAGTATCAAGACTAGTGACAATCATAACACATCAAAATTAGAACACAATTGAATCAACATTATGTATTTGGCCCAGTTCATCAGACTGCAAATGAATTTTTTTCAGTACTGTCAGGCACATATCAAAGTTTTACAATTTCCTATCCAGTGCCAGGGACAATCTCCAGGAAGCTTCTGCCAAACACATGCTTATTCCAGAAGCTGCAGCAGTTAAATAACAACATAAGACAGCTGGGTTCAATTTAGGTTGCGGATTACTCATTCACTCAAAAAGATAACCACTGTTAGGCTGGTGAAAGCCTGCACTGATGCTATTACAAACCCAGTTCCTATGTCCAGCTTTCTTCTATTTAGGACATTAAGGAAATATTTCTGAAAGGCTACTATTTTCCAGAAAAAAAAAGGGACACAAATTTAATTTCTAAATAATTATCATTCTTTCTCAAAAATAACTGCTAGTCTTATAACCCCACATTCATATAAGTAAGAAATAAAAAGCACAAGAATTGGACATTTTCAACTTTTTAAATAACATTTTGCATATATATCTTATATTTTACTCTGTAACTGATTTGCCATTTTCTGCCTAAAATCTTTGCACATAGGGGAAAGACTTTGGGAAGGGACTATTGCTATAGATAATAGTATATTTTTTTCTTATTTAGCTCATAAATGCATTATAGTAGTAAATAGTGTGGTTACTCAAGGGTGGGTGTAGCATCTCAACCTATGCGCTTTTATTTTCCAGCTGTCTCAATTTCTATTTCTATCTACTCCCTTCCTGTCAGAAATCTCAATTGGTTACATGTTGACTTCCACAAAGGCACTAAGAGACTCTCCGCCATATTTTCCATGGGATATTTGAAGAAATCTTTATACAAACTACAAATCTTGGGGTTTCATATGGTTCCATGAAGGCTTAAAATCAAAATCTCTATCTAGTTTTCAGTACAAAGTAATCACTTGCCGATTTATGATTTTAGTGATTTTTTTTTTGTTTTCCATCTGAATACACTAAACAGGATAACAGATTCTGCTGAAATACTTAAAGACAGCTTATTATGAAATGTGTTCATCGATTACTCACATTTGACTCCAAGCACTTCCCACAAGCCTAACACATAACCCCAGTAGATTATTTTAGGGTGTAGGCCTCATCGTATCAAACATAATTCCTCAGAAACTCTTGACAAGGCGGAGAGAGGAAAATGACCAGTACTGTTGGAAGAGTATCCAACTGCTTTATTGCTTATTTATTTATTTACTTACTTAGGGGAAACACTCTTTATCAGGGAGTATAGTGACAGGACAAGGGGTAATGGTTATAAGCTGAAAGAGGGCAGATTTAGATTAGATATTAGGAAGAAATTATTTTACTGTGATGGTGAACTCGAACAGGCTGCCCAGGGAAGCTGTGGATGCCCCATCCCTGGAGGTGTTCAAGGCCAGGAGGATGAGGCTTTGAGCAACCTGGTCTAGTGGAGGGTGTCCCTGCCCATGGCAGGGGGGTTGGAACCTGATGATCTTTAAGGTCCTCTCCAACCCAAACCATTCTATGATTCTATGATTTGTAGAACGTATTAACCAAATTTAGGGTGACTAAAACTATTCCATGGCTAAAGCACCAGTTTCACACAAAAAATGAGGCACCTGTACCCTCATATATTTTTTAATGAAACCTGAATCATACCATGTAAAATTTTCTCACATGACCAAAGCCTAAGCAACAGCAAGTTTCTCTATATGGACAGAACTTTTTATGACAACTTGAGCTTTTTCTTTAAGAGCTTTCACATCCTCAGTACTTATCTTTTATTTCCTCATGTAGTTACTTTTGGAACATCTTATCTATAAACCATGTAACTCCATGCTTGCACACTGATGACTTATATTCCAAGGCATGAATTAATAGGTCAATATTTTAAGAATAAGAATGCTTCAAGTCCATCTATTATAAGCTAGAGTATTCCTTCAGTGCAACTGTGACTTGCAAAGTTTCCAAATATTCAGAAATGGAAAAAAAATAATCTTTCCAGTTTTACCTGGTTTCTGAGTCTGAGTCTGATAATCAGTTAAATTACAGTATGATTATTTTTTATCATAATTTCTTATTTTTCACATTTAAGTTCTAGTGCCATTTACCTGGAAACACAATGCGTTCAACAGCATCTGGATAACAGAAGCTTTTCAATGCAAGGATATTCTCCCTCACACAAAAGCAAGCATATTCAAGACATCAATAAGCAGTTAAATTCACACCAGTGAAAGCTCACAGGTAAGCCTTCAAAGATAAGTAAACAACATAAATTTAAATACTATGTTTTCTCAATGCACATTAATATTACAGCCATCGAAAGTTCATCTCTCGAAACATAATGAAAATAATTTCTAAAAGTTCTGAAAGCTTTTGAAACATTATTCATAGAATCATAGTGTGATGGGTTGGCCCTTGGCTGGGGGCCAAACCTCACACACCCGCGCACACAGTCCCTGTCCCCACCCAATGATAGGGAAGAGAATTAAAGAGGTAAATGGCAAAGAGGACCCGTGGGTTGAGATAAGGACAATTTAATAACTAAACTACAATAATATTAGAAATAATACTATATACAAAGACGCAATGTGATACACAGTGATATTACCCCTCCCCACCTGATGGCCAAAGGCCCAGCCCACTCCCAGCCAGTGGCCC